>OY283141.1:24575500-25175500 GCA_958299785.1 Medicago lupulina | reverse complement strand
GCCAATATTTTTAAGGCTATCATTAAATGCAGTCAAATAAGTTGACCTGGAAATCGAATGAATTGTTCTCGAATTGTTCTCTTAATCTTATCGAAGTTGGACCTGCTGAGGATACTTGAAAGCACGTGTCTCGGTTCGACAGATGGAAATTCTCGAAGAGCAGTTTTTTTGGATAAGGTCAATGCAACGAATATTTTCAAGAAACATTCGAAATTCAAATCGAATGGATAAGTTAGTTTACTGCAGTTATCATTTTAAATTCGAATATAGATAGTTATTTTTATTTGTATAAATAGTAGTTTTTTCCTAAGGAAAAAAGGTCACAATTCAATCATACAAAAAACTTACACTCAAATTATCCGCATGGAAGAGAGAAATGAGTCACAAGTTGCAATGTATGAACATGTGTACCAATTTATATTCAATCAATGCAATTTAAGTTTGTTTTCTTAAATATCTTTGCAATTTACTTGTTTCTTTTTGAGCAATTCATTTACTTTTATTTACATCGATTTCGATAGAGTTCAACTGGATTGAATTCGATTACTTTTTTACTTTCTTTTATCAAGTTCTTCAAGAACAATATTAAACTTCTGGAAATAACAAACACAATATGTCCCTAAAATTTACTGGTTGATCTTGCAAGTAAACATTTTAAACCAGCGGTAGTTTACCAAAAATCAGTGTAAACAAAATAACTTCCAAAAAATAAGCTATAAACTCGTGATGAAATATGAGTTACCCAATATTTTTAATCATGTGAGTTATTAAACTTTAAACTAGAAGCCAACATATTTGTCTTTCCAAACATACCTTAAAAAGAATATTAGCATACTATTGGTTAGCATCTCCAATGGGAGGTCCTTACTTAACAAGGACCACTCTCTCTTAAGGACCCCCCATTGGAGAAAGAAAAAATGAGTATCCGTTAAGGAACGGGAAACTATATATGGACCTTATATCTCATAGGTAACTAACAGGTCTCACGTTTAAAAAGAGTAATAAAATATGTGCAATGTGGTCCCACTTACAAAAGAAGTAATATTTTAATAATTAATAGTTGTTTTAAATATTATTTTATCTATTTTTCATCATTTGAAATAAAATGTAATTCATTCAAATTAATATTATTATTTTTTAACGAATGAATGTAAAATATCTAATGTTAATTTTTCCATTTTCAAATTATTAGCAAATGTGGCAGAAATTTAAGTTCATTCGAATAAATAAATATTTTATAATTTAATTTTTTTAAGGATTATAATGAAATATTATGCGGTAATTTATAATTTAATAAATAAATTAGGGTTAATATGTTTTTATCCCTTGTAATTTGGGCGAGTTCCGGTTTACCCCATTTAAAAAAAAAAGTTTAGATTCCAACCTTGTAATTTAAGATTCTTTTATTTTAGGCCCTGAGGCCATCTGACTGGACAAAATGCTAACGTGGCATTTTGAGTGGTGCGCTGACTGTGCATATTTGATTATGTGGCACATTGACTGTATAATTAATTTTTTATTTTACTTTTTTTAAATAAGAAACAATATAGATGAAGTTATATTAATTGAAAAATAAAAAATAATTTAAAAATCAGAAAATTAATTTTTTAGAATAAAAAAATCGTAAAGAAAATATTTTCGAAAAAAATAAAAAATTCTAGAGTTTAATTTTAAAATAAAAAAAATTTAGGAAAACAAATTTGAAATTAAAAAAAAGTTCAAGAAAATAAAAAATTTGTAAAAATAAGAAGAAAAAAAATCAGAAATTTTGATTTTACGAAAAAATAAAATTTTGAAAAATTTAGGAATTTTTTTTACTACGAAAAATATTTTCCAAAAATTTTATTTTTTGTATAAAAATGAAAATCAAGCTTTTTAATTTCGAAAAAAAAAATCTAAACATTTTTTAATTATATTTTCTAATTATTTTCGAAAATTTTGAAATACATTAAGTACCAGAATTTTTCATTTTCGTAAAAGATAATTTTTTTTCCAATATTTTAATTTTGAAAAAGATTTTATAAAATTCTCGGAAAAAAATCTTAATTTTTTTTATTTTTTGAAAAAAAAAATCTGAATTTGTTTATGATTTTTTGAATTTAAAGAAAAAATCTGATTTCTTTTTCGATTTTTTCAATTTTTAGAAAAAATAATCTGATTTTTTTTCTATTTTTAAATTAATATAAATGAATATAAAAAAATTAAAAACAAAATTAATTATTCAGTCAGCGCGCCACATCATCCAAAAGTGCTGACTCACCGTGCCACGTCATCATGTTTGCACATTCAGATGGCCTCAGGGTCTCAAACGAAAGAATCTTCAAATTATAAGGTCTATTTTGAAAGAATATTCATATTTCAGGGACAGAATCTAAACTTTTTTTTTAGAGGAGGAAAACCGAAACTCGTCCAAATTACAGGGGTAAAAACATATTAACCCAATAAATTATTTTTGTTTAATGATGTAAAGTCAATGTGACCTATTTAAGTACTTTTCAATGGAGTTCTTATTAGTGTACTCCCATTGGAGTCATTGAGTCCTTAATAGGTACTTTTATTAAAAAATAATAAATAAGTGATGTGTAATGTAACGTCCATTTAAGGAGTCCCTATTAAGGAACTACCATTTGTCGGAGATACTTGAAACATATTTTGTGTGAGTATTCTAAATTTCAAGGTGCCAAATTCATTATTTTAACACAAATTGAAGAAATCCATCAAAGACGGTTCAATAATTTTTAAAAGTAAGCGATGACTAAAGTGGTGTTGAATATATGAGGTCTTTTTTGTTCAGCTATGAGACTTTGTTTCTAAAAAATTTAGGGTCTTTTTAACTGGTGCCTTAAGGGCACTGGTTAAGAAACTAAAAGTAGAAAGAAAAAGACAAAATTTACATTAAAAATCACTTTTTCAACAATCAAGAAGTATAATACACAATTTTCGAGATAATATTTCCTTTTATAATTCTCTAACAAGTGTCTCGAAAATACTCATTAACCTTTCCTTAAAATTAAATGAAAAATAATTTTTGTTGGTGGGTCCAAAGTAGGGCCTTTAATGACCTTTCCCTTAAGCTGGCCTTAAAAACCATGTCACCAAACTTAGTTCATTGGTTAAATAAAAAGGCATGTGTCAACTTACAATAATTTAGAAAAATTGATGCAGAAGATATTCCAATGATTGGAATATATAAGGAAAGTTTGAAAAGAGAAAGGAGCGCGAAATATTCCACACTTCATTGTTTAATCTTACTCTGATCTCGTTTCCTTTTTCTTGTACTTCTCCGATTATTGTCTAGTAATTTATACTATGTATAAAAAAATAACTCCCTTTCAGCATTTTTGAGCCGTATTTTTCCTTTTCAAAAATGCCTTCAATTTTCAATACAAATAACATACGTAACAAATAGATAAGAATAAATTTAAATATTAAAAAAATGTAACAAACACGATATGAATATATATATATTTGATTTTTTTCCTTTATCATTTAAAAAGTGCAACAAACTAGATGAGTATATTTATACTTACTTTTTTATTATCTCAACTATACCTTTAAACAATTTTTTCTATAATAAAGATTGTTGTTGGTGTCATAAAAAATTTAGATTATATTTTTTTGTTATATTGTTAGTGTTATTGAAATAGATGATCATGTTTAATTTGGTTTATAACTAGAAAACAATAAATATTTATATTTTAGTTTTAATCAAAATTTCATAAAAAAAAACATAGTTAATAATTTTCAAATTTTAACGCAGTAAAAAAAGCGGAAAGACGACCACGTGAGTGTCCGTCTTTTCGCTTGTGTATGCGGTAGGTTTATGGTTTTCCGTAAATATGATGTACTAATGGAAGTGTAGTAAATATACTAAAGATAAAATAAAGAATTTTGCTAACAAAATTTTAAAGACATTTTTTAAGGATTTTTAATTAAAAACTATTATTAAAAAAATTTAATATTTTAATTTCCGATGAATGGAATACACAAGTTTTCATATAAATTTACTATCTAAAGTCTTAAAAAATGTTATTAGAGCATTCATTAGCATTTTCCTAAAATAAATATGTATCTAAATTTGTCTTTTATTAGTTATTTGAGTTAAATATATTTCTGGTTTATATAATATTTAATTTGGATGCTCTAAATTTAGTCCATAATGAATTTTAGTTGAATTTTTAGTCTCTAATGTTTGAATCCTGCTCTTTACCCAAACGATTTTGCTCATTCTCAAGTAAAATGATTAAAATACCCTTACGTGACTTAAGTCACGTAGTGTGAGTTAACTCATGCTACGTGCTGTTATTAGCCCATGCAGAAGCTCATTCTGCCTCATTTTCAAACAACACAACACACAAATCTCAATTCTCTCAAATTACACAACTCCAAAATCCCTTCAACTTCAAATCAAACAACACTCCAACAACAAGAACAAGTAAGCTTTCACTTAAATTATGTTGGTAGGATAGATTTTTTCACTTAATCTAGAATTTTTTAGGTTTAGTGTTTTGTTAAAATTTTAATTTTTTTTCAAGAAATGATAGAATGTTACATGCAAATGACTTATAGTGCTTAATTGTTATGATGTTTAGATGTTTGCATGATTATGTTAGATTTTTACACTTAGATTGGATTTTTTTAGATTTAGGGTTTGTTTAATTTTAATTTTAATTTTTGCAAAATATGATACAATGTTACATGCAAATGAGTAATATTGATTAATTATTTAGATGTTTGCATATTTATGTTGTAGTTATCCTTTTTAGGGTTTATGTATAATTTGCACTTTAAGTGTTTGATGAAATGTTTGAATGAGTTTTTCATTGATCGTTTTTAATTTCTTATTGTGTAGATTTGAAACAATGGCCGGGTGGATCGACGTTCGTGCACAATTCAACGACGGAGAACCTCATAGGTTGAAGGTTCGGTGCCTTGGTGTAACATTAAGAGGACTCAAGGATGAACTGAATGAATTCAACCAAGGAGTCAACCCCGAAGACACAAGGAGGGTGGAAAACGTTCGGTATAAACGTCCAACGCTCGACGAGGGGAGAGTATCATTCACTTGGGTGGAGTTAGAGAACGACAAAAACGTAACGAGCATGTTTTGGGAGCACAACATGTTATAGTGGATCGATATGCGTGTAACGTTGCTGAGATCAAGTGAAGATATTATCAAAAGTTTGATTCCGCCAGAAGATCATCATTAAATTTGGGAATGCACCTTCCAACTACAACAATTATCTTCCTATGGATGGGGTAATTCATCTTTGTCAAATGGCAGTTCCCAAGTATTCACCCGGAAGTTCTTTTGTTCCATTCGAAAGGTTAAATTCTTGTTGGCTTCGTTTAAATGATGGTATGGAAGTGTCAAGGTCTGGACCTCATTCCGTTGGCACTTGGATACTATAATTTAAAACCAAGACCAACAAGAATTTAACATTTGGAATGAAACAATAAAACTTCTGGGTGAATGCTTGAGAGCTGCTATTTGGCAAGTTTGAATTTACCCCATTCGTAGGTAAGATAATTGTTGTAGTTGGAAGATGGATTCCTGAATATAATTTAATGTAATGTAACTTTCATTCGAATTTATTCAATACACAATTTTTATTCAAATTCACGCTGAGTTTAATTAGTATTTATTTATTCGAATTTACGCTGAATTTATTTGTTCACTTTTTTTTCAAGTTTATTCTAAATTATGAGTTTTGGTTGAATGAATGAATGTTTATTCCTATGTATGAATGAACGAAGGAACAAAGCTTAACAGGGAACAAGGCAGTAACTACTGCCTATCTGTTTTGGTGCGCAAAGAACCAGCGTGAGTTAACTCACGCCAAGGCTAACACTAGCGTGACTTAACTCACGCTAGCTTGGCCGGTGGTTTAAGTTCAAGACCACGTTTTTTTTGAAGTTGGTCGGTTATTCCACCTTCAGTTTTACTCATTTCTACACGTTTTTTCATTACGCTACTTTTTTTTTTCGAGTTTATTCATTACGCTACTTTTTTTTCGAGTTTATTCATTACGCTACTTTTTTTTCGAGTTTATTCATTACGCTATTTTTTTTCGAGTTTATTCATTACGCTACTTTTTTTTTTTTGAATACATAATTATAAAATAAATGCAAATAAAAATAAAAGAATTTAAATTTATTTATTCAATACATAATCATAAACATAAAATAAATGCAAATATAAATACAAATAAAAAACAAAATTAATAATATAACTCTCGTTTTATTAATATCATTCAAACATTACAATAATGAATACATATATTTTATTTGAATTCTGTAATCTACTTATTATCTTTTTACCCTCTTGGGATAAAAAGTTATTTTTATCCTCTTCGGTATATAGCAATAGCTCTTGGGAAAAATAGTGATCAATCCTGTTGGGGAAAAAGACATCAAGATCCCTTGAGGTAAATTTAAAGTTGGTTCCTTTTATACCCCATGATGACTTTTTTACCCACGGTAAAAAGATTTTGGGAGTAAAAGGAAGCAAACCTAATTTTACCTCAAGGGATTATGTCTTTTTCTCCAACTCGACCGACCACTATTTCCCCCAAGAGCTACTAGAATATACCTAAGGGGTATAAAGAGCCTAGAGAGACTAAAGAAGCAAAAAATAAAAAAATAAGAGAAAGAGGGGGAGAGAGTGGGAGGAGATAATGCGAGAAAAAGCGGAAGTTTGTGAGCATATTTATAGGTAAAAATGGTAACCTAGTCTGCATCTACCCTAAATATGGTAAAAAAAAAACGTGTAAAAGTGGTTAAAAACGTGTTAATTGAATGTTGAAAACCTGACCAAAGTGAAAAAACGTGTGTTCTTCAGTTTTGACCACCGGCCAACTAGCGCGAGTTAACTCGCGCTTATTTTTTAAAAATTAACACTAGCGTGACTTAAGTCACGTAAATATATTTTAGTCATTTCACTTAAGAATGAGCAAATCCGTTTTGGTAAAGAGCAAATCCGTTTACACTAGATGTTTGCAAGAATGGTCACCACTATTGTTGTGAGGATGGCATAATGATGTTTGGTTCTTGCCACGTTGAAATTTTAATTGGCATGCCAGCACTGTGGCAAGCGAGTCACATTTATTTTATTACTTTTAGAATAAATTTAATAAACTATTTTTAACTTTTAGTTAATTTTATTTTTTGTTGTATTTTTTTTAAACAAGACAAAATAAAATATATTAAGAATTAAAAATCATTCTCCTACATAAGACGTATCAGAGTAGAACATTAAAGTTAATACACAATTATAAGTCTGAGAGACACAACAAAAAGCAAGGAAAATATGTTAGCAAATACATTGTCTGGAATTTTTTTTGATGCACTTGTCATTGTATCTATCATTTCCCAAAAGATAAATATGGTTTGTTAAATTGGTTACATTTGAAATTCATAAATATCTATATTTATAATTTTAATCTATAACAAAAAATTTATATAAAATATCGTTTGCAATTTACACAAAATTTCTATAAAACACCATTGATAATCTAATGAGTTAGAGCAATAAAAGAAATTGGAAAGACATGCATAATATATATAAAAAAAGGGTTATATATAAAAAAAGTTATCAATTGTTCATTTTTGTGAGATTTACTTTCAAAACTATTGAAGAGATGACATCACTTGTCCATTTTTAAGGATTTGGAAATTGATTTGTTATAATTAATTTTATGATGATGATATAAATATTATTAAAAGACAGAGTGTCCATCTTCACGCTAATATTAATAATGTTTTTTTTGTTGACAAAATTAATAATGTTTTTTTATTAATATTATTATCATCATCAATTTAAATTTTAAACGTATTAATGATGTTTTTTTTATTAATATTATTATTATCATCAAATTAAATTTTAAATGTAAATAGACTTGTGATTCCTATTTTACCTAAAATATTTTAGCCCTCCATTTCAAAATCTGTAATTTTGGTCTCTATTCTAACGAAATTTTGTGATTTTAGTCGAAGCCAAAATTTTAGCAAAAAAAATTGACTTTTAACACAAATATTGATTTTTGGCCTATAAAGTGATGATCTTATTTTATTTATATTTTCTCTTCAATTTTTTTTTAACTAGGATATATATTACTTCTTTTTAGAGGAGGAGTATATATATATATCGACAAAACCACTAGATACTTCGCAAAATAACATGGCTAAAAGCATCTCCAAAGGTATCTAAGTGAGTTTTGTAGTAAAATGATGATTTTTTTTTCCTCCTCAATGGAAACAACCATGATATGACAGTATGAGTAGAAAAGAAATGGTTGAAGTAGCTTATATAAGTAAAAGTTGATTTATTTTCTCAAATTCAAAGTTTCAAATAAAAAATCATTAAAGGTTTGAGTTTCATAAAAGCTGTTTAATTTTTCTATCTTTGGAGTAAAATATACTCAAGTTGCATAAGTGTGATGTGGTATTGTGGGAGCCGCTTAATAGTAGTTATGAAACCAAGTTTGAGTTTCTTACAAACTTGCCACCGGAGAAGCTCTAACAAAAAAATCTCAATTGTTTTTGTCAGTATCAGATAGTATATTCCAAAAGGAACTAATTGCTATCTAACTCCATAACTAATTAAGATTATCTATCAGACAAACAAGTTGGTAAACAAATATGGTAATGTAACCAAAAAAACCAATGTGGTAAGCAAACTACCTAATACAAACACTAAGAACAGAACGTGTATGCATTGGGACTACATGAACCCATTTACATCAAAGTGTAGTGAGTGAGAGATTAATGGTGAAGTATTTTTCTCTCCCCTTTAATAAACATAGGGCAAAATTCTCCATGGAACAAGTTTACGATACTCTAACCATATATCTCTATACTTCTCTGCACAACGAGCTTCATCCCTTCTTTCTCTCCAGATTAACAGAATCAGAAGATAAATTGGATAGAAGTATGGAACTGGTGAACTGCAACAATCGGTGAATTCATTATAAAACGGTTTACATAGTTTTCTTTTACAAAAATCTTCATCCAAAACTTGATATTAACATCATAGAATTAAAGAGATTACCTGATGCCACAAGGTAAGCTAAAAGAGAGAGCAAGCAGCAAGTCCCCTAGGTAGTTACAGTGTCTAGCAACACCCCTTTAACAAAATAATGATAATAAGATTCGTAAATTCAATGAGAAAAAGCGACAATAATATGAGCATATTGATATTCTAACCATCTCCAAGATGACAAATGATAATGATAATATTATGCTTAGATGCACTTTTCGTCCTTTTATTTTCACTGCTTCACGATTTTAATCCCTTCATTTCTAAATCCGAAAATATAGTTCTCTAGTTTTTGAAATTTCAGAAATTTTCTCCACCATTGAAGTTGAACTCTTGTTTTTGCTTTATATAAAACCTAAAAAAATACATTTTCCAACAAGTATGCATTGTGCATCACTCTTTGACTTGCAGCTCATTATTCAACTTGGCATATAAGGAAAAATAAATCTTAAATTCAATGACTGGGAAAATTTCGAAATTCTAAAAACTGGAAGACTATATTTTCAGATTTTGAAACACAGGAACTAAAATCGTGAGTTAGTGAAAATAAGGGGACCAAAAGTGCATTTAAGCCTAAAAATTAATTCTTGTCACAAGTTATATTAATTCCATGCAAAATAAGACTAATGTTCTATTCTTTTAACCACAAAACATGTGAAGATGGAAAGAAAAGAACATTGAAAAAGATGTCAAATGAAAAGAGATCTTACCAATAACCAGACGCAAGTAGCTTGCCTCCGATAACTTTTGGAGGATTACCCCATATAGGAGCCTTTGGATTCTTCTTGAAATCATGCTTTTGCTTGTTTGCTCCTCGAAATACCATGTATCTGCAGTTATATTTTCAATTAAAGTTTACAATTCTTCTAACAAAATTGATTGTTTGATATTTACATTAATAGCAGTTTTCATAAAAAAATGTGTCAACTTTAAATCGCCTAAGTGTGTGTGGTGCATTATAAAATTCACTTTTACAATTTATGGTTAAGTTACCCAATAAGGAAGACAAAACAATTAGCTACAACAGCTGCCGTTGTTAACTCAACCTTGTTCCTCAAGAGCCACCAGCCCTAACAGAAATTCAGATTGTCAATACATGCAAGACTTTAAGACGTAAAATAAAGTGAAGGTAAATAAAACTTTGCAAGGAAATGTTGTTATGACATATGAGTCAGGGGCTGCTATAATGCTATTTGAAAATGAGGTATTATTGTAATTGAATATTATCTTGAACTATTTCTCAACCCATTTTCTCGGACATTATTTTTATTTTAACTTGTCTTCTTGAGTTCATTTTGTCATTGATATGTAATGCACCAAGTATGTAGTTACTAAATTAATTGGACATGTAATGTTCGTTGATGTTGACGAGCTTTCTTTTGTAGAGAAAAGAAAAGAAAAGTATGATTTTAAGTATTTAAAACCACTATAGTATAGATGTTTTCAAAATCTTAATAAGTTTAGAAGACTGCTATCACATCAAAGTGAATCCTTATGAACCTTAATTATTAAAATCCTTGCAAATCCCTAAGCACCTATTCCTATTGGATCAGGAAAATAGGAGACAAAAATGAGGAGGAGAGATAAAGTAGATATGATGGATAAGTGAATTAAATCGAGGGCGATGAAAAAGTGAGTTACAACAGTATGACATTGCACAAAACAAGCAACGTCTCTTTCATGGCTTTGCAAAATAAATTGCAGGTTGGAACATCTTTATTTGTCAACCAAGTTCATAATTATAACATATACCTGTATGCTAAAAGTAAAAGGAATCCACACTAGATCTCCAAAGACCAACATGAAGCCCAGTCTCTCTGCAATTATGTCCCATCTGCAAAAGACAAGAAATGGTTAGAAAAGAGAACACTATCATATACTAACCCCCCCCAAATGCATCTATGACATACAAATTAAATCGTATCAGTCTATTGTCATTGAATTCTAAGATGGGTGGTTCTTCCTCTGGTGCAGAAAGGTAATGCATAGACTGCATCAATAAACTTGACCATAGCAAAAAAAAAATCCACAAGTATAGGCGCTTGCAAATTCAATGTAACCACCCCCGCCAAATAAAATACAAGCCAGCCACTGCAAGCATACTTGTTGATATTTTGTTTATTTGAAATGCATGACATAACTCTAGTTTAAGACATCTCAACGTAGTCCAAACCAATCTTGATTTACTCTGCAATTTTATAAGCATGACATAAACCATAGAAAATTCCAAACCTAATCTGATTTTTTTACCAAAACTCGTCAGGTATTTTCTTTCCATTGGTGCAAGAATTCTGATTTACAACATTATGAATGAATGACATCGTTATAAACTTAAATAGGACATGTTACCGATGATGAAATCTAAAGAGCACATCAAACTAATACTCTTCTAGTCACAAAGGTGTAACTCACTTACGTCGATGTCATGTACTCTTCGTGTACAAAGTAGTCCAGGATGTATAGCTGGAACAAATGTGGAGAGATTTAAAAATCAGAAACATATACGAGTTTATTCAATCAACGAAAGAAAGTATGCAAGTTTTTGAGATTACTGCATTGAATAGCTGGAAGAGAATCATTGACTTGTTCAAAGTACCATCTTGAATGCTCTTAGCAAGAACTGATAGATTGATAAGTAGCCACCCCATCATTCCAGCTCTAACGAAGAAAAATCTGCAATTGATAATTCCGTTAGATGTATAGCAGCATAATATATTGATTTAAGTTATCACACCTCTTTAATTATGCTGATGGTGTTTATATATTGTCTTATTTCAAAAGTCAGTTAAGATGCATGTGAACTATATATAAAAATTGTCAGAACAAGCAAGGAACCACAATGAATAGCTCACATACTTGAGGTCAATACCCATGAATTGAGGATTTAGTTGTATTCCAAACCACCTGTTAAAATAAAATGGAAAACAAAAATCAACAAAATTAACTATATAAACACAATTTTTTCAGGGGATTAAAGTCTGCTTGTTTCTACTAAGTGCATGAGCCAGTACTTTTCCAGCCCAGGAGATAAAATTATAGAACATGGTAAATGCAAACAAACAGAATTTTGCCAAGGGAAGTACTTCATTACTAATGCAGTTAGACATCATACATTCATACTTGCCTCATCTAGTTTGTCCACATAGTGCATTGCATTCTATTGTGATATCCCTCACTTAATAGACATAATATCTTAAACAAATTCAAATACTTTATCAACATGTTATTTAAAGTGAAAGCACAATAAAGAAAGGATATCAATGTTCTCATTTTAAAATAGACAAGGTGCATGTAGACAAGGGAAGTACTTCATTTTAAAATAGACAAGGTGCATGTAGTATATAGCACACATACGGAGAACTTTTCTAAATAGATAAAAAAGAAATAAAATATAAATCAGTGAAATCATAATCATAATTAAGCGCAAAAGCAAGATCAAAATATTAATTCTCTCACTACTCAATACCATAAGCTCTTGAAGACAGCAAAATTTTGCAGGGAGAAGGGCCAGAAAATGGAAGAATCGAGAAGCTTTTATGGTTTAAATTTAAATGAAGTATTAAGCGGGAAGATAATGAAGCATATTAAAATTGGAAAAGAGAGAATAAGGGTCATGGAATAACTTATTGCACATTCATATTATTTCTGCTATCTCTCTGAAGATACCTACAACTTCCAAACATTGGCCCTTTGTAACTTTCCCACTAAAGTAGTAATCAGTTAAAGTAACATTCACAACTTACCAATCATGTATCAGGTCTCCACTGATATGAGGTTTTAGCGATGAACCTTTACTTCGTGATTTGCAACCGGAAAAATAGAGTATGAGGGCCACCTGCCATTTATATACAACCCAAAGGGAAGAAAATTATCATTCTACCCAGAATGATAAAAATAAAACAGAAGATAATTTAAGCAAACCATTTTATTCATATTTGCAAGACTATAACACAAACTGAGATAGATGTTATTTAAGTCCAGAAATCAGTGATTCTTTTTGTTGGTTAAGTTCAAAACGGATCACATGGAACAGTTCAATTAAAAGGGGTAAAGGAATGCCAAAGAAAACTTTAGACTAACCACCAAAAATGACTATCTTCTAACTGATTTAACTAAATATCACCTAATAAGCTAAGATTTAGAAAGACTTTTTATATAGAATTGTGGAATGTGTTTAAAACTATGATATTTGCTTACATTCTCAATTCTATTCCATTGGTAGGATAAATTTGAAAATTAATTAATTTATATCAGATTTGTGTTTACAGCAGTACATATCCAGTAAATAAACAAGCAGATAAAAGTTAATTGTAAGCTTACATACAAGAAAACTGAAGATAAAAGTTGTAGACAGCAGCTCAAGTCCTCTATCTGCTATGGCCTGCAAGAATTATCAAAACAGCTCATAAAACATATTTAAGTTCTGCACTTAGTTCTAAATTATGGTTCACAACTGCAATTGCGGCCGCAATATAAAAGTTTTAGAGGTCTCTGCAACTGAAATTGCAGCCGCACACTTGTCTGTATTTTGCCATAATATCAAGATTCTTAACTTAACTACAACCGCAAGTACAATTTAGAATCACCCGAATCTTAATAGGAGAAATTGCTACAGCATCGAAAGTCAAACTAAAGGGTGCTATGCTCTTTGTAGCACCGGCATTTCTAATACAAGCTGTGTCCGGTGTCCGACACGACACCCACACATGTGATTACATTCAATTATGTCATTTTTTTTCTTCAAATTATTATCGGTGTTGACTTCTCAGTGTCGTGTCAGTGTCTGAATTTCATGAACTTACACAAATGCATCAAACAAAACTACATGATCAATTCATATAGAGGCACACAACAACTGAATTATTAATACAAATTATGAAAACACTTACAGTAGGAGAAACAAATTCCATCTTGGCGCTGATCCAAAGAAGTCCAACCAACAGAACAAGAGAAAATAAACCTTAAAAAAATGTAATTAAAGTCAAATCCCCATCTTAAGGAACAAAAAAAAAAACAACAAATTAACAAAGACAGTAACCAACCATTGCATCGATAATGAAGACGAGTAGAATCAGAGAGAACAACACCAGGAACAAGTTTTCCAGGGAGAATGGATCCAACAATGGCTAAGTAAGTAAAAAATCCGGCGAGTAAAGCAACCTGACCCAGATTCGAAAAATGCAAAAAGATATGAAATTGATGATTGAATTGGAATAAATCATTGAATTAAAGAAATGGGTTGTGAGTAGTTTGGACTAACGGAGTTCCATGATGGAATTAGAGCGTGAATGAGAAATTCCAGATCCATGTGTGACACTATGCAGTTTTCAATGAGTATAAGATAGTGTGACTTTGATTTGATTTAATATCAGGTTGAGAATGCTATCCTATGCTATGTTTGCATAGAGTGACAAGAACTTGGGTAATAGTGAGTGTTCAAGTCTCACATGAGTAGTTATGCGATGTTATGCAAGTAGTTTGATTCTTCTTTGATAGCTAAATTTTTAAAAATGGATGGATTCACCAAGTGCTTAGATCGAATTGGTTTGTCAACATTGTAACCGATATTGGTCGTTTGATCTTAAATCGAACGTCGAGATCACATTAACTAAAACGACACATGTTTTTATTTGTACAATTTGATCTTAGATCGATGGTTGAGATAAAAAAATGTGTGTATTATTATTGGAGTATTACTTTTCCACTCTGTTGACTTCTCACGCTCTCTGTAAAATTTCCAAAATTGTCCCTTTGCATTTTGGATTACGTAATTCAGATTGCATTAGCACCATGAAAAAAAGAGTCTAAATAATGGAATTTTAGATTTTGAGGGTGGAGTCCAGTAAGAAGAGGCTTTTTGTCCAATAACATTTCTATTAGTAAAAAATGTCCTACAATTCAATAAAATATGAACATTTTCATTATGTAACGTAACCACTATGATACCAAATATGCATTAAGAATTAAGAATTAGAAATGTACCCAAGTAATTTGTGACAAATGTCATCTCAATTTTCTCTTTAGAAAACTCCAAAACTTTAGAGAATATATCATCATTGTTTCTGTAAAATTTATTTATTCTAACCATTAGTGTACATAATCATAAAATATCATTACTTTTTCCCATTTTATTTCACTATGCTATTATTATAAAATGAAAAAGTAGAACAATATGATGACAAAACATACATTAGAAAGTGGAAGATCTAAAGCTAAAAAATCAGAACAAAATCTTTGTATAGAAGAAAAAGAGCTAAGATCAATCTCCAACAGAATAACCTCAACATTTAGACTCTCTTTTTGTATATTGTCTCTCACTTTCATTGACTTCTTCAAGTCCCTTGCGCGAATCGCAATTCTCACTCCTCTCTTTGCTAACACTCTAGCTGTTTCAGCTCCAATACCATAAGTACCACCTTCCAAGTCAAAAATCAACAATAATAACAACTTCATTATTGCTATCCATGTTACAAACACGTTCAGAATTGGTGCTAGTGCATTCCGGATTACGTAATCTGGATTGCATTAACACCATGAAAAAAAAGGTGTTTAGGGGGTGTTCGGATTATGTAATCCGAAAACATCATGCAATGCGCCCTGTTTTTGAAGTTTCTGGATTACAAAATCCGGAAAAATCCGTAACTTCAATTTTCACCCTATAACAAAGGAAAACACCATACCGGATTATGAAACCCGGAAACCTCAAGGGCATTTTTGGAAAATACACAGGGCGCGCGAGAATCTTATAGGGTGGGAAAAGTAATACTCTCATTATTGAAGTAGATCTTAGATACTTATATAAACTAGTATAGTGACCCGTGCCAAGCACGGGGAAATAAAAAACTTTTTTAATCAAATGTATAGATGTTATATTATGTTATCTTAAAGTTATAAGTGTGGTTATAATTTAAATTTGATATGGAAAAAATATCATCTTAATTTTGTTAATTTTGTATATATTTTGAAATATCTAAACATTGCACATAACGATTAAAATATTTGGATTTATACTTATACTAATTATCTGTAGTATAAGATGTACTAATTGTTAAACTTAGCATATGTAATATTTTTGCAAAAATACACCGACGTACTGTATATTATTATTTGTTGACATAATGTATTTTATTAATCATAAAAACTAAAAAATTTGTATTTTTATTATATAATAGTCAGTGTCAGATGTATACACCAAGTCTGTGAATGCAAACATTAAATTTTTTATGGGTGTGTATAAATATAGTTTGGGCTACAGAAATGCCGATTTTTATTTGTTTTTATTTTTTACAAAACCAATGGTCTAATGTAAATATTGTATTTTAGGGTAACAACAATGTAAAAAAAAAAGTCCCGCGTATTGTTATACCTGAAAAGTGCATCAATTAAAAGTCAATGACAGAAGGATCTGCTTATATAGAAATTGCATGTCCTGTAATGATCAGTACGCCTTACAAAGAAATTAAAAAAAGACGACTTCCAAATAATACGCAACTTTAGTTTTCTAAATTATAGCAACAACAATTCTAAAACATAACCAATGATCATACTTTTTGAAAAACTTCACGATACACAACATTTGTGGTCTCCTTGCAAACATTATTATCTTCATCCAAGATGAGCAGCTTCAAACCTTTTCTAGAAGTAACTCGAGAGACAACGATATAGAGTTGTCCATGCGTGAACACGGGCTTAGGAAGATAAACTCCCACTCGAGATAAAGATTGACCCTGACTTTAATTTATTATCATTGCAAAACAAAGCGTCAATCGAAAGAGCTAAGATCAATCTCCAACAGAATAACCTCAACATTTAGACTCTCTTTTTGTATATTGTCTCTCACTTTCATTGACTTCTTCAAGTCCCTTGCGCGAATCGCAATTCTCACTCCTCTCTTTGCTAACACTCTAGCTGTTTCAGCTCCAATACCATAAGTACCACCTTCCAAGTCAAAAATCAACAATAATAACAACTTCATTATTGCTATCCATGTTACAAACACGTTCAGAATTGGTGCTAGTGCATTCCGGATTACGTAATCTGGATTGCATTAACACCATGAAAAAAAAAGTGTTTAGGGGGTGTTCGGATTATGTAATCTGAAAACATCATGCAACGCGCCCTGTTTTTGAAGTTTCCAGATTACAAAATCCGGAAAAATCCGTAACTTCAATTTTCACCCTATAACAAAGGAAAACACCATACCGGATTATGAAACCCGGAAACCTCAAGGGCATTTTTGGAAAATACACAGGGCGCGCGAGAATCTTATAGGGTGGGAAAAGTAATACTCTCATTATTGAAGTAGATCTTAGATACTTATATAAATTGGTATAAGAATTTGTTGTCGGTATCTCGGAAAGGATTACCTATATGGAGCAGTTTGGCTATCCTTTTGATAAGAGTTAAAATATTCTCCATTTAAATTTTTCACCATTAACTCTTTTGGAGTTAAGAAAAATAACTAGCTTTTAAGTGTTGTTTCCAAAGTGCTTATAAATTTAAAAGATAATTTAATTGATTTGATTTCTTGAAAATAAGCAACATTCCTTAATTCTTTTTTAATTGTAGTATTCTATTTATAAATTGGACGAGTTGTGACTGGTGTGAATAAAAGTGACAATTATTCAAATTATGCTGGCACCGCTAACTAGGGGTGTTCAGAACTGAACCGATCCAAAAAAATCGTCAACCGATCAAAAAAAGCCGGAAACTGCAAAAAAACGATTTTTTTGGATGTGTTTGGGCCATATAAATTAAAACCGATTGGTTCGGTTCGGTTTTTGGTTTATAATTTAAGAACCGGACGAAATTGAACCGAACCACACTTATCTATACTCTTCTATTACTCGTATCGGTCCATTACCCTTTTTTAACTTAAATTCTTCGGATCACTCCTCAATTACCAAGACAACTAGCCAACTACCAAGTACCAAGCACAAAACAGCGTGTTTAATTCTTTCTTTTTGATTCACTCACCAATGATATGGCCTTTGTTCCTTAATTGTTGCATGGATAACATTTGTTTTTATCGCTACAGGCTACAAAAGTTTCTTTATAATTGCATGATATTTGCTTAATAAATTGCTATAGTATAATTATATGAAAGAAAAAGTTGTTTATGTATACCGAATGTTTGGAGCAACTTATGTAATCTATGAAAAAAGAATCCTACGACATATAGAACTAGGAAAGAATTTTCTACAACCTAATATATGAAAGAAAAAAGAAATACTATAAATCGTAACTTTATATGTGTACAACAAGAAAAAAGCTTCTCTCAAAATTATTTTTAATAAGAGTATTACTATCACTTATTTACAATTTGGATAACCGAAAACCGATCTAAATTAAACCGCGTTAATTTGGATCGAATCGGTTCGGTTTTTTTATTTAGCATCAACCGAACCGAACCGAACCACACATATTTTATTTTTTGGATCGGTTCACTTTTTGCCTCATAATCGAGCCGAACCGCACCGCGAACACCCCTACCGCTAACCCAACTGACAAACAAAAAACATTAATTTGTTATTAAAAATATGGTTAAATATGTTTTTATCCATATAAATATATCTACTTGAGGACATTTCTGATTGCTTTGTGGTGCAAAAAAGTGAAATCGCTTAGAGCCACAACAAATGGCTAAGCGATTTGACACTAACTAAGAAATAAAGTAAATTTATTTGTAGATGCTAATTAATATGACAAGGTTGGGTTTACAATCTTAAACCATTGTTGGATCAGTAAATGCTAACTGATAAGACAGGGTTAGGTTTACAATCACAAACCATTACGGAATCATAGTGTTGTTGTACATATTATATTGAGTGAGAAATCAGTAGTTAACGGAGACAATGGATCCCTCGTTTGTTAGGAACCAAAACATATGATGAGTGAAAAGTGAAAATATAATAGAAAGCATGAAAGCATATAATCAATAAAAACACACATTAATTATGTATTCTTTAAAAAAAATAAAATACATTGATGATCAAATTAATGAAATCTAATCCTAATCTATGAAATTTTCTAAAGTTTTTATTTTATTTTTATTTTTATGTTAAGGCAAACAAAACATTTTCAAAACCCTAACTTAAAATTATAGACTTTACTAAACGAGTAAAATATATGTTATACGATAAAAATAGTACTTTGATTGCCGCTAGGACTTTATCAAATGATGTTGTTGTCGGGGATTTGTGTCATGATATTTTAGCATTGTAATGAATTGTTATTCTAAGCGATTTTGCAATTTTATTTGTGTAGATATTTGATTTAATTTCTTGTTTGCTTTGATTTTCGGTTTTTATGCGAGTGAAGGTTTTCGCGGATCAAGTGATGTTTTACACTGAAATCAAAAGAACAACTAGGAGGAACAACAACACACGATAAGGAAGATGAAAAAATCATTGCAACTTCTGAAGTAACAATCATTGCAACATGCATGACATAAAATAATGGAAATGAAGCTATATCCCACCACCTCATATCAACAATAACAATCCAAGGAGATTGACACACATCAACATGCATGCTGCCAATCGAAGTTAATTGGAAAATGAAGATAGGGATCTTGCAACTTCTCTATGCTAACCAATCCACGAAAATGGACTATGAAAACCCCATTAGTCATTCAGTCAAGTTTTATGAAATAGATGGTTCATTTGGTGCTTCTAAAGCAGAAGAGGAGTCAATATTCATGAGACTTTTCCCTCATTTTGTCACTGGGAAAACAAAAGATCGTCACTTGGTTGTTTACCTAAAGGTCTATTTAAAACCTTATTTGAGGCCTGAGAAAGATACAATTGTATGTTGAGTAAGTGTCCGAATCATGGATTTCGCACTTTAGGAATGACTTATATAACAACAAATTCAACTTCTGTTTGATGCAACAATAGGAGAATGTCTGATATCGAAACGTGATGCTGATGTCATAAAAAAAAAAGAACCATTGATCTAGAACAACAACAAAAGTTAACCTGTACAATGGTTATTTCCTTGTTTGTCAAGAATGAAAATGTATGATGAACGACATGTAAAAATATAATAGAAAACATAAAATTATATAATCGACCAAAATAATTAATTAGTGAAGTAACTTATAAAATCTAGTCCCAACACTTAAGTTTATATCTTAAATTTCCGGAAGTTCTTTGTTTTATGTTAATGCAAACAAAACATTTCCAAACCCCAACTTAGAATTATATAATTTACTAAATGATTAAAATATACACGAGTGAGTGTAAGTACGATAATAACAAAAGTTTGATTGTTGCAAGGACTATATCAAAGTCCCTGCAACAATAGATAAACAATAGCTCCTCAAAACAGAAGAGAACACTGCCAAAACCGTAAAACAAAAACGATCAAAGAAACTTAGTTTCTTATGTAATTTCTTTATGTATGTCTGCACAACCTTAAAGAATGACCATTCATATATTCTTTTACCACTAAGAATTCAATTTCTAATGTAACAGACAATGCTCTGAGTAATGAATATTTTATATATATATATTTATATATATAATAAATTGAAGTCACAAAAAAGTAATTGATGAATGAAGTATTGTCAATGCCAAGTTCTGCTAGGAGTTGGGAACAAAAGTTCCAACATATCCAAAGGCCAAGATGAAGAAAGCAATTGCTTGCATATATAGGAATATGTAGTAGTTATTTTTCCCATACATAAGATCATAGCAGCCACAAAATAGGAGGTAGAATCCAACACAAAGTTCTGACATGTGAATCCTAAAACACAAAAAATATCACTAAAAAAAATGAATTATGGAAAATTCTCTAGTAATTTTTTTAATCAGTCTCGAATTTTAAACGTAAGCAAAAAATCCATACGTGAAATACATTGACCTTTTTTTACCTGTTTCCAATTTTGAATTGAAGCTTTTCAAGTCCTTTATTATCTTGTTCGTTAAGAGCATTTCCAAGTTTTTCGGTGACAATCCATTCATTCACTCTACTAGTCTCTAGCAGACCAATAATTGTTGCCTTTGCTCGGTTTAGAGATATGGTATTCTCAAAAAGAATCCAAAATACAACTAAATGCAATGACCTGAAGGAAAAAAAAGAATTGAGTAACTTCATCAAGATTCTAATTGCAAACAAGTTCATTGTAATCGAACACTGATAATCTAAAATCTACTTTTATTTGTGAAATTCGATTGTAAGAATATCTCGAAGTTCATAGTTAAAATTAGAAGAATACTAAACAGTGTCCTTGAGGCATTGATTAAGTAATCAAAACAAGTAATTTTTTAGAGAAAGTAATGTAATTATTATTGAATTCAAAGTCAAAACTCATATTTTCAAGATTTGTTTTTTTATTTATAGATTCTTTAACCATTACCTTGGAGGTACCGGTTAACAAAACTCTTAAAATTATCATCTAATTTAAAAGCTTTTAATAAATATATATTTAAATATGCAAACTTAATAAAAGTATATACTTTAGCCAAACCTTTTAAAATTTAAAAGTTTATAAAATATTAATTTTGGTCAATTGAAGGAATAAAACTTTAGTTTAATTAATATTCATATGTAAAAAAGTTACACTTGTATTCAACATATCTCACCAAAAGAAAGGAGATAGGGTTTAGAGGAAGAAATTAGACTCAGACAACATGGTGAACCAATGTTCAAATTCAAACCGAAAGATGTATTTATTTTAGTGTTCAACATGCCTCAAATATAATTACCTCTTGTGAAGGGAGCCGGTGGAAAACCAAAAGAAAAACATCTCACCAAAGAGATAATTGTGAGAAATTAATATATCAAAATGACATAAAACTGAAATAGAAATATGAAATGGGTCGGACTGACCCATTAACAACGTATTGACACGATTTAACCCATTTGTGTAGTTTGACCCATCGTACGAGCAGTCAAACTAGCCATTTGCTAGTTCTGTATTTTTTCTTTGTGTATGTATCTATCTATGTTAATAAACCTGTGAGCTTATTTTATATCACTGCAAAAAGCTAGAAATCAAAGCTTTTCAATAGAGTTGGATTTGAGTTTGTAATCAATTTTAAGACCAAAATCAAAACATAAGGTCAAACATAGTTGACCAACCCAACCTGTAGAACCTAACAAAGATCGAGACAAATGGAAGAGATGAAAAGTTGAGTAAAAAAAACCTTGGTGCTCTAACCACGTTTAGGAGGGTGATGATGGAAGGGATATAAACAGTTCCCCATTTAGGGACCACAACCTCATGCACCATAACAGTTGCAGGTAAAACAATGCAATATAACACAAATGTGTTTATGTGGACCACAATCTTCCGGACAAAGAAAAAACTGTAAATCATGTATGTTTTCTTCCACAACGACACTTTCTGCCAAAGACAAATTAAATTAGCAGATAATTGAATATTTATATCATAATTTAAATTATAGTAATTAGCTAGTGTATTCATCAAGGTACCAACTAATTACCTTGTTTGTGAGAATCTCCATAATCGTTTTCCTGAAAAGATTGGCTGGCCCACATGACCATCGATGTTGTTGGTATCTATAGGCATTTAAAGTACTAGGCAATTCATTTTTAACCTATGCCATATAGCAAGAAAACCATATATTAAAATGAGATCAATGTAATGTAACACTCCTGTCACATTAAAATTTGGCAACATACCAGGTAAAGAGATATGACTAATTTTGAGATTGAATTAAGAAAATGGAACCTGTATATTGGAGAGATATAAGAATTTCCATCCTTCGAGACTGGCACGTACAGATAGATCCATATCTTCAACTGTGGTCCTATCTTTCCACCCACCGGCTTCATTCAGCGCCGAAATTCTCCACACACCAGCAGTCCCTGTGTCATTTCATTTTCATGAACACAAAATTGGTTGTAATGTAAATGTAAACTATTCATCATGCCACAACCCAACAACATAGTTTTAAATTGCGGTAGCTAAGAAAATGCAATGTGTATTGGCCACATCTTTTTTCATATTTTCTCGCAATATTAAGGTTTGCTACTGGCAAATTTTATCGCAATTTAGAACCATGTCCACAAGGAAACATGAACTTATTATAACTTCACTGTTCTTTTTGAAGAGGAAAATGGCTGAAATTGTTTTAGGAATGAGATGAGATTACCATTGAAGCCAAAGAAGGCATAAGTAGAAGACCCTACTTCTTGTTCAACTGTAAAATGATAATCAAGCGACATCTTTTGCATCCTCGTCATCAAACATTCATTCACATTTACTGAAAATCAAGTAAAAAAAAGCCACATTACTTTCAAATGATTACTCAATACTTTGCATTTATTATAATGAGAATACTCCATAATTATAGATAATCTTGATTCTATATTGAATAGACAATTACCACCAAGATTTTTTGGCTGTAAACTATCTGTATTTTCTAATAATGCAATAAATCAGGATGGTGACTTGGTGCATTTTGCGTTGTTTGCAAATGATGAACCAGTATATAGTTTGAACTTTGAAGAATGAATGAAGGAGAAAGCTTTGCAATATGCTATGGTTGAAGAACCGAAGGCAATTAAAAAGAATAAAACTTGCAGTATAAACTAAAGCTGAATCCAGATTAATCAATAGCCAAGTACGAATCAAGGTTAGTTGCAAAAGGCTTCTTACAACTTATCATCTATCAACTTGGCAAATAATCCTATAGCTCATGGAAGGAGCAAAGCATATTGAGACCAACAATTATTTTCTTCGTGACCAAGTTATCAGAGGAAGAATAAAACTGATGTTTTGTAGGTTAGAGGATCAATTAGCTGATATCATGACAAAGCCCTTAAAAATAGAGAAATTCAGAGAGATGAGAACATTCATAAGTGTAGATCCTTTACCGGAAAAATTGAATATTTAAGGAGGTGTGGAAAGTGTATTTCAACTTATGTTTTGGTTGTTATTAGTTCCTTACAAACTATTACAATGACATTTATAAATGTGTGATGCAAATATTAATTTTCAATAGTATGTGTTCTAACATTTTTATACCGATTTTTTTTTATTCAAATGCGATCACACCATGGTAGGACGGCCAAAATTTTAAAGCAAATTTTGATTTTACTTCTAAATTTAAGACAACAAAGTTAAACCAAAACCGTTGGATCTTAATTGGACAGTCGAAAAATCCGATCAAAAAAGAGCCCCAACTAAAAGAAGGGAAGAAAATAACACGGCTAACCAAGAGAGCCATTCAAGCACCAAGTGGGATGTACCTCACCCCAAACCAAAATCTAACATTTCCAAAACAAATAAAATCTACACCGCAATGTAGATTTTATTGTTTCACTTTTAAGTAGCTATGTGTAACTTGGTGCCGAAGGCAAATTTGTCCGAATCATGTTTGTCGCCATGTTTTCGGATTTTTTTTTTAAAGCTTCAACAAAATCACAATTAATGTTAATTCAAGCATGCACTAAATATATCACCGCTATATGCCATGCCGCGTCTTATAGGTTAATGCGATTCTAGAAAAAGGAAAAAACAAAATTACCAAACTTCCAGCGAGCCTGAACGAGACCAATTTCAGGATTATTGACAAGGAAAGGAATGGTTTGGCAAAGAAAATCAGGTTCTGGTTGAAAATCAGCATCAAAGATGGCAACATATTCACATTGTAGGACATAGCTATGCTTCATTCCCTCCTTCAGAGCACCTGCTTTGTAACCATTTCTATTGTCCCTAACTTCATACTTTATGTTCACACCTTTGCTTCTCCATTTTAGGCATTCCTCTTGTACCAACTCCTGCAATTTTTTTGTTCACTTGCCATAATCATTCACAATCACCTTTAATACAAATTTATCCCATCATTAGTCATATCCCTAATTATGATGGATTAGAAAGAAGGGAAAAAAAATGGTTTTGTAGCATATATACCTTGATTGTTGGATCAGTTGAATCATCAAGAATCTGTATGATGATTCTATCAGAAGGCCAAGAGAGTTCACATGCAGCACCAATTGATAGCCGATAAACCTTCATTTAGAATCATATATACCATAAATAAATATTCAAATTCAAAGAGAGAATGTAGTGCTTTAAAAAAAAAGCTCACATTAAAATTGAAAAAACCACCACCTCTCTTTCATTGTACATTGGGATTTGAACAAGAACCATAGGGTAATTAGAGTTTCCCAACTCAGCATCATCCTTAATATTCTCCCATTTATAACGCTTCTTTGGTGTTCTTTTAAACAACTTCACAAAACAAATGACAACTCCCATGTAAACTATCTCAACCAATATCATCAATGACATGCCTAGGCAGATAAACACTGCAACTCTCAGCATTGGCACGATCAAAGGTTCTCTTATTTTACTCCAAATAAACGCAAGTTGCATACCAACTCCTTCACTAGCTACTTGAAACACCTCCATATTTTTCTTGAACTTTGTCTTCTATCGACACAAATTGGAAAGACAACGACACACTTGGTTGAAATGAAAGTAAAAAAACATGTATGAAAAGAAAAGAGATGTAGAACAGTGCAAAGCAAATAAAGAGTTGAAAAAGAAACATAACGTGTGTTTGTGTTTTACTTTTTGTAAGAGGTATAAAATAATCGTGCACAGCACGACGTGCATATAAAATTTGAATATTTTTTTTTTGAGAGAATAAAATTTGAATATAAAAAGTTAATAATTCATCATTACATTCTTTTCCGCTTTTTCGGATTCGAACCCAGGGTTGGACATGTAACAATATTTTGAAATCCATTTTATTTCTAAAAGATTTAAGGCACTTGTTAAGGTTACACAAATAAGAATAATTGATAAATTTTAAGTAAAAAAAATTACTTTTTAAAATTTCAATCCATTGAATGCACTATTCTAAGACAGATTTTCTTCTTTAAACTTTTTAACAAGTGCCTTAATATTATAGTATTCATAGTTGCACTCAAAAGCTATCCAAATTCATCTCATATGTTCGTTGCACGAGTTGATCATCTATATTCATTTTCTTCCATCTATGTATAATTTTCTTGTTATGATTCGAAAAACTATCTATTTTCTATCAATAATGAAATTCTTTAATAGGATGAACTAAAATCTACAAAGTTTGAATTTATTACTTCTATCATAAAATAGAATTCTATAATTTTAAATGAAAAGTATTAATTGCTAATTCTATATGAATCCATCTGTATATAATATAATATGTAATAATATAAGGAAAAACAAGCCTCTCAAAGAAAAATATGCCAATTTGAGAAATTGGGAGGTACATCATGGGTCACATATATATGATTAATAGAATCAAGATAATAAGAAAATTTCTAACGATAAAAATGATTACCGATAAAAATATTGTGATTACTATAAAATAATCATTCATGAATATCTAACATATTTTTAATCGCTGGTGTCGACTTTCATTACAAGCACCGGCTAGAAATCCGCCTAAATAAAAAAAAAAAAAATCCGCCTAAATCTTTTTATAGGTCCACAAAATTGATGATATTAAAGTTTATGAATCTTATAATAAAGTTTATGAATCATATTATATAGTTAATATTGTCTTGTCTGTATATGATTTTTTTTTTATAAAACTCTTTACGTGTTATAAAAAAAACTTTATAAATACAATATTGTTCAAAACATAAAAATTTACTTCCAAAAAGAAATGAAAGGCGGCGAGTTTGACGAAATCACGGTGGCACCACGATTTCGTTGCAGCTCTCTAGCTTGAGACTCTTTCTATTGAGAGTTTTGGTTTGTTAACTTGTTTGCAGGGTTTTGAGAAAATTGTTTATGAGGTCAATCTAGACAGAAAAATTAAGGTTCTTTATGTATTTGTGGTTGTATTAGACAATTTTTAGAAGAAATCAACTAAATTTAACTATGATTCTTTTTTTTTTTTTGAAGAAATCAAAATGAAATTAAATCACTAGGAGTGATTCATCTCGCACAAGGTGTGCAAAAGAGAATCACCCAACAAAATACAAGGTTACTGTATGTTGCCAAAAGAAAAACACAGCGCCATAACAAATAGAAGAAAGCTAGTTCCTAACACCCGTACATAACAAAGAGTGCCGCCACCAATCAGTATAACTAAAGGCGGTAGTGAGCATTTTAGCTTTCAACCAAGAAAAGGACAAAAATTTAACACTATCCAATAAATTCACCATATCATGTGTCGTGCGTGTAAAAAGTCTTTTGTTTCTTTCCTTCCAAACAACCCAACAACCAGCGTGCTAGATCACTTGAAGAAAAGAATGAGTAGACCGCTAAATGGCCAAACTGATGAAGATGATCACGGACGGATTATGGAGGAGTGAAATTGATATCGATCCACTGATACAGAAGATACCACAAGCTGCTAAAAATGTTGCAATGGAAAAAAGGTGAGTTGTGGTCTCTAGGTAGCCATAACCACCTACACAAAGAGTGTCTTCATGATGGATAACTCGTCGGCGGAAAAGATTATCTTTAGTGGAAAGTCTATTGCGAAGAAGTCTCCAGACAAACACAGAGACCTTTAGTGGAACCTGTTTCAACCAAGCTGCATCAAAAAGGCCAGTCTCCAGTGCAGTGTCAGGCTTCGTAAGATACTGGTAAGTCCCCTTAACGGAATAACCATTAATAGGATCAAGAATCCACCGCCACCTGTCAAGAATAGAATCCTGCAAGATAACATTAGACAGCAAGAACGAGCACTCCATGACAGAATCCTCTTCCCACGCCAAAAGACGCCTCCTCCACACCCATGCTCCACCTCCAACCCCACACCCTCTCGTAGACATCTCCCTAACCGTCACCCCTTTATTTTCAGCAAGGTCAAAAAGACGAGGAAATTGCACGCGTAAAGGCACTCCCCCGACCCAATTATCTAGCCAAAAATAAGTGTCAACACCTCCACCAACCACCCGACGAACGTTATCCTCAAACCAACTCCCCACCCCGACCCCTCTCCACTACGAATTCCACACATCATCCTCCACCAAACCTAGCTGTTCCCCCCCCCCCCCCCCCCCTCTCCAACAGCTGCCCTCCCTCTTCGCCGTATCTTGCCTTTAAGACTCGATACCATAACCCCTCCTTATCCACCAACACCACTTTCCTAACAATGCTACATTAAACTCCCTCAACCTCCTGACACCTAACCCTCCCTCTTCCTTCGATAAACACACAGTAAAAGATTCGATGGAAGAAATTATACCTGTGGGGGCCTTGAAGAAGGAAAGAAAGTAAACCGGAAGAGATGACATGACATATTTGAGAAGAATCAGACGACTGCCAAACGAAAGAAATTTGCTCTTCCAGTTCGACAATCTAGAGGTTATACCGTTCAAAATCGGTCTCCAAAATTCAAGCTTCCGCGAATCCCCACCAATAGGCAACCCCAAGTACACAAATGGCAAAGTTCCAACTCGGCAGTTCAAAACCATGGCAACCTCGTACAACCAAGAATTAGAAACATTTATTCCCGTAAGCAAGCTCTTGTGGAAATTTACCTTAAGCCCCGAAACTTGTTCAAAAAGCATCAAAACAGCCCACATAGAGAGTACGTTTAACCAACCCTTCTCTCCCAAAATTAGAGTATCATCCGCAAACTGTAGGTGAGACAGACACAAAGGATTGTCACGCCCCACCCTATAACCAGTGAACATCCCAGCCGATATCACAGACAACAAAATAACATTAAAACCTTCGGCGACAAGCAAAAATAGGAACGGAGAAAGAGGATCACCCTGTTGCAGACCTCTTTCCATAGGAAATTCCTTCGTAGGGCACCCATTAACCAACACTAAAGCCGTGGTCGTTCCAACACATTCAGACATCCACTTTCTCCAAAGAGTTGGAAAGTTCATTTTCTGCATAACCATGTCCAGATAAGATAGGTCCACCGAGTCGTAAGCCTTTTTAAAGTCCACCTTAAACAATAGCATTTCCTTCTGGAGACGACAGGTTTCATCAACCGCCTCATTCGCTACCAAAAATACCGTTTAAAATCTGTTTACCTTTAACAAAAGCAGACTGTGAATCCGATACCACACTACCTATAATGGGTCGAAGTCTATTTGCGAGAATTTTTGCCAGCACCTTATACATACAACCCACCAAGGATATAAGACGAAAATCATTTAACCTTTGAGGGCTACTAACCTTAGG
This sequence comes from Medicago lupulina, assembly GCA_958299785.1. Lineage (NCBI taxonomy): Eukaryota > Viridiplantae > Streptophyta > Magnoliopsida > Fabales > Fabaceae > Medicago > Medicago lupulina. The sequence continues at coordinate 25,146,341 of OY283141.1, read as the reverse complement.
AATTAAAGCTTTAAATGTTGTATTAATCCCCTTGGTCAATCGCCCGTTACGATGAAATTTCGAAACAAAGCGCACAAAATCATCCTTCAGATCATTCCAAAATTGTTTTATAAAACCGAAACTAATGTCGTCCGGCCCCAGACTCTTGAAACTGTCACAGTCCCGTATTGCTTGTTTCACTTCTTCCAGTGTAAAAAGGCGAGTTAGAGAGCCTGCCTCCAACACAGAAAGTCTGCGAAAATTTAAGTTCTCCACCCCTGGCCTCTCCCCATCTATTTGTCTGAAGTGAGACGAATAGTGATTAAAAATAGTTGAACGGATATTTTGCACACCACTGGTTTGAACCCCATTCACCTGTAACAACTGAATAGAATTGCAGTGCCGTCTTAAAGACATAATACCATTAAATTTTTTAGTGTTAGCGTCCCCTTCTTGTAACCACTTCAGTCTCGCTTGCTGTCAACTTATGTTCGTTTGAACTCGCGAAAGAGAATGCAAATTCACTGATAAGTCATGTAACTCAATCACCTCCTCTTCGTCTAGGGCGGTTGTTTCTCCCTTAACATCTAGTATAGACATACGTTCTTGTACCGTTTTGCATTTACCAACCAGATTTTGCGAATGACGCTGGTGCCATTCCCGTAAGCTTCCTTTTATCAATTTCAACTTTTCTTTCAACGCATAGGCGCCCCACCCTTCAATATTAAAAAAGCCCCACTTTTCACGAACAAACTGCTCATATCCTGGGAAATCGGCCCAACATTTCAACATGCGAAACGGACGAGGTCCCCAATTGTCGACGACGACATACAATTCCAAAGGAACATGATCAGAAAGGCCCCTTTGATCAGCCAACTAAAAACAATTTGGCCACACAATACACTAGTTAACAGACAGAAGAAACCTATCCAAACGACTCATTGAGAATCCATCACCACAGTACCAAGTGAAGAGTCTACCACAAATTGGCAAATCTACCAAAGAACCGTCATCAATGAATTTATTAAAAATCTCAGAGTCGTGTTGCTGGGTAAAAGAACCCTTCCCTCTCCTCTCTTCAAGGGAGCGAACTGAATTAAAGTCGCCGCACAAACATAAATTAGCATTGAGACCGTCATTGTGATTTAAAATCATGATGTATGTAGATAAGAGCCCGAATAGTTAGTTTCCGTGCAAAATGATATCGTTGCAATTGGGTTAGGGCATCATGATGTAATAGATTAATCATGCTAGTTTTCTTCTTGGAAAACAGAGCTGGCCAGTTGCATACTTAACCAACCAAGAACTTTTATTAGACATTAAAATTGGAACATCAAAAAGATGAATGCGCATTGAATAATGCAAATTTTATCAAAAACTAATTACCGGTTCAAGAGGAATAAAATATAGGCAAGACAAAAATAACAAAGCATACAATGGGCTTAATTGCACTTTTGGACCCCTATCTTTTCAAAAGTTGCGGTTATGGACCCCTAACTAATTTAAATACAAAACAGCCCCCTATGTTTTGATTCTTTGGCAGTTTTGGACCCCCAGTCCATTGTTGACTCGGTCAACGCTGACGTGGCACCCTAAGTGAGGTGCCACGTGTCTATTTTTTTTTTTTTTTTGTCTTGGGGGTCCAAAACTGCTAAAGAATCAAAACATAGGGGGCTGTTTTGTATTTAAATTAGTTAAGGGTCCATAACCACAACTTTTGGAAAGATAAGGGTCCAAAAGTGCAATTAAGCCCATACAATGTTGTATATAGATGGAACACTAAACGAACACCCATACATACTATATATCAAATAAAAATTGAGACAAACCAACGAATGACATGCTGGTCGCACCTAAACCCCTTCAAAAGACCACCAAACCGACCAAAAATGTTGTAGCAGCACCTTTGCTAGTTGTGAATAATGAATATTATATTGCACTTTTCTTCATGCATATATATGTTGAAGTCACAAAACCAAAATTGGGGAATAAAGCATTGCCAATGCCAAGTTCTTCTAGGAGTTAGAAACAAAAGTGCCAACATATCCAAATGCTAGGATGAAGAAAGCAATAGCTTGCATGTATAAGAATATGAAGAATTGATTTTTTCCATGCATAAGATCATAGCAACCACAGAATAGAAGGTAGAATCCAACAAAAAGTTCTGACAGGTGAATCCTAATCATTAAACACAAACAAAACAATATGAAGATAAATAAGTACTTGAATATAACTAAAAGAATTGAATTATTAAATGCTATAAGAAATACTCCTTCTAAATTTAAATATAAGAAAGAAAAATAATAATCAATGGGCTCAATACAAAGACTTTTTTGTTTATATTTGTTGAGACCATGAGAGTAATATTTTACACTTATTTTTACCTGTCTACAATCTTAAATCGAAGCTTTTTGAGTTCTTTACCACCATCTTTACTCTTGAGAGCATCTCCAAGTTTTTCGGTGACAATCCATTCATTCACTCTACTAGTCTCTAGTAGACCAACAATTGTTGCCTTTGTTCGATGTAGAGCTATAGTATTTTCAAAGAGAACCCAAAAGATAACTAAATAAAATGACCTGAAAGAGAAACAAATTGAGTAACTGCGTCGAGGTTCTAATTGAAAAACAAGTTCATTGTAATCAAACTCTATGGATAATATAAACTCAACTTTTGTTTATGAAATTCGACCTTGAGAACATCTCCAATTGAATTTACTTATTAAGTCTTCCATTATCTAGACCAATCAAACAAAACTTTCGTTTTTTTCTTACTAGAGCTGATCTAGGTGGCACATAGGGTTGCTTCAAATAAACAATGTTATATACGTAAGAAACTATATAACTAGTAGGTACTAATATTATTCTTTTTAGATTAATTTTTATGCACATGTTTTTACATATGATTTATAATATATTTGTTTCTAAAATATCTCGTCAAATATCTACACGATGTGATTTATTTAGCTGCATGCGTGAAAAAAATACGTTGATAACATTGCATACAAATGAAATTTACAATATTTACTAGTAGAATTTATCTAAGTTCAGGTCGTGTTGAGTTTGGACCTTTAAGTGTGCTTCTTTTAAATTCTCATGTTCGAATCCCCCCATAACAATTTTCTACTAATATCCTATAACAAGTAAGTCAATCCATTAACCCACATGTTCCATATTAGTTGGTTCCGGCATAAAATGTGATGTCCAATATCAAGCGGATGAGCTCGATTTGGTCTATATATGTAGTTAGGCACATCATGTTATAAAAACTTAGTTCGGCCAGTCTATTTGACAACTCTTCAGAGTTGCTTTTGAATATACACACACACACACCTACCATTGTTACTAAATTTGAGAATCGATTTTACGTCCCTGCAAAAAGTTAGAAATCTCTAAGCTTTTGAGTAGAAATAGGTTTGGGACTATAATTCATTTTAAGACTGAAATCCAAACATAACTAAATGTAATCAAACTATGTTTGACCAACCCAAACATGATTTTGTGATGTGTGACTATAAAACCAAACATAGGTTGAGGCAAATAGATGAAATAAAAAGTTGAGTAAATAAAGACCTTGGTGTTCCAACAGCTTTTAGAAGGGTGATGATAGAAGGGACATAAACAGTTCCCCATTTAGGGACCACAACCTCAGGCACCATAACAGTTGCAGGTAACAAAATGCAATAGAACACAAATGTGTGTATGTGGACCACAATCTTCCGAACAAAGAAAAAACTGTAAACAATATGTAACTTCTTCAACAAAGACACTTTCTGCAATGGTGAAATTAAACAAGCACATTGGTGAATTCAGATAATAATTATATTATAATTGGCCAATATATTCATTAAATGATCAACCCGTTTTTACCTTGTTTGTGACAATCTCCATAACAATTTTTCTGAAAAGATTGGCTGGCCCACATGACCATCGATGTTGTTGGTACCTATATGCCTTTAAAGTACTTGGTAATTCGTTTTTAACCTATAGATCAATTCATACCATATATCAAGAACACCATATATTAAAATAAAGAGTTTTGAAATTGGATTAAGAATATGGAACCTGTAAATTGGAGAGATATAAGAATTTCCATCCTTTGAGGCTGGCACGTACAGCTAAATCCATGTCTTCAACAGTGGTTCTATCTTTCCATCCACCAGCTTCATTCAGAGCCGAAATTCTCCATACACCCGCAGTCCCTATGTCATTTCATTTTCAAGACCTTAAACATTATTGACAATAATGTAATGAAAATATGAAACTATAACTTCCATTATACTATAAGTACTACTTCCACTATTCTTTTTGAAATTGTTTTAGGCATGAGAAGAGATTACCATTAAAGCCAAAGAAGGCATAAGTGGAAGACCCCACTTCTTGTTCCACCTTAAAATGATAATCAAGTGACATTTGTTGCATCCTCGTCATCAAACATTCATTTGCATTCACTAAAAACATAGGGGAAAAACATGCAAATTGTAAATCTCATCTATATACATTTTGCCAACAAAAAAAAAACACAAATTAAATCTTTCAAAAAAACATAGTAGGTAAAATACATTTTTTATACTGTCCTCATTATTCTTATATATTAGTAACCACCGATTACTGCATCTTTCTTTATAATTATTCTAGATGTATATTATTTTTTATTTTTTCTGTTACTGTATAAAGTTGTATTTTATCCTAAATTTCAAAACTTTCATGTATCGCACCCTCACACGTATTATGTATTCGGGTTTCATATATTAAAGTTAAGGGAAATGCTATGTATAGCGACAATTGGTCTCACGAAGCCATCACGATAGATATATTGAGTAACTTAGCACCACTACCAGCATGTTACGTTTTCCACTAAATCCGGGATTAAAATCAAAGAAACTGTTTTTCCATTTAACTCAACACATGCAATTCGTGAGAATTCGCTATATATCATTCGCTACATATTAGCATAACTCTAAGTTAATGCATTCTTGAGGAAGAAAAAAAAGCGAAATTACCAAACTTCCAGCGAGCTTGAACGAGACCAATCTCAGCATTATTGACAAGAAAAGGGATGGTTCGGAGTAGAAAATCGGGTTCTGGTTGAAAATCCGCGTCAAAGATGGCAACATATTCACATTGTAGGACATGGCTATGTTTCATTCCCTCCTTTAGAGCACCAGCTTTGTACCCATTTCTGTTGTCCCTAACTTCATACTTTATGTTCACACCTTTGCTTTGCCAACTACGACATTCTTTCTGTACCAATTCCTGCAATTTTTTGTTCCATGTTACAATCACTTTTTAGTACAAACTTTACCCATCATTAATCTATCATTTACTATTAAATTATGAGAAATGCTAAGTTATGTCTTTAGCCTTTAGGACATAAGTTAAAAAGCGAAATTTAGACGTTTTTTTCTTAAAAATTGTGCATTTAATGTCTTTAAAAGTTTTAAAATTTATATTTTCAATATAAAACTTATTTTTTATTTTCATTTTAACCTCCTTAATGTGTATCCTTAGGGCAAAAGAAGTTGAAATTTCTTTTAAAAGAAAAAGTTGAATTTCAGACCAAAAATAAAAAGAATTTCGACTAGGATTGTGACATTTATAATACTAGTGAAATTATAAATGTGTTTAATGTGTCACATATTTTATTATATATATATTTTTTTAAGGAAACAAGAATCGAGCCTTGTACATTATGATTTTATATTATTGATTCAACGTTTTTTTAAAAGGAGTATGTTTATAACATTTCATTGATAATGAGAGAGTATATACAAGTATATTATAATAAATAGCAGGACTAGCTGATAACAGGGCAACCTCCGCAATGGTTTGAGCTACCTCATTTGCTTGTCTCATGTTGAACTCGACCTTATAGTTGAAACCACATACTCGAATTACGTAACATCAATCCGGTGATGATGGATGACATTTGTTGTAATCTTTGAATCCAAAGTGAAATCAACATTGTCGAATCGCATGTCACCTAACCATTGTAAAGTGTGAAAAAGTCCTTCTACCATGGACACCATACATATTGGAGTGATAGATAAAGTCTTGGCTAAACCAAACATACCTTCGTCACCATGAATACAAATTCTAATTCCAGTTCTAAAAAAGATGCATCGACATTACTTTTAATACAACCTCCTTTTGTACAATGCAAACAAATGTTGGTGCAGGAAAAGAATGACCAATTATACCTTATGCACCCTGCCTTAGTGAGTTGATACGACTAGCTGCAGGAAAAGCAACGTAAGCTAAAACCCAAATCCTGTACAAGGTGACATGCACGGTCAAGAACCTGGGCATTTGATTCTGAGACATCTTGCCAAAGCTTGAGATTTGTTTCCATATACTCTAATGGATAACAACAAACATGGGTGTCAAAAAAACTAGTTCTCCTGAACTGTTTTACAAATCTGGTGGACCTAACTGAAAATCTCAATCCATTTGACATAAAAACTGACCCAACCCAGTTTCATTAAATCTAGAAATAATTGTACCCATTTAAAAAAAACAAAAGTTAACTGAATTTTCAACATTCATTCCAATTGCATCACACACTTCCTTCCTTCCAGCCTCTTGCGAGATCTACTTCATGTTCCTTCCAGCCTCCACTGCGAGCGTCGTCTGGTCTCCGACTACATCAATTTTCTTCTCTCTACAAAACTTTTTCGGTTCCCACCATCCTCTGATATCTTGATTTCACTCATTATTCTCATTTCATGCAATTTTCGCCAATTTCATTCATATGAAGTTTGATTTTGGTTCTCTTTCTTAGATACAATGGTGATTGTAGAACAAAATTATTGAATTGTTCATGTGTCCTATAAAACCATGCACTCTAACAGTGAGAAAGAAGAAAAATATGCTAATTTCAATTTTCATTTTTTGTTTACAGTGTATTTTAGATTTTTGTTGATAAAGTCGTTTAAATCTAAAATCAATTTATCTAGGAAAAAATATTTAAAACTAAACTAAGAAAAACCAATATTTTATTTTTGTTTGGAAGGAAAAACCAATATTTTATGTCAATCCACACATGAACTGGTTTTTTTTACCAAAAACCAGTTTGAACCGAATTTGAACCGAATTCAAACCATTTCACAATATGAACCAGTTTTCTTTTAAAATGGCTTGGTTAACTAAACTACATCTTTAAAGTTGGTTGGTTCACTAGGCAACCAACCATGAACACCCCTAACAACACACCGTTGAAAAAACTCTTGCGAAATATGATGTAGCAATTCAAAAATAGAATCCATTGTCGAGTTCTGTTCAAACACCTTGTGGATTGTGTCCCATAGGGGAATCCATTGCCAAAATTGCACTCTTGACATCCATTTAATATAATATTATGCCATGATTAACTGCATAGGATAAAAGTAATCTGATTGCTTCCAATCTTGCAACTAGAGCAAATGTTTCGGTGTAATCAATGCCATCTTGTTGACTGTAACCTTGTGCAACAAGTCTAGCTTTGTTTCTGGTTACTTCACCTTGTTCATTCAGCTTGTTTCTGAATACCCACTATGTTCCAATAATGTTCTTCTGATGAGGTTTGGGTACCAGATCCCACACATCATTTCTTTGAAACTGATTAAGCTCTTCTTGCATAGCTAGTATCCATCCATCATCTGAAAGTGCTTCATCAATTGTAGCAGGTTCAATCACTGATAACAATCCTATCATAGACTCATCTTGTCTGAAATATGATCTTGTTCTTCTAGGACTGTCTTTGTTTCCAATGATTTGATCCTCAGAATGTGAAGACTTGTACTTGAATGTGTTCTTGGATTGATTTGCGTGCTGAGAGCCATCTTGAGCTTCATCAGAAGCTACTTCATCTTGAGCTTCTGAAGTTGGTTCAGCTTTTGGACTATCTTCAGATTCTTCAGTCTGATCAGGTTCTGGAGTATCTTCAGTAACCTGTATATCTTCATAACTTTCATCTTGCTCTGGAGTTTCACTTCCAGGATCTTTGTCATCAAATTTAACGTGCATAGATTCTTCAACACAGAGTGTCTCTGAATTATACACTATGTATGCCTTTGACCTTTCAGAGTAACCTAAGAAGATTCCTCTTTGGGCCTAGGCATTAAATTTCTTTAGGTAAAGCTTGTTATTCAGAATGTAACAGGTACATCCAAATTGATGAAAGTAAGATATATTGGGTCTTCTTCCCTTAAAGAGTTCATATGCAGTTTTCTCCAAGATAGGTCTGATATAAATCCTATTTTGAACATAACATGTTGTATTCACTGCTTCTGCCCAGAAATGTTTAGCCAAATTATTTTCATAAATCATGGTTCTTGCCATTTATTGTAAAGTTCTATTCTTTCTCTCTACAACCCCATTTTGTTGTGGAGTTCTAGGAGAAGAGAATTCGTTGGACAATTCCATGTTTTTCACAAAAAGTTTCAAATGGCTCATTTTCAAATTCTCCACCATGATCACTTCTGACTTTCAAAATTTTCATTTCTTTTTCAGACTGTATTTGAGTGCAGAAGTTACTGAATACATCATATGCATTGTCTTTACTTCTCAGGAATTTTACCCAAGTCCATCTGCTGTAATCATCAACAATGACTAGTCCATATTTACTTCCATATAAGGATGCAGTATTAACTAGTCCAAATAAATCAATATGAAGCAGTTCTAAAGGTCTGGAGGTTGAGACAATGTCTTTTGATTTGAAAGATGATTTCACAATCTTCTCTTTCTGGCATGCACCACAAAGTGCATTTGAATGATAGTCAATGTTAGGTATGCCTTTGACAAGTTGTAACTTACTAAACTTAGAGATTAACCTCCAGTTAGCATGTCCCAACCTTCTGTGCCATACCCACTTCTTATCATTCATTGATAGAAGACAGATTACCTTCTGATCAACCAGTTCAGAAAAATTGATTTTATAGACATTCTCTACTCTCTTTCCTTTGAACACTATGGACTTGTTATCTTTGTTGATTACTGTGCAGTTGGTCTTTCCATACATCACATCATAACCATTGCCACAAAACTAACTGATACTCAAAAGGTTATGTTTAAGACCATCTACCAACCACACATTATTAATAGAGATAGAGGGTTTACCAATAGTTCCTGTACCAATGATCTTGCCAGACTGGTTGCCTCCAAACTTCACATTTCCTCCTTCTTTCATTGTGAGGGTGAGGAACATTGACTTCTCTCCTGTCATATGTCTTGAGCAACCGCTGTCCAGATACCATTGTTTTATGGGTCCTTTGAGGTTAGTGCTGGAAGTTTTACTCTTCACTTCTTGTACCTTGAGGTGTGGTTTTGATAGCTTCTGATTGATCAGTACTTTAGGTTTAACACCTTTTAGTTATGATTCACCTGAAGCCACAATTGTTTTGTTCTTCTAAGACTTAGACTTCAAGATACCAGATTCTGGCTTCAATAGACTCTAAGGAATAGGTTCTGATCTTTTCAGAATCTTGATCTTTGAGGTCTTAGAGTCCGAATGTTTCATAGCCTTAGACTTAGAGTTCTTTGGCTTTGAAGTAATCTTAGCCTTAGAGCTAGAAGTTTGAGGTTATGACTGAACCACAGATTCAACTTTAACACCTTTAGGTACAAAGAAGGTTTTCAATCCTTCCTTGATACATTCACAACATACTTTGAGATTGGTTTCATTAGGTTTTCCTTCTAAAAATCCAATCCCTTTGCCATTGTTTTTGTAAATGTTGTAAATCATATACGCAACTCTGCTTCTGTCAATACCAGACATAATAAAATCTTCAAGAACAATTTCATGGTTGCTTAAAGGTTTTCCATTACACTTTACTTGTAGCTTCTGACACAAAAACTTGAGCTTTTCTTCATAGTTTTTACAAATGAAGTCAAAGCCTCTAAGTCCTTCTTCAGAAGCTTTCAGATCCAATAGAGTTTATTCTTGTTGTTTCATTAAATCAACATAATTTTCTTTTAAATCTTTCAACTCATTGGTTCTTAGTTCAAAATGTGTAAGGAGCTTTTTAAGAGACTCAATAAGTTATTCTCTGGGAATTTTAGAATATACCTCATTTTCTTCTTCTGAGTCTGATTTTGGTTCAACTTCTGAAGTTACTGTAGCCACTAACCCCACAGCTACCTTTGCATCTTCATCAGCATCATCCTTATCGGATTCAGGTTCACTGTCTAAATCTTCCCAGGTTGCCATGAAACTCTGCTTGATCTGTTTTTTGATCTTGTTTGATTTGAAAGTTGACTTCTTAGACTTGTCCTTTGATTTCTCCTTCTGAAGATCAGGGCAATCAACAATGAAATGTCCAGGCTTCTTGCAGTGGAAGCAACCCTTCTGATCTTATTTCTTGGAGCCTTTGTAACCACTTCTTCTGCTCAAGAACTTCTTGTTCTTCTTGGCCAGATATTGCAGCCTGTTTGAAAGCATAGCCATCATCTCAGCAGGATCTTCATCAGAATCTACATCAGGTGATTCTTCTTCAGATTCTATAACTTTAAGATCTTTTGATGACTTCCCTTTAAATGGTAGAGCAATAGATTTACTCTTCTTAGCAGGCTCATGTTCATTAAGACTTATCTCATGAACTTTGAGAGAGCTGGCAAGATCTTCAACACTCAGAGTGTTTAGATCTTTAGCTTCCTCAATAGCAGTAACCTTTGGTCTCCATCTTGCAGGCAGACTTCTTAGTATCTTGCTCACATGATCAGAAGCAACATAGCTTTTCTTCAGTATTTGTAGTCCATGGACTAGGGTCTGAAATCTTGAGTACATTTCCTCAATACTTTCATCATCCTTCATCTTGAACAACTCATACTGATGAACAAGCATAAGTGCTTTTGCTTCTCTAACCTTCTTGCTATCTTCATAGTTTGCACAGAGAGAAGCAAATATTGCCTTTGCACTAGATTTATCACTCATCTTCATATACTCTGCACGAGGTATAGCAAGAACAAGTGAACCTCTGATCTTGTGATGTTTCTTATACATTTTCTTCTGAGCAGGAGTATGTTTCTTTCTTTCAACAGCAACTCCTTCATCAAGGTCCAAGTCACCAACTCCATCTTCTAGAATATCCCATAATTCTTCATCTAAGCCCCTGATGTAACTGTAGAAGTTGGTTTTCCACCAAGAGAACTCTTCAGGATCTCCATTGAACTTTGGAACTTTTCCCGAGTCAGCTTTCTTATCAATGTAATCATAAGGTACAACATTATGATTACCACCAGAAATAGAAACAGATGATTCACCAGACATGTTTTTCTCATATCTTGGACTGTCACACTGTTAAGTGTTCTCAACAGAACCAAGGCTCTATATACCAATTGAAGGTGAGAAAAAACACAAGAAGGGGGGGGGGGGGTTGAATTGTGTTGGCTTTTTCTTCTTTTTCTCCTATTGAAGTCACTGGTCAGAAGCAGTTAGATTACAACTTCTGAAGTGATGTTCAGATTCTAAATGCAGCGAATAAAAACACACACACACACAAAGAGAGAGAGAGAGAGGAGAAAGACACAAAGCAATTATATAGGTTCCTTCCACAAACCGGAAGTAGTCATGTCCCCCTTGCACTTCCAAGGAGAGTTCACTAAAAATGTAATATCTGATTACAAATGCTCACTGCTAAAACTAGCAAGAGACTTCAAATTACTCAAGCACAACTGCAAGAGATTTCCTATGCTCCTGAACACAATCAAGAGACTTCTAATCAAACAAAATTACAAAGAAAAATGTTTGAAGTTGAACACTTGATATACAATTAGTGGTGTTCACAATACAAATCAGATACAGACTCTTAAGACTCTAGAATTTCTAAGATATGAACTTTCATAAGAAATTCTAAGTGAACTTTTGATGCAGAACAATTTCAGTAGAGGTTTGGCGCTTTTAAATTGTTGTTGAGTCTCTTGCAATTCTCTAAGTCTTCACTCCTTTATATAGAGGTGTGAAAATAGATGTTGTGAATTCCCAGCACATCAAAAAGAGTCGTTTGAAGCTTTGATCAATCACCAATGATCTTTTGCCTGATATGGTTATTGTCCTATGAATGATCAATTTCAAATTCATTCCAAGTCTGAAGGAACATTGTTGCAGGCGCAGTTGTTATTCTTGTCTTGTAGCAGAGACACACTCTGTGTAGTGGAGGTAGTGGTTGTACACTTCGTACAATTGTACTTTGTCAACGCTCTTCAAAGAACAAACATCCAATGCTTTCAAATCCATTTGAATTAGCCGTTACTTTACACTTCTGGTCTTCTGCAATGCTAGACGTGATTAAATCCTTTGAACAACCTTTGAAGCTTTAAGTCTCTCATCTTCTGATAAACTTCAGCTTCTGGTGATCTTACTTCTGATGAGGTGTTTCTGATGAACTTGCTTCTGATAACACCTCATCACTTCATGAGCACTTTCACTTCAGGAGCACTAGTCTTCAGATGCATTCAGCTTCATTTACTTTGTTGATTTCATTGCTCTCATTTGTTCTTCCAGTATCTAAGCTTTAAGTAGACACAAATTTTTTGTCTATGGTCCTGTACACTTGAATAAATATTAGCATATCCAATTGACAATTTTTAATACCTTGTTATCATCAAAACTCTCAAGAGATAATGTTAAAAACATTTTGTTCTAATAATGTACCGCTCATCTTCATCTTCATATAGTTAATTACCTCAATAACTATCAAGGCATTGTCAAGGATCGACCTACTCGGAACAAAGACAGATTGAGTATCAAAAACACATTTAGGAAGAACGACTTTCAATCTATCTGCATTTACTTTGGAGATAAGCTTATACAGGATGTTACACAAAGTAATGGGCCGCCAATCCTTCATAGTAGTCAGCGTGTTGCCCTTATGAATGAGAGTTATATTGGTTGTATGCAAAGAAGCTAGGAACTAACTAGTAGCTAACCACTCATAACAGTCCTTAAAAATATCCTCACTAGAAAGGCTCCATAAATGTTGGTCGAAACCCAAATTATATCAATTATGGACTAGGACATTTGTCCAGGTACATCGAGAAAATAGTTTCTTTAAACTTTTCCTTTGAAAGAGGTGCAGTAAGTAGAGCATTATCAACTTATGAGATAGAATGTCAAATGACATCCACCATACGTGTCGTGTTGTTATTTTTTCTTTAAAATAGATCCATAACATAATTCTTTGTTAAGGTACTTATATATGAATTGTCAGTAACTTTGACGCCTTGATTATCTTCAAGAGAAATAATATGAGTTACCCTTTTTCTCGCGGTACCAGAAACATGAAAAAATTGTGTTTCATTCTCCATATTTGTACCAATGAATCTTGTCCCGTTAACGCCAACATGCATTCTCTTGCATAAGTTACTTGGACAATACTTGAACTTGATCCACACTTGTGTTATTGCTTCGAAATATACAAAATTGTTTGCGGCATTCATCAATATTTTCTTTAACGAGAATACCTTTTTCACAACGACTTAGGTGGTTAAGAATCGATTGATCATTATAAAACAACCAACTTTTTTTAATCATCTCATTGAAACCCGGTTCAGGCTTCCAAGCATTTTCAAAGCTAAAACTGTGTTGGGCACAAGGCAGCCGAACAACGGGGGATTAATCAAGCATGATTGGGTAATGGAGCTACAAGGTTTTCAAGTTTGGCACTTGAAAAAAATCTAACCAAGCATTATTAGCTAGCGTTATATCTAACCTTTCTTCTATAGGTAAACGAGTAGCCTTCAATAGGAAATTCGAATAATCCCGAATCCATAACAGCCTAACGGAAGCCATTAATCCACCAATTAGAACGGTATTCCCTACCACGTTTCTCACTTGCATCCATAATATCGTTAAAATAAACAAAAATATGCACCAAATGAGTTGACCATTGGGACAGCTGGCAAAGGAAATCCCATGCAGCCCGTCTCCGACCCCCATTAAAGTAACTATAATAACATGTCAGTTTCCAAATACTTTTCTCATCATCTATTATTTCAACCGTAATGTGATTTTTCGAATAATCAACAATTTGACAATGAATAGAAGAAAGCCAATAAAGAGCTAAACCACCAACTCTACCAATACGATAAAAAAAAAATATATATAAAAAAAAAAACAAGAATCAAAACTAAGAACGTGACGAAATCTTTAAATTTTATTATGGTGGACTAGTGTCTCACTTAAATAGGAGAACGCCAATAAAGAGCTAAACCACCAACTCTATCAATACGATAAACAAAAAAAAAATAAGAATCAAAACTAAGAACGTAACGAAATATCTAAATTTTATTACAGTGGACTAGTGTCTCACTTAAAAAGGCGATAATCAGATTGTAGTATCGAATGTGGTATTTTAGATTAGGAACTGCGCTCGGGCAACCTAAACCCCGAGAGTTCCAACTAATGACACTCATTTTTTGGACACTAATCTGGGTGTAATGTAGTAGAACTAGTGTGGGCAAGACAGGATCTGATCATAGTATGGGAAACAACCTCTCTTTTCAAGCATAAATTAACACGCAGGCACACCAAACCTTTATAAACCATATGAATGCAAAAATAAATAGACCATGTGAATCAGCGAACATTCAAGCATAAATTTAACACATGATATTTTGTATAGCATGTACATACCTTAATTGTTGGGTCAGTTGAATCATCAAGAATTTGTATGATGATTCTATCAGAAGGCCAAGAGAGTTCACATGCAGCACTAATTGATAGCTGATAAACCTGCAATTTGAACAACCATCCACATGTATTTGAGAGGAAGTTGTGGTTTTAAAAGCTCACGTTAATTCCTTCAAAACAAAAAAAAAAACTCACGTTAATTAAATATGAAAGGTCAACATTGAAAATTCACCTCTCTTTCATTGTACATTGGGATTTGGACAAGAACCATGGGATAATTGGAGTTTCCTAACTCAACATCATCCTCGAGGATAGCCTCAAATTTATAACACTTCTCTGGTGTTCTCTTAAACAACTTCACATAACAAATGACAATTGCCATGTAAACTTTCTCAACCAACATTGCCAATGACATACCTAGGCACACATAAACTGTCCATCTCAGCAATGGCACAATCAAAGGTTCTCTGATTTGCTTCCAAATAAACGCAAGTTGCATACCAACTCCTTCACTAGCTACTTGAAACGCCTCCATTTCCCAGGTGTGATTCAGGTTTTGCTACTTCAATATAAAATATTTATACACTGACAATTTTATCTGTGACGAGTACAACAGCTATAATATAAAATAAATATACATGTTATTCACATATATCACCTCCTTCTGTTTAATTTTGCATATAAAAAATATAGGATAAAGATAATTTAAATATTTGTTGCTCAGAAAATAAAAGGACAATTTATACCATGTCATACTAAAAACACAATTGTTAAATATATTTTTTGGTCCATGCAAAATATTCTTTAATGTAATTATCAAAATTTAGTCTTTACAAAAAATTTCTTCTGGAAATAGTATTTGCATTTTCTGTATGCAGATTCAATAATATCTTTAGCTATAAAAAACGAGACAATCTCATTTATTGGCTGCCATTTTAGCAGGGCCTAAACGGTAAAAAAAGTTAAGTCTAGCATGGCCTCAACGTTAAAAAAGTTAGTCGAAAAAATAATCGGGTCTTTATTGAGAAAATTTTAAAATGAATTGGATTTGGGGCTGACTTCCCTATTGGATTTTGAACTGACACAGTACGAACATCTTCACGTCCTTAATAATTGGCGGAGCCACATGTTATCCAGGGTGTTCATGTGCACCACCTCAACTTCATCTACTTTTTTTGAACCGCAAAGTTTTACTAACAATAAGTCTAAGACCAACAATCCTTAAAAAAAAAAAAGTCAGTCTAAGACTAACAAAGACGGTAAAACATAAACAATTGCAAAAGACGCCTTATATAATCGAAATACCTAAAAGAAACAGCGTAAACCTCGTATGTCAAAATACAATAAAGAAACCACCCAACCAATGACTAGACATTAACTCCCGATCTCGAAGTAAAAGTGATCGGTCCAGCACAATCCTTACAACAAAACCGTAAGGCAGTCAACATGTGAAATGGTAGCGTAAACATAACAAGATCAGAAAATGGATCCGCTCTCGCTTTCAAGTAAGTTACATGTTTATAACAAGTTAGTCCTTTTAAGTTTTTTTTTTTGAAAGAAAGTTTTTTTTTGTTACCAATGGGTCTTTTATGTTTTTTTGGTTGTTGTTACAAACTGATCCTTTTAAGTTATATAATATGTATATTGTCACCCATTTTTTCAGCCAACTTCTTTAGAAAATGATTATGGACCACTTAACATTGAGTTGGTAGGTCCAAAAGTCTTTATAACAACAAATATGATTATTTACACACATTTTTTTGTTTTTTTTTTGTTTTTGAACTCAAACCGAGTTTAACGGATAAATATTTCATCAACAATATTATAAATTAAGTAATCGATCAATTTTGTTTAAAATAAAAACTTTATAACACACCCACCAATGAACCCTAATTTCGAGAGTTGTGAATTTGGACATACCAACTTAATATTAAGAGTAAATTACACTCCCCTCCCCTCAAAGATGCTTGAAATACACTCCCCTCCCCTCTTATGTTAAAATATACAATTTCCTCCCTTGAAAAATAAAATTTACACTCCCCTCCCTTATAAGATGCTTGAATTACAACCCCCTCCCTTGATAATTAAATATACATTACACTTTAATCTATTTTAACATAAATAAATATTTTTATGATATATATTAATTTTAAACCACCCTTTAAGAAAAATTAATTCATTTCTTTATAATTTAAATGTTAATGATAATTAAATTTAAATATTTTGCTATTGATTTTATAATTTAGAGTTTAAAATTAACTTTTAAATAACCATGGTTTATTGTCGTTAGTAATTTTTCACATATTTTAATTTTATTTTGGCTTGTTTCATATTTTATAATAGGGTTTAAAACTACATGTTAATGAAATTGTGAATAAAAAATAGCAAAAAAATATGTATTCAATTTTTTATTATGTTAAAATAGACCTGCAATACTGTTAATTTCGAAGTGTATTAGATTATTATTTTTTTGCTAGATTATTAAAAATAAAAAAATATATATTGAGGGAGTAAAGTGTAGATTTTAACATAAGAGGGGAGGGGAATGTAATTCAAGCTTTTCTTAGGGGAGGGAAATGTATTTTTCTCTAATATGTTTTGAATAAGAGGGGAGGGGAATGTATATTTTAACATAAGAGGGGAGGGGAGTGTAATTCAAGCATCTTTGAGGGGAGGGGAGTGTAATTTACTCTAATATTAATTGATCATATAAACTTTTTTTAACTAAGTTTGACGAAAATAGGATAATGTTGCAGATATTTTATGACTTAAATGACCAATTTATAATAAAAAAAAAAAAAAAAAACTTAATCATCTAACTTAAATGACCACAAATAATATTTGATCTTCTAACTATTATTATAAATTTTTCCCTTTATCTACAACCCCCTAAAGTTTAACTATTAAATTAAAGTTGGAACCTTCTCCTCTCTATACAGACACGTGCAGCAACAATCACATACACACAGTAGAATTTATTTATTTATTATTATTATTATTAGAATTTAAATAAATTTATTAAACAAGTTCAAAATATTTTGACAAAATGACATGAGTGAGAATCAAACTTATATCTTCATATTAAAACTCAAGTACTTTGCCACTAGGCTGAATGAGATCACAGGAATCTTTCTGGTATTTTGCAACCTATAATAAAAAAAAGATTTCATAATTTTTTTTTGTAAAGTATCTATTTTTTATTAAACATATTTGAAAATATATTTAAATTTTTAATTCTAATATTTATGTCTTTATCATATAAAAAAAACGGTATTTATATCTACCTACCACTCTCTAAAGTGGGTTTTCTCTTTAATGCATGAAATGCATGCACATGTTTTTGTTCTAATAGTAATGCTATGCATGTTTCATGTGTTGCTAAATGTAGCTTACTTTGAAATAGTTGCAACAGCACGGGGCAAAAATGTTGTTTAAATATAGTATTTTACCCCAATACAACAGTTGTATGAATAAAAATATTGATCCCAATATTATTTAGATCTACAATGTATTTTAATTTAGTCAAGGTATTAATGGGAGCACGATTTTGGTTATCCCATGTGTTTTTAGGGGCGGATAGAGAAATTATCTTAAAAATTGGTAAACAAATAAATTGTCCATCTTTTCTCAAAAAAAAAATAAACCGTCCATCTCAGCATTGGCACGATCATTCTATCAAAGGTTCTCTGATTTGCTTCCTAAATAAAAAACTCAAGTGCAATAGCATACCAACTCCTTCATTTGCTACTTGAAATACCTCCATTTTTTTACGCTTGTTTTGTATCACCATAAGCAAAATTCTATCTCGAACATAACCGCAAATTAAATTTATTTAGCACACATTTATAAGTGATTTTTCTTTAAAAGATAATAGATTTAAATGATGTGACTAAATAGTTTCTCTTTTTATTTTTTACATTTGTGTGTTTGTGCTCAAGTAAATTTGATTTGGGTTTGTGCCAATATAAGAATTGCTCTCACCATGAATGGGAAAGAAAGACAATTACCCACTTGGTTGAAATGGAAGATAAAACCAGTTATGATTTCTTATAAAAAAAATACAAAAAAAAAGAGATGCAGAGCAGAGCAATGACAATGTATGTTTGTGTGATTCATATTTTATAGGAGCTAGATCATAAGCATGACAACCAATCCCATACATGTCGATATCTGCCTGAACCAAATTCAATTTGACGGGGTTTTCCGCTTTAATTGAGTTTGGATATGAGTTTGAGTTTTCTCCGATTTTAAAACACGGGTACAGGACGGGTAACAAAGATATATGTACCCACCCGATCCCATACCCAAAATCGTCCGAATGTAGAAAATCAATTTATTACCCTTTTTATATAAATAGAAACTCAAGTCCAAAATCATTTCACTCATACAGTAGAGTCTCAGTCTTTCATATGACACTCACTTATCATAGTTCTCTTTTTTCTCCTTCTATATCTCACACTCTCGGCCTCTCTCTTCTCCATCACCATAGCCATCAATCGTCATCATCTCTTTGCTGGATAATACATTACATCATTGTGTTTGAGGCCGAAAAATACTTTATTTTTATTTATAAAAAAAACTATCCACTGCAGGGATAGGGATGAGGCGGGGATACCCAAACTCGTTGAAGACGATGATCAGATTCGGTTTCTCATATCCGCTGAATATGAGTATGATAACATGTAAGTATGTAGGAATTGGGTATGGGGTTGGGAAAGGTAAAATCCGTCCCCACCCCGCCCTATTACCATATGCCTACTAGATCATATAAAAGATCTAAAATATCTGTACACAAATAATTTTATCACCACCTCCTTTTTTCTTCTTTTAATGCATATTGTACCACGAGTTCAACAGTCATAAATACCGTATATGCTTTTTTAAGAGCATAAAATATGTATTTTATTCATATATATCACCTTCTTCTGTTAATTTTGCGTAACGAGAAATATAGGATAAAGATAATTTAAATATTTGTTGCTCAGAAAGTTAAAATGAAAATTTATACTATGTTATGGTTAAATATATTTTTAGTCCCCATGCAAAATATTCTTTGAACTAATTATTTAAATTTAGTTTTTACAAAAAAATTATTTTGCAAATAGTATTTGCATTTTCTTTATATGCAGATTGAATACACAAAAATTGAAGATAATAATTGCAACATGGAGTCGTAAGTTGTATCATGAGCTATAAAAAACGGGAGGACAAGCTCATTAATCAGCCTGAACGGTAAAAGAGTAAGTCAAAAATAATCGGATCTATATTGAGAAAAAACAATAAAATGGATTGGGGGGAGGGGGGGCTGGTTTCCCTGTTGGATTTTGAACTGGTACAGTACCAACATCCTCACGTACTTCTTGAAAAAATGTTAGTAGAAGGAACATATCTACCAGTCCAATTTCTTCGTCTCCTTCAATTTGAGAATGAACCTATCTACCATTCTCCAAACTGAGTTTTTTCTACAATGGATTAAATGCACGCACATGTTTTTGTTCTAAATTCTAATAGCTATGTTATGCATGTGTTGCTCAATGTAGCTTACTTTGAAATAGTAGAAGGAGCACGGGGCAAAAATGTTGTTTAAATATATTATTTTATACCAATAAGACAGTTGTGTGTGAAAACAATTGTAATGACAATATTATTGATTGATTTTTTTTAAGTAATCTAGTGGTTAAAAATTCACATTTTTAAGGTGAATAGTTTAAATTTCAAGACTACAATTGTAATTAGGTTATTTAAAGTAAAATGAGGGGCTTACACCTGGTAATATGATTAGTTTTGATTTTTTAATATTAGAACAAGTATTGAAGATTCAATTCAATAGATTTCTTGTATTCAATTATGTAACATTTTGTTACAACATCAACCTTTATAGAGGTTTTGTGGTGACCTGCTATAACAAGTTTCTTATCTAGAGGTAACTGACATTTGTCGGTTAGTGTTACAGCTGTGCATTCCTTGTTACTGCATGCTTAACTATTCTTATGTGGAGTTAATACAATCTAATTAATATAAGCTATCTATAATCTCATATACCCCCCCTCCCCCCACAAACTCAAGAGGGCTGAACAGATGAATTCGGTGCAGACACATTGAGTTTGGGCTTGAGTGCGAGGAACTTGACAGAGGACAAGGGCTTGGTAAAAATGTCTTCCCACTGGTCAGCTCCAGGAATGTGAACCACTATTAACTGCTTGGCCAATACTTTTTCTCGGAAAAAAACAAATCAATCTCCATGTGCTTTGTTCGTGCATGTAGAATAGGATTGTGTGCAAGCAACACAACAGACTGATTGTCACAAAGAATAACTGGAGGTGTATAGGAAACTTTTAATTCATCTAAAAGAGTTTGCACCCAGAGAAGCTCAGCAGTTACATGAGCAAGACTGCGGTATTCAGCTTCTGTGCTGGATCAAGCTACAACAGGCTTCTTGCGAGACCACCAAGATATCATATTTGGGCCAAAATAGATAGCTGCACCTGAGGTACTGCGCCTATCATCAGGGTCAGAGGCCCAATCAGCATCACAAAATGCTCTTAAGGCAGGAGCTGGTGTAGAAACAGCAGGGTATACGTGAAGGCCGTGATCAACGATGCCCATGAGATACCGGAGTATTCTTTTCACAACAACCCAGTGAGAATCAATAGGATGTGCCATAAACTGACAAAATTTGTTGACAGAAAATGAGATTTCAGGACGAGTAATTGTGGCATACTGAAGAGTGCCTACCACAGAACGATACATAAACGGATCATCTAAGGCATTGGGACCCAGTTTGTTGAGTTTACAAGTAGATTGCATAGGTGTAGAGACGGGGCCAGATTCAATCATATTAGTTCTTGTGAGCAAGTCACGAATATATTTAGACTGACTGAGAAAGAGGGCACCATTGGAGAGTCTTTTCACCTCAATTCCTAGAAAGTAGTCAAGATCACCTAAATGCTTGAGAGAGAAAGCCTTATTCAACTTGGTGATAAGCATCTGAAGTAAGGGATTAGAGTTGCCAGTGATGATTATGTCATCAACATATACCAAGAGATACACTATCTGACCATGAGAGGAGCATATGAAGAGTGAGGGATCACACTTGCTAGCATGGAATCCCAGCTGAATGAGAGTGGAATGTAACCTCTCAAACCACTGCCTAGGGGCCTGTTTAAGACCATATAAGGCCTTATTAAACTTGCAAACCACATTAGAATTACCATTATCAAATCCCTGAGGTTGCTGCATATACACTTCCTCATCTAATACACCATTTAAAAAGGCATTATTTACATCAAGCTGCTGAATAGACCAATGGTGAGTGACATCAAAAGTGAGAACAAGTCTGATAGTGACTGGTTTCACAACAGGGGAGAATGTTTCATTGAAATTGGAACCTTGTTGTTGATGAAACCCTTTGGCAACTAATCGTGCTTTATATCGATTAATAGTACCATCGGGATTCTCTTTGATTCTAAAAACCCACTTGCAACCAATGGACTGTCTGTTAGGAGGTAAAGAGACCACAGTCCATGTCTGATTGTTTAATAGAGCATCATATTCTGACTGCATGGCATCTTTCCACTTTGGATCAAGGAGTGCTTGTTTAACTGTTTTGGGTTCAGTATGTGTCAGTAGAACACGTGGCTGAGTGAAACCAATCTTAGCTCTTGTTGTCTAGGATGAGCATTGACAGGTTTAATAGGCACAAGTTTTGCATTAAGTGGGAAAGAATAATCTGAAAGAGTGGACTCAGAGGTAGATGAAACCGGAGAGGATGAAGGTGAAGTTGTGGACATGGAGAAAGGGGAGGCTTGAGAGACAGCAGTGGCTGAAGGTGACTTAGAAAAAGGGAGCATGCACATGAGAACATGGAGATACAGAATTTGAGGGAGTGGTTAAAGGTACATGTTGATAGGAAGGAACAACTATAGGATGACCAGGAGGAACAATGGGAAATAAAGGAGAAAGAGAAACACTAGATGTGGTGGTTGACTGTGAAAGAGGAGATGTGGTAAACAGTTCAATGTAGGAAAAACCAGGTCTCATTAAACACGACATCTTTGGAAATATAGAGTCTACCACTGGGAGACAAACACCTATAGCCTTTGTGAGAAGGTGAGTATCCTAAAAATAGACACTCATGAGACATAAAATCAAGCTTGTGGGCATTGTAGGGTATAAGTAAAGGAAAACAGGAACAACTAAACACCTTGAGGAACTTGTAATCAGGGGAAGTGTTAAACAAAAGGGTATATGGTACCTAAAATTTGACTGAGGCAGAAGGAAGTCTATTGATGAGATAGACTGCAGTTAAGAAAGCATAATCCCAATGAGAGATGGGTAGAGAAGCTTGACTCAGGAGCGTTAAACCTAACTCAACAATGTGCAGGTGCTTTCGCTCCACAACACCATTTTGGTGGTGTGTGTGAGGACAGATCAGTCTGTGAGTAACTCCAAGGTCTCGTAAAAAAATTGTAAAGGGTCTAAATTCACCCCCCCCCCCCCCCCCCCCCCCAACCGGTTTGAATGGCTTTTAAAGAGTGACCAAATTGTAATTCAGCCATGGTTTTGAATTGCTTAAAAACAAGAAAAGCATCAGACTTAGATTTAAGGAGATAGATCCATGTAAATCTAGAAAACGCATCCACAATGGTAATGTAATAGTCATATCCCAGAGTTGAAGAGGTAGGAGAAGGACCCTATAAATCACTAAAAATCAGTTCAAGTCGATGAGTGTATGTGGTGTGTGAGGAAGGGGAGTGTAATCTGTGTGCTTTGCCCATACAACACGCAGTACAAAATTGAGAAACATCTTTATTACTAGGAAAATTTTTACAATGTTGCAATACAAGTTTCAAAGTATGACTATTTGGATGACCTAAGCGCATATGCCACATATACTGGCTGCTATCAGCTATACAAAAGCAATTATTGATATAAGAGACAAAATTAACATAAGGACCAGAAGGTAAAGAAATAGAAGACTTAGCTGCTTGAAGACCAAGGGCAGGAAACATATACAAGCCATCTGATCCTAAACGCCCTCGGAGAAGAATATCATCAATTTCCTGAGATTTCACAAGATACTCATTAGCATTAAATTGAAAATAAACATTATTGTCTTTGCAAAATTGACTGACACTGATAAGATTCTTAGTGATGGTGGGAACATGGAGTAAATTGTGAAGTGTGAGGGACAAGTGAGGGTGTGTAGGTGAAGGGAAAGAGCTAGAACCAGAGGAGCATATGCGCAAACCTTGACCATTGCCTATGTAAATTTGATCATGCCCTTTGTCATACCCCAAATTTGGACCAGGTCCCCGCTTTTTGCTCATTTTATTCGCATTTTTGTTGCGTATTTTACCCGCATTTTATCTGCGTTTTACCTCTTATTTTGTTCATATTTTCAAAATTCTATTTTTATACGCATTTGTTTAACTTTCATTCGTCTTTTAAAGAGCCGAGAAGTTCGTTGTTTCGCACGAAATTTCGGCAAAGAGGTATTTTAAATTACCTCATTTTGGTTCCGAAGGGACATTTTTAATTTTTATTAATGCATTTATTTCATCTTTATTATTTGTAATTCTCATTATTTAACTTCTTTTTTTTTACTTTATGATTTGTATTATTTTATTTTGTTTCCTTTTTACTTTATGTTTCTTTCCTTTCTCAATGTCACGTTTTTTTTCTTTTCTTTTGAATGATGTTTCTATTACTTCTTTTTTTCTTTTAGTCCTTTTTTGGTCCTTTGTCCAGCTGTCCTTAATTGGAGCCCAAGCCAGGGGCATTTTTGTCCATAATCTTTCACCTGAAACCCTACTTTTCCACTATAAATATTCTGCATTAATTACATTGTAGAGAGGACCAATCATTGACCAAAAAGCCTGACACAGCCGCCCCTAAAAAAAATCACAAACCCTAATTTTTATTCTCTTTCAACTTTTCCAAATCAAAAATCCAAAAAAATCAAAAAAAATTCAAGAACATGTATGAACATTCAAACTCATAACCCATAGAAACTTTTCATTATTCGGATCTGTTCTTTCCAACAACACAACAACACGAATCATCAACATCTCAATAATCATTTTTCCATAATCACAAAACACAAACACCAATCCATTTTAGTTTTCATCTGTAACAACACAAAACCATAGGAATTCGGATCATACCTCATAAGCACCGTACCCATTCCGAAATTACTCAAAACACAGCCATAACATTAGTTCAAATAGGTCCGGCAACCACATCAAAACATCAAATCCGAAACAAGAAGAAGAAGGAAAGGAACAAACGAAACCGAATCGGAATCCAACAAGAGGTAGTTCATTTTTATTGTTTTGTGCCGTGTTCAATCTTTAGATCTAGAACGTTTGAGAACTGTTTTGAAAATTCTAAGGCCGGATTCTTACTCTACGCGAAAAAGGATTTTAGAAAGTGAAATAAATTTTGGAAAAAAGGAAGTTGTATCTTCCGGCGCGGCGGCGCCGCCGTTTTTGGCCGGCGACTACAACGCCGGAAACCTCATAGCTCGCCGGAGAAGATGAAGATTCATCTTCCCCGGCCGTCCTGTTCTTCCTTGTTTCCAGTTTTCTTTTAGAGAGAAGGAGGAGGTTTTGAATTTTAGAGAGAGAAGTGGAGGAAAATTATGAGGGAAACCGGGTCCAGCTTGCTTTTATGCTGCTGAGCCGGTTCGGTTTGCCTGTGACCCGTTCCAGGTTTGAACCGAACCGGCCCCCCTCCCCTTGGCCCATGTTTGTTGTTTGCTTGCTGTTTCTACTGTTTTGCTGTTTGTACACCCAGTATTGCTGATTATACCTTTTTCTTGCATTATTTTTCTTTCATATGTGAATCATTTTTAAACTCGTGCATTTTTTTTAACACTTTAATCACTCATGCTAAAAATCGTATCATGCACTTATTTAGTTTATTTGGTGTTTCAAAATTTTACTACATTCATTTTAAGTTTTTTTTGAATTAATATGCATTGTGTAGTTAGTAGCTTTATTATTATTTCATGCATTTTGTTCCTTGGTTTGGCTTAAGCATAAAAGTCTTCTTCCATGCATATTGTTATCTTCGTTCAGTATATTGATATGCTATATTGGTGACTGTAGAGTTTTTATATTAACCATTTAACAAAATTATATTGGATGTCTTCACATGCAGTTGTTTTATGTCTTTTTGTTTGAAGAAAATGGATCCTCTGAGGTTCTAAAACATCAATTTAATTCTTAAAGGATCACCATCTCCCCCAATTTGGTTTTGAAGTAAATAAAATTCATCATATTAGTCTCTAAAGTATACAAAAATCCATCATGTTAGTCTCTAGGATCTCAACTGAAGAGACTAAATTTTATGTTTATGATAAAAATGAGGTACTGTATTGGTTTGTGTTCTTGATCCATTGTTGTAGAAAGACTGCGATTCATTTTTCTAGCTTCTACCACCAAAAGTAATTCCTCTGCTCTAATAATAATTCCTCTGTTCTAATTGGAAGTTGAATTTCTAGATTCAGTGCCTTTATTATCATGATTCCTCTCACAATTCATTCTGCGTTTCATTTTGGTTGATACCTTAATATCATGATTCAGTGCCTTTATTTTTTAGTGTGTCATCTAAGAGATTCCTAGCTAGTAGTAATCTCGTACCTCCGTGTAAGTACTTACGTAGCTTAAGCACCAAGTTTTTTACTTGGTCAAACTCCAAGTCTTATGTGTTTTAATAGTTATGTAGGCATCATGATTCTTTGATTCAGTGTGTGTTCATTTTCAGTGCGTCATTATGGATCGTAGTTGGATGAGAGCTAATCGATTAAGTGAAGAGTTTGATAATGGAGTGATAGAATCTCTACAGTTTGCTGAACAAAATCAATGAGCATTGCAGTCCTCAGAAAGTTGTTATGCATGGAAGCACAAAAGGTTCTTGTACCGCTGCACAAGAAAATTACAAGGAGGACTTGACCATCGACAATGTTCAAAAATTGATATGCATGCTTTTGAGAAGTGAAGAAGATATACGTATACCATTAGAACATGATCCAAATACAGAAAGGTTTTTTATTTCAGCAAACTATATTAGACAGTTGTTGGTGGGTAATGCTTGGCTTGCCTTTTCTATTCTACAACTTTAGTGCACGTAAGTACATTTTCTTTTTTACTGTTATCAATATGGATTAGTAGTATATCCACAATTCAATATTTAAGTGTTAATTTTAAATTTGTCTAGGTGTATGCATCGTCTCTGTATCGAAAGAAATAGATCGGTCGTGTTTGGGATTTTTGACCCAGTATGCTTAAATTTTAATCCAAGTGATCCTAAGTCTAAAAATAAAGGTCAAATGCACATACAAACTAGGTTGCGTGATTTGAACAAAGTGTGTTACTTAGCACCATATTTATTTAAGTAAGCCATGATTTCCACTAAAACCAATTTTTAATCTAAACTGTGTATTTTAATCTAACAGCTGCTATTTAACCTTCTTACTTCTCATTTTAAAATCACTTCTTATTTGATACATCCCCATATATATATATATATATATATATATATATATATATATATATATATATATATATATATATATATATATATATATATATATATATATATATATATATATATATATATATATATATATATATATGGGGATGTATCAAATAAGAAGTGATTTTAAAATGAGAAGTAAGAAGGTTAAATAGCAGCTGTTAGATTAAAATACACAGTTTAGATTAAAAATTGACAAAAATATATATATATATATATATATATATATATTTGATAGCTTAAACCTTAATAATTGTTCTTCTACGTGTGCAGAGGACACTGGTAGTTAATAATTATTTGTCCCAAGGACAATATTTTAGTTGTCCTATGTTCATTGCACCAAGATCTTAATGAAGCAATGATTAAGATTGTTTCAAAGTAAGTGTATATTTTACGTTGTATTTGATATATTACTTTCTACAACACTAAAATGTATAATTTTGATGATTTTTTTAATTTTGTTGACATAGAGCTTTAGAGTTTCAACAATTTGCTCATGGGAAAAGAAAGAAGCCTTAATGGTTTCGTCCCAAAGTAAGCATGGTAGATTCTGTCATATTTTTATGTTAATAAATGAAATTTGTTTTTTTTTATATATCGTATTCACTATATAAAAATGGCTATTCATTTGTAGCCAAGAAAGCAACCTAATAGCAATGATTGTGGATACTACGTGATGAAGAATATGCTAGATATCATCTCTGCTAATATTACCAAGTCTTGGATGGAAGTATTTTAATTTTATGATAACATGTTTATACTATATATGTATTGCCAAATATAAACATATCCTTATTAATATTAATTACTTATATTAACCTACACATTGTAGGTATTCAATGATCCAACGACATTAACTGATGATGAGTTGTATGATTTGCGAAACCAATGGGCAACTTGTATTCTTGACTTGTATAAAGCTTAGGATTTACATGGTATGTTTCAAAGCCAAACTCATAATTTGACATTTGTAGAGAGAGTGGAATTTTGAACGGACTTGTAGTTGTCTTAATGCATGGTGGTTTTGGTGTGTGAAGTGCGTTTCTGCAGATGAGATAACCTTTTCAATTGATTTTGTTTTTTGCAGCTGAAAATTGATTATGGTGTGGCTTAGATGAGATATTGCCGGTGCTTATGACTGAGATGAGATGAGATACTTTTTGCAGCCGAAGCTTAGCGTATTTACAATGATGATTCTGCTTTGCATTTTTTTCTGTTTGAAATTTCTGCCCAAACAGAAATATTGGAATATTAGTTATATAGCATTTATATGCCTCATATATATATTGGAATATTGACGTGGAAAGTTGAGAATTGATTATGTAATATCTAATTAAATAATATAACTTCTTTTTTTGCATTAAAATTATCTGTAATTTGTTTTCATTTTATTGGTATAAAAGAAAAGAGCAGGTGTCAAGCTTATTTGATAAGACCAAAAAAAAAAACATTTCACTACGGTGGTTTTGAAAACCGATGTGAAATATACATATTTAACTTCAGTGTGTATCGTATATCTGATGTGAAAACTCTATTGTTAAATTTCAAAGTACGTCTATTACATCAACGGAAGAGGACCTGATGTAGAAATGAAGATTTCACATCAGTCGAAACCAGATGTAAAAGGATGTGGACTTACCACATCATGGCACCTTACATCGGGTGTAAACTGATGTGAAAAATCATTTCCAACTGATGTAAAAAATCATTTCTGTAGTAGTGGAGGGTGTACCGTCATTTACCTGAGCGGGTGAAGAGGCAGTTTTTCTTTGTACAGGATGTTCCCAGACATCCGTCATCTGTCGCTCAGGTGTCTACGCAGTTGCTGACCACTGTGTTGCTAGACGCTCAGGCATGGTTCTACACTGCTTGGGGAGATGGGTGTGAGAGACCATGGCATCATGTGCTTGGCTACATGGCTTGGTATGCCAAAGTCTCTCACCCTCGTATTCTCCCACCTGATGAAGGATCTCCTCCCAGGCCGGCGAACGTGGAGCAGATCATAGAGGAGGAGCATGCCAGAGAGATGCCTGACACACTGACGATCATCCGGGATGTGATGCATATAGCTGATGATATTGTGGCCAGGCACGCCGACATGACTAAAGAGGAGATTGTCCAGGAGGTGATGCGAATAGCCAGTACTGGTCGCCCTGCCCTTACATTTCAGATTGCTAGGCGACGCAGGGGGCAGAGGCAGGGTAGGCAGTAGGGTTGATTATGATTAGGCTTTTTTTTATGTACTTTTTGTCTGTGATGTATAATTATGACATGTTCCGTACATTTTGGTATTTCTATGACATTTTCCAACATACCTTTATATTATTTCTTGCGTTTTAATTTTATCTGTTAAATATTATTTTGTACGTACGTTTTAATTTCCAGACATATCCTGTTTCTTTACTTTAATTTGCAATTGGATGCAAAAACAGGAAAAATTCTCCTGGAAAACCAGTGCAGAGTGCAGACAACACTGGTCTAGTTTACTGGTGTGAACGACAGTTAACTGCCGCTGGTGTGAACGGTTGTTAACTGCCGCTAGTGACAACGGTTGTTAACAGTCGGCGTATCATTGAGCGGTTGTTAACTGCCACTGGGGGCATTTTAGTATTTTACTTGTGTCAATAGGAAGTTTTCATTGTCAGAAAAGCAATTTTCTTGTTGGTTTGTTTACTTTTTCAATACACAAGGCGGTTTCCAAATAATTGGGTTATGGGCTAGGCATAAAAAAATAATTGGGCCTGAGCTGGTGTGGCTATTGCCACACCCTGCCCTGCTCAGGTCCGTCTTTGGATGTGAGATTGACAGGAGCGATGACCTTGATTTCCAATCGTACTTTCGTGATGCCTAGACTCATAGCCGGCGATGCGAGTTAGGAAAACGTTGACTCCTTAATTTCTTTATTCTTTACTCTATTTCTTCGCACCTGAACATCTGTAACGACTATGCCCCAAGCATCATAAGTGATAAACTTGTAAAAATCAAAGCTCTGTCACAAAGTTGTCTAGTTCGGATGGATTTCCATGGCTTCAAGGCTTTTTCCCTTCTTTTGTCCGTTCATGACTTTTTGAACAATTTATTTACAAGATTAGACTAAAACAAATATGAACTACTTTTATTCTAAATTGTGACTAAAAGATGACTAAAATCCCTATATGATTTCTTGTAATCAAAGACCTAGACCTGAACTTTTGCTTGTCCTCAATTAAACTTACTTTTAACCTAAAATTCCCAAAGAATAACACACCTTCGTAAATGAAAAGAAACACCAAAAAAAAAAGGAATGATCATGTTGATGACAATCATAGCACAATCTTCTACCTAAAATATAAAACAAATAGGATTAACTTTTCCTTAAACCTATTTTTTTTTTAAACAAAGAGGTGACGCATGAACTAATTAAAAATTACTTTTTAAAAGTGTTTTTTTTCTAGTAAACAAATACAAATAGTTTCAGATTTTTTTTAAAACTCTAAAAAAAATCTCTAGAGTTTTCTAACACAAAATCTATTCTTTTTTTTAAAGTTAAAACCAACGTATCCAATGTTAGAAAATCTTTTTTTGTCAAGTAGTCTAGTGGAGAGGAATTCACGTTGTTTTAAGATGGATAAGTATGAAGTCCAGAGTTTAAATCTCAACTTCTGCATATATTATGTAATGTCCTACGAGCTAACCTAAGCTTTTGTGTGGCTGTAAAAAAAAAAATAGTTTTGCAAAATATTCATTTTAGTCTTCAAATGAGGTGAATACGTAAGGAGTTCAGTGGTCAAATCTCAATCCCTTCATATATTATGCAATGTCCTACGAACTGAGTCTAAGCTTTTGTGTAACATTAAAAAAAAATCATTTTGTAAAATATTCATTTTAGCCTTAAAATAAAAAATTGATCCACTAGATTCCCAATTTTTTCCCTCAATCAAGCTTCATTTGTGGAGTAAGCAATAACCCCCGAAATTGTAAAAATTTGCAAATACCCCCCAAAATTTTAAAAAACAACGACAAACCCCCCATCCCTCCGAAATTATTAAACGTTAGACAATTTGTCCCCTTCGTCAACTTTTCTGTTAGTCAACATGAAGTCACAGTTGACTGTCTATTTGGCATTGCCACCACGTGGTATGACATTTCATGTCATAAGGGGTATTTTTTAAAAAATTTGATAGAAAAAATTCTGGATTTTTTTAACAGTTATGAGCAAATACCCCTCTGAAATTGATAATAATCAATAAAATTGATCCATCTGACAAAATATTCATAATATATAGGGCCTATTTTTGGTATTAGGGACAAAGACGTTCCTATGAAATTTGAGACCCGACACTCAAAGCAAAGATAGAACCCTCGAAGAAAAAAATCACAATTTTTTTAAAGAGAAAAAAAAAGTGTATAATGTTTGTTTTAATTTATTTTTTGAGAGAATAATTATATTTTAGTTGTTAAAGTTTTACTATTTTATACTAAGTATGTGTCAAAAATTGCAAGAAGTGCCTCTAAAAGAATAAGAAGAAGAAAAAGTTATAGTTTGTTAGTTTCTGTGCAAAATGATATTGGTGTAATTGCGTTAGGACATCTTGATGTAATAGATTAATCATGCTAGTTTTCTTCTCGGAAAACAGAACTTCTTGATGAGGACATTTGAAATAAAAATATTTGATCATTTTTAATGGTTTATGGTTGCATGAAGTTCTAAACTTAAAGATGGTCTCTATACAAAACCTGTTTTTCCCAATCAATACATTTCTTTTACAAAATTTGGCCTTCTTGTTCCTAGTGTCTACCAGCAAGTAATGAGTCTTACATATAATTAATACATTTACCCATATATATCAAGCCAATTAAAATATTATATTTTTATTTACTACCTTCGTTCCTAATTATAAGATCATTTTGAGAATTTTTTTTTGTCTTTTTTATAAGACTCATTTGCTATTTCCAACTACTATTTATTATACATTTTTTTCTTCAATCAACAATAAATAGCATATGAAAAACATAAACTACTCGCTCTTAGGGATAAAATTGAATAAACAATACTAACTACAAACAACTTTAATACAAATATCAACTTTCTTAATTCCCGTAATTTTAGCAAAAGAGTTTAATATAAGGACAGAGGTAGTAGTATTAAGGTTTGTACCAAAAAAAAATATTAAGGTATGAATGTCATTAACCCTACCATAATATCCATATAACTTTGACTGGAAAACAGAAATAGAATGCAAAAAGGAGAACCAACATTAAACTTTGTATATTCTATTCAATTTATTGAAGTTGCTTATTTGTTCAAACAATTACAATGTAAATAGGCAAAAGAATAAAAACTATTTAGAAAAATAAATAAGCTACGAAGTCTTATAAAACAATTTTACAATCAAATGCTGGTGTAGACTGCTGATCAGTTCTTCTCTGTACACTGAAGTAGCTTCTTTATGTACCTTTGCAGAACCTTGAAGAATGATCTTATTTTTTTCTACATTAACAAACTTTAATTTCTAAAGTAATAAATTATGCTAGCTATGAATAAAGAATATTTTAATGCTTTTTTCTTCTTGCAGGTATAAATTGAAGTCACAATACCGAAATTGATGAATGGTATTGCCAATGCCAAGTTCTTCTAGGAGTTTGGAACAAAAGTGCCAACATATCCAAATGCCACGATGAGAAAAGCAGTCGCTTGCATGTATAGGAATATGAAGAAGTAATTTTTCCCATACATAAAATCATAGCAGCCACAAAATAGGAGGTAGAATCCAACACAAAGTTCTTTCATGTGAATCCTAATGATTGAACACAAGCAACAATATGTAGGTAGGTAAGTACTTGAAAATATAATTAAAAAGAGTAAAATAGAAATGTTTTGTTGTAATTAATGCATTTGAATTTGAATTTGATTTTTTGATTTTTAACTAATTGAATGCACAAAATTTAAGAATTTTTTTTTATTTTTGGGTTGTTTAACATGTGCCCTAAGGGCTCAAGTTAACATGACCCTTAAATGTTATACTATATATGAAATACTCCCTAGTTTAAAAATAGGATTAAATATGTTTTTGGTCCCTATAAATATATTAATTTTTCGTTTTAGTCTCTCTAAAATTTTCCTTTAACTTTTAATCCTGTAAAATTTTCAATCACTATTTTTAAGTTAATTTTTGTTTCTTTTTAATAAAATTGAGCAGAAATATGTAGAATATTGTTAAAAAATTCTCCAAAAAAGTTAGATTTTTTTTAACAAAACAAAAATTAAATATGAATTTTTAACCGTCAAAAATATAAAAATTCGTATTAAATTTATGTTTTGTTAAAAAAATCTAATTTTTTTAAAGAGATTCTTATATGAGTTTACTTTAGAAGTGGGACCAAAAGCAAAAATGAAAAAAAAATTAAGGACTAAAAGTTGAAAAAAAAATTTAGAAGGATTAAAACGAAAAATTCATATATTTATAAAGAACAAAAACATATTTAACTCTTAAAAATATGCAAGAAGAAGAAGAAACAACTATGCATAACACATTTCCTAAAAAAAAAAAAAAAACTATGCATGACACATAATTTACCTGTCTGCTATCCTTAATCGAGGCTTTTTTATTACTTTACCACCAACTTTACTTTTGAGAGCATCTCCAAGTTTTTCAGTGACAATCCATTCGTTCACTCTACTAGTTTCTAGCAGACCAATAATTGTTGCCTTTGTTCGATGTAGAGCTATGGTATTTTCAAAGAGAACCCAAAAGATAACTAAATAGAATGACCTGAAAAATGAGAAACAAATTGAGTAACTTCGTCAAGATTTTAATTGCAAAACAAGTTCATTGTAATCAAACTCTGGATAATCTAAACTCTACTTTTGTTTATGAATTTTGATTGTCAGAACATCTCCAACTCAGCTATTTATTAAGTTTTTAAATATATAGAACAATTAAACAACAATTTAATTTATTTTTTTTCTTACAAGAGCTCACCTGAGTGGCAGTTGGCACGTTGGGTTCCTTAAAATTAAACAATCTTATTTACATGTGAGAAAGTAAGTAACTATTGTCTATTAATATTTTTTAAATTGTTTTTTATGCACCAACAATGTAAAGGTTTTGTCTCACCGAACTTAACTCAGTTGGAAGAGACATTACATATTATATACATGGGTTATATACAGGGTTAGAGTTCGAACCTCAGACACTCAATTTATTCACCTTTAAGAAGTGAATTTCTAACCACCAGAATATGTATTAGACAAATTAAATCCAAATTATTTTACCAATAAAATGCTGCATCTAAGCTCTATAAAATTATCCTCCAAAACATTTTTGAGTTCTCCTAAATTAAAGAGATTGTGCATTAGAAGAAAAATAAATTTTGCAAATCCCTCTCTTCCTTTTGCTCCATCCTTCCATTTTTTTATTGTCCTTCCCACCTGAATTCTCAAGACCTTAAGAGATGGGTTAAGTGTTAGTTTAGTTTTACAGGGATCAAAATTTATTTTGTAAAATTACTTTTGATCAAACATGAGTTCAATATAAGATGGTTTATGTTCGAATACAATTAAAAAAAAAATAAAAAAAATATCCATTCATAGTTAGATAGTTTGGATTAAAATTGTAGAGCTTTCAAAATTGGTTGGGCATGGTGAGCCGGCTCATTAGACTATATTATCAAATTTTCTCCATAAGTCCCTTCATTTGCTTACATATACTTAAAAAACCCAAAAATGCCCATCTCAGAAGTTAGGTCCAAAATGTATTAGACCATAACTCCTGCTTTTACTCAAGTTCAAACATGTACTACAAAACTTCTCCTACATCCTTCCTTCTTATTTTATCTTCCAACAAAGTTCCAATTTTTATTTTTATTTTTTTGTGAGCAAGTGTCTAAAATCATAAGTAAACAATCGTTAAAGGATTTCTACACTCTTTTGATGTCGAAGAATATTTATTACTTCTTTTGAAATGATTACACTGTTGTTTTGCTTTTTTATTTTTAACTTTAAATGATGTTTATATGAAGTTAAGACCCAATCTTAGTTCGAGTCATAACTCTCGATTCGTTGAGCAGTTTTTAATTGCGTATTTTGATGTTTTTAAATTTTATTTTATTTTATATTTGTTTGTTCTTTATTTATAGTTATGGTTGAACATCCCATTGATCCAAAGTCAAACAATGTCGAAGCTTCCGTTAATTTGAAACCAACAACTTCTTAGGCTTCTATTGATTTGAAGCCAAATATTGTTGAGTTTTAGAGTTCATCTTTGCTCCATTTATGATTTGAAACCAAATATTGTTGAGGCTTCAATTTATTTGCAACCAAATGTAGATTCTAGAACATCGTTAAACATGAATTTTCTAAACTTGGTGATAATGAAGTTGATACGGAGAAATACTTTTTCACAAATGTGAAATA
This sequence comes from Medicago lupulina, assembly GCA_958299785.1. Classification (NCBI taxonomy): domain Eukaryota; kingdom Viridiplantae; phylum Streptophyta; class Magnoliopsida; order Fabales; family Fabaceae; genus Medicago; species Medicago lupulina. The sequence continues at coordinate 25,110,823 of OY283141.1, read as the reverse complement.
TAATGTTAGAGATGATTTGATTAATTGTGCTTGTTGTCGAGTATCAACGACTAGATTTACCTTAATTATAGAAAATTTCATAGTGGTGGACGAAGAGCACCAAAGTTAGTCTTGGATTATTAAAGGGGTGGTGTGTATCAAAAAACCAAGAAGAAATTAAAATGACAAGACTCATGGTCATGGAAATGTTAATGTCCATTTAGGTTGTGTGGTTATTCATTGAAAGCAAATGAATGATCATTGAGTATTGTTAATGGAGTGTACAACCACGAAATGGAGCCAAAGTTATAAGGTCGCCTTCTTGTTGGTATTTTAAATGAGGAAGAGAATGAGATCAATGTTGACATGACAAGGAATATGATCTAACCAAAGAATATCATGATGACTTTCAAAGATTAAAAAAATAAAATGTAACGGTAGTAAAGCAAGTTTACAACGCACTTCAAAGGTACAAAATATTCATAAGACCTGAAAGGTTAGAAATGGAACATTTGTTGAAGTATATGGATGATCACAACTATGTTATCAAGTTTAGAATTGTCGATGAGCCTACAATTGTTCAGGATATTTTCTTGGCTCGTCTTGAATTTGTTAATTTGCTTAAAACTAGTCATACTGTTTTGTTCATAGATTCCTTATATAAAACCGATTAGTACAAAATTTCATTGTGTGATTTACATGGGTCCACCTCAACTCATTTAACATATTTTGTTGGTTTTGCTTTTCTAACGTCTGAAAAAGAAGATAACTTCACTTGGGTTCTAAAACTGTGTCTTGATTTTTGAAGTCTAAAGACAAAATGCCAAAAGTAGTTGTAATTGAGAAGAATACCTCAGTATGAAAATTCCAAAAATGCAAGACAAGATGCAAGAAGGATTGCAAACTCAAATCTAAGGATGCCAAAAAGGTAGATGTCAAAGAGGTGAAGTCGACAAAGTTATGTAACACCATCATGGAAGCATGGGAAAATATGGTTGAATCTTCTTCCAATGAATCATTTGTTGAAATCGTTGTGAAATTTTGAGAGGTGTATAGGAACTTCTCGAGGTTCCTCAACTATGTCGAATGTTACATACTGAATCCCATAAAGGAAAAATTTGCGCTTGAATGGACATACCATGTATTGCATCTTGACAACACAACCAATAACAAAGTTGAATCTACTCAAGTAAGGTTGAAAAAAAAATTGACAGATAGTAAGGAAGATTTGGTTAGAGGTTAGGAGGCAATGATAAATATGTTACAATTGTAGTTACTAAGATACATAAATATTTTGGAAAGAGTTGTAGTGTTTTGGAATATAGATACTGAGACAATTTCTTGTACTCGAGTTGGACATATAAGGTTTCTAAATCGGGCTTAAACTTTATTTATCACGAAGCATCTAAATCAAAGGAGTGTGGTATGAATCATAAGAATTATGCTTGTGTGATTAGGACATCATATGGGTTGCCTTGTATTTATATTATTGTTATAAAGATTCATCATAAAAAGCATCTTCGATTGGATGAAGTAAACAGTCACCGGTAGAGGTTATGCTTTGAAGTTGATGATGTTGTGGAAGAAGGTCATCCAGATGTTTGGCTATGTTTTCTACAAATAATTTTTCCAATCACTACATCTCTCAAGAATGCCTCATGTCAAAGCGCATGTCAGATTTGAAAAAGACGGTGGTGATGTATTTAACTTCCACTGACAAGTTGGCCGAGTTTAAGAGCAACTTAACCATTTCTTTCTTTCACGATGCTCGTGAAAATCAAATTGAGTCTCATATTGAATTTTAGATCCCACACATAGATCTGAGTGATGATATCAACAAAGGTATTGTGGTTCATTATCCATAGATTCTTAAGGATGATTCTAACTTACGATCCATGTTTTTCCAGATGGTTTCTGAAGATGGAGTGTTATATTTATGGGTTGGTTAAATTGTGTTGTAATTTTAGTTTACGTTGTCAATTTGTATTTTTTTTTTCTATTTGTGTGATGTTTGTTCTATTGTTATATCTCTAATTATGATGAATTATTTTCGTTGAATTACGAGTGTATTATATTGCTGTTGGATTATAAGTGTTGTTAATTGTTCTTGAAAATACATGTGGTTGTTGAATTATGTACTTGGCATTGTAAATTTTGTAATTTATGAAGTAGGAACAAATACAAGTCTGAAGCAGGAACAAATTATATCTTAACTTTCGGTCTGATCTCAGATTGTAATTTATGATTCGATGTTAAATGGAATTGAGGACATATTGGATCTTAATTACCAAACTAGACTGATGGGGAGTTAAGTGTCATTAGACACTTTTTAAGATCGGTTAAACCGACTTAAAAAGTGATTGATCCGCTCTAAAAAGTTTCCAACGGCAGTTAACTGTTGTTGGAAAGCCGAACAGTAGTTAACTTTCGTTGGGGGTATGTTTTTGAGCAATTTCAGAAGTGATATGAGTATTATTCTAATAGTATGGCCATCCTTATTTATAGGCAGTCCAGTAAAAAATGGGTTGGTCCGTTACTCCACATAGCAAATATTAGTCGACTTAACGTGTAACCCAATATTCCTTTTCAAAAATGTGTAACCCAATGTTAAACTGGTGAGCCCGAGTTGGTCTATTTATGCAATTGGGTCCATCTGGACAAATCCACCTAGGTTTGGCTACCTTTATAACAACTTTACAGTTTTTTTTTTTTTGCATGTGTACATGTTTTTTAATGACAAATGTTAATATGTTAATCGTTATGTCAATACTTTCATTGTTGTGAGATTCAAACCTAGGCATTTAACTCATTAACCCCTCTAATCCCTTAGATCTCAAGTGAGCTACCTATCCCCATTGCATATGAATACATATCTTCCATTGTTAATAAATTTTAATTAGTATTGTTTTTATATCATTGTAAAATACTAGAACTCTAAGATATTTTTTAGATTGGGTTTGAGACTATAATCAATTTTAAGATTGAAATCCAAACATAACTAATTTGTGATCAAACTATGTTTGACCAACCCAAAAGTGATTTTGGGATTTCTAATGTATAATCGAACATAGTTTTAGACAAATATAAAAAAGGAAAGTCGAGTAAATAAAGACCTTGGTGTTCCAACAGCTTTTAGAAGGGTGATGATGGAAGGGACATAAACAGTTCCCCATTTAGGGACCACAATCTCAGGAACCATAACAGTTGCAGGTAACAGAACGCAATAGAACACAAATGTGTGTACGTGCACCACAATCTTTTGGACAAAGAAAAAACTGCAAACAATATATAACTTCTTCCACAAATTCACTTTCTGCAATAGACAAATTAAACAAGCACATGCATGAATTTAGATCATAAGTTAAATTATAATCAACTAATGAATTCATCAAGGATTAAATAATTACCTTGCTTCTAAGAATCTCCATAGCCATTTTTCTAAAAAGATTGGCTGGCCCACATGACCATCGATGTTGTTGGTACCTATAAGCCTTTAAAGTACTTGGCAATTCGTTTTTAACCTATAGATCATATATCAAGAACAACATACATACAAATAAAATCAATGTATCATTATAAGTGTGTAAACATAACATGTAAAGAGACGAGAGTTTTGAGATTGGAACCTCTAAATTGCAAAGGTATAAGAATTTCCATCCTTCGAGAGTAGCACGTACAGCCAAATCCATATCTTCAACTGTGGTCCTATCTTTCCACCCACCAGCTTCATTCAACGCTTTAATTCTCCACACACCAGCAGTCCCTATGTCATTTCATTTACAAGACCATAAATATTGACATTAATGTAATGTAAGATATTCATCATCACAAATTGCAACAAGCAAGTTCTAAATTGCGGTTATTGAACAAATGTAATTGTGACCACAATATAAAAATAATGGAAATGCAACCACAATTGCGAATGTATGGGCCAAATTTTGTCGCAATATTAAGGTTTGCTCTAACTGTGACTATAATCGCAATTTAGAACATGTCCATAAGAAAACATGAACTTATTATAACTTCCATTGTTAATGTAAGTACTACTTCCAGTATTCTTATTCTTTTTGAAAAGGAAAATTGATGAAATTTTTTTAGGTATAAGATGAGATTACTACCATTGAAGCCAAAGAAGGCGTAAGCAGAAGATCCAACTTCTTGTTCCACCTTAAAATGGTAATCAAGTGACATTTGTTGCATCCTCGTCATCAAACATTCATTTGCATTCACTAAAAACATAGGGAAAAAACACAAAATATTGCACATTACTCTAAAGTTATTTTCATATACACTATATTTATCATAATAAAAATATATCAATGGTTATTAAGATTAATTTCATACAATTATTTCTATTTCGGTCGCTCATAACATCTTCCAAATTTACATGAAATGAATATGACAGTAATTGTGGGTTGTATAAGGTAACTAAGGCTCATAGAAGACCATTGACCATGCAGATGACTCTGGTGAAAATTTATGATGGTTTTGTGTATCATTATACTCAAACTAGTCAATTTCTTAACTTTGGTCAAACTCTTTTGTCCGAGTTCTAGGCCCCCAACACCATGTAGCCATAAATGAAGCCTTGGCAGTAATAAACTTAATAAAAACCATTATTATCAATAGTATTGGTTTACGGGACTAGATCCTCTCCACTACTGACAGGAGGAGGGTCTAGCAAAATCCTACCCATTAAAAAATAATGCATTTAAAAAATTAAATATTAAAATCAAGAGAGAGAGAGAATGTTTAATGGCTTAGATTTATCACCGGAAAAAAATTGCAAATGTTTTCACTGGGGACCATCTGTTTTCCCGGTTTACTTACATGTGACAATGACTTTTCATAATAAGGGTGAAAAACTAAAAATAGACTAGGCCGAGTTAAATTTTGCAAGGTCATGGGTTGATCAACAAAATCAAACTACAAGTATGACCTCTTACCTTTCATAGACTTATTTTCGAGGTCGAGTGAGATCTTATTGATAATCGTCTTTGGTATGTAAATCTACTTAAAGTTAAATGTTAAATGCATGTTTCATATTAATGTCTTCAACTAAGTAATCAGACATATATTTAAATAGATTAACGAGCCGATAGTTCAATGAGAATAATTTTATTTTTTTACATTTAAAATAATATTTAGAGAGTATGATTTTATATCACAGTCTACTTAAAAAAAGAAAATATATTTCAGTTATATTTTACAATAGTACATTTAAATATGTCAAAAAAATTATTGTAAGCTAATATGCTAATTTAATGAAAATCTTTTCCGTAAAAAATTAGAAAATGTTTAACATAAAATACAAAATATAATAAAATAATAACAATCATAAAAAACAAATTAATCTTTATTTACTTAAATAGACTGGTTTAGGATTTATCTATAGTCGGAAGCCTAGTTTTTTTAGCTAAATACTCCCTCCAGTCATATTTATAAGTAAAAAATAATTTTATAGATACATTGAATACATAATGTATTTGGTATATAGTATAGACCGAATACACTAGGTATTCAATAAATCTAAAAAATAGTTTTTTGTTTATAAATGTAATCTGATGAGGTATGCTTTTTAAAATGTCTAAACCTTACATATTAAAAAAAAGGTTTGTATTGAGCTTGAAATAGAGTAGGACGTGGGCTTATGTCAGTCGACCTAAGTTATTTCTACCCCAATTTTCGATGATATATGTATACAAGTTAAAATGATCGTGCTTTAAAGAAATTAAAAGTATAAATTTTACATTAAAAGAATAATATTATTTTTTTAAAGTTGAGCACCCAAGTTTTAGAAAAAATTTATCATATTGAATTTCTTAACATATGCTCATATGCTTTTAAGACATGTTTATCATTTGTCAATTATAAAAATAAAAAGTATTCTGTTATCTAACCATTTCGACCTTTTCATGTCTTTTTTTTGAACAAGCACGACCTTTTCATGTTAACTTTTATACTAATCAATAAGAATTGAGACCGGGTATAGTCACACACATATCGATTGTCCTTTTATGGCCTAAATTTAAAACAAATTTTGATTTTATTTATAAATTAAAAAGGATGACATAGAATTTGAATCATCTTCATCGAATGGGAGAGAATCCTAAACTTCAAAAGATAGTGTCGGAGGGTTTATTTAATAAGTTATTGTATTATTATGTTTAGCAACTCTAATTTTTAATAAAACTAATAATATAGATTTAATTGTCCCAAATAAATTTATTTGTGAAAATTTTTAGTAGGAGTATGAAAGAGCATTGTCAACAACGAAAAATCTATTTTGTTTTTTATATATATTTGACGCACTCATAAAATTTCAGCTAACTTTGTCCCCGTCGAAAGAAAACCCCAACAAATAGTTGATACGCAACAAATAATTATAATCCATCCTAATTTTCTAAAGCTGCACTTTTATTCAAAAAAAAAAAAAATTCTAAAGCTGCACTTTGAAAATAACCCTAGCTTTTTTGGATATGATGATAATAGCAGAAGAATAGTTGGCAAAATAACGAGAGCCATATACTAGCACCAAGTGGTGGAACCTACCTCACCTCTAAACAAACAAAAGCCACCGTCAGTCATTTTTTGTTGAATTGAATTAAAAAAGACAGTTTTCCCCCTTCAAAGAGAGACAGATTTTTTATCTTCCATTTATTTTTTGTCACATTTAATCACGTCTGTGTCTCTTACCATATTTTAGCTAATGCGTATCGAAATTTAAAAAATAAAAAATCACGATCACACAATGTTAATAATACAGACAAACATGTCACTTCCTTCAACCACAAAAAAAAAAACAAACATGTCACCACAAAAAAATAAAATATACAAAACAAACGTGTTAAATAAGATTTTGGTTTCTATAAATATTTTAAATTTTATTTTAATTCCACTAAAACTTTTCAACTAGTTTTTGAATCTTAAATCCTTAAAAAAAAAGTTTGAACCTTAAATGTTTTCCTTATAATTTTTGGTATATTGTCTGAGAATTTTTAAAAATACTATATGAGATACTTCATTAAAGGGTTTAAATTTTAAAAAATAGGAGATAAAAATAATAGAATTGTTTTTTGATAGACTATGCTTAGAAGTCGTCCTCGTGAGTTTAAGTTAATTGGTAAAATGTAGGGTTGAGGTTTGCATCTCATACATTTCACTTATTCTGTTTAAAAAAAATTAAAAATTAGCCACTAGTTAGCCTAGACAAAATTTATTTTCCGTTTTTGCAATCATACTTTTGTATCCTAACATAGAAATTAAAATATATTATTTTAAACCGTGTTTTTTTAAAGGGGAAAGGAGTTGACTCAGTGGTGGCTAGATTTGTTTAGGTTCAACTCTGCCTGCAATTTTCCTCACCTCAAAATCAAAAGAGGGAGCTTTCTATCCTCATTGTCAACACTTTTCCCCAAAAATTGAAATGAAAGATAATATACAATGAAAATCTTTATACTTATATTACTGAAGAAAGAACGATGCATCTTTCTTTACAATGACTTTACATGTATTTAAATTTTATTATAAATTTTTTGTTACTGTATATAGTTGTGTTCTATCATAAATTTCAAAATTTTTACCTATCTGTATCGTAACGCACCCACACTCATATTACTTATTTGAGTTTCATATATTAAGATTAATGCGAATCTTGAAGAAGAAAAAGAAAATACCGAATTTCCAGCGAGCTTGAACGAGACCAATTTCGGGATTATGGACAAGAAAAGGGATGGTTCGGCGGAGAAAGTCCGGCTCAGGTTGAAAATCAGCATCAAAGATGGCAACATATTCACATTGTAGGACATGGCTATGTTTCATTCCCTCCTTTAGAGCACCAGCTTTGTACCCATTTCTGTTGTCCCTAACTTCATACTTTATGTTCACACCTTTGTTTCGCCATCTACGGCATTCTTCCTGTACCATTTCCTGCAAAAAAAAAATTGGTTCACATGTTGCAATCACCTTTAATACAAACTTTACCCAATCCTTAACCTATCAATCATTCACTATTAATAATTATTTTTGAGTGGACAATTAATAATTACTACCACTACTAAAAGAACACTCAAAAAAACACCACCAACAGAAGTTGAATTTTAGACCAAATATAAAAAGAATTTCCGCTAGGATTTTTACATTTATAATATTAGTTAGCAACGAAATAATAGATGTGTTTCATTTTCTTTTTTCTTTGAGGGAATATAGATGTGTTTCATGTGTCTTTTTTTATTTCATGTGTCTCATATTTTATTATATGCTAATTCAACCTTTTTTTAGTAGGGTAAGTTGTCACACTACATTATTCTCTACTTTATATATTATAAATAAATCTTAAAACATTATTCTCTACTTATATATTAAAAATAATCTTAAAAGTTGTACACAAAACCGACTTATAAGATGATGATTATCTTTACTTATAAACAAATGTTCAAACCATATTTTATCTTACGTAGAACTCTTTAACAAATAACCACACACCAGTATCCAAAAAAAAAAACAAGCACACTTGCATAAATATTCTATTGAAAGATTTGACGATACGACTCTCACCCAAAAGAATGAAAATTGCTCTTCTCTCAACACGTTTTGCTTGCTCTCAACTGAACTTCCAAAAATGTCACTATCTAAATTAAGTCACGTTGAATCACGTTTTAAATATCTATGTGAGTTAATTCACGCAGGTAATAAAAACTAGAAGCGGAGCATAAAAAGAAGAAAATGTTTTCTGAAATTAACAAAGCGTAAAACAATTAAAAACTTCACCAAAGTTCCACATCTTTGTGCCAAAGAAATGAACAAATGGTCAATTTAAACTAAGAAATTAGATACATCTAATATCACTGACGCAACATCTCTACAAAGCAATTCATGATATCCGTAAACTCTCCAAAAAAAACATTATTAAAGTTCAGAGACCAAGAAATGAAAAATCAAACAAAATAACGGACACTCTTCCCTCAAAAAAAAAAAAAAAACTCTTCGAGACTCAAATAATCACGATCTAATATGTATGACATAAATTTTCTATCTTTAAGAAATTAGAAATGAAACAAGATATGAACGATTGTGTCTTGTGAGTGTTCATGTATGTACAGTAAAATAAGAGAGAGACAAGCGTGAGTTAAAAAAAGTTAAAGAAATTGTCTATTACCTACGTGACTCAACTCAGGTAGGTGTTCGAAACGTAATTTAGCGTGACTTAATTTACGCAACATGAGTTAAGTCACGCAACATTTAATACATGTGACTTAATTCACGCAAGAGCATTTTCAGAAATTCAATTTGGAGTGAGTAAAACGTGATGGGAAAAGTGCAATTTTCCAAAAGAATAACTTAACTCGAATCAAATTCAAGTTATCCGATTGGAAGTAGCCCGCCTCTAGTAAAAAAAATCTAAAATAAACTAAGGGTGTGTTTAGATTGAGGGTTTAAGAGAGGAAGGGAGAGGAGGGTTTACTTTTTTTTTTAAATTACGGATTATATAACATGTTTTTTTAAAATAAATTAAGTGTGATTGAATTATTATATAATCGTTTATCGAATTAATATGTTAACTTTTTAAAAAAAACATTTTATAATATTCGTAATTTAAAAATAAAAAGTAAACTCTCTCCTCGCTTCTCCTCTTAAACCCATCATTCAAACACACCATAAATATCCTATTGTCGGTTCAATCGTTAATCTATAACAATATCTAAAATGGTCTAACATGGGGAATGGGAATACCTTAGGTTGTACATGGACGAAAAAGATTTTAATTTCAACGGATGGATTAGAAAAGAAAAAGGAAATAAAAAGTTTTGTATACACTCTTTTTGTCAAAAATTAAGTGTACTCTTTTTAAAAAAAATTTCTCTTAAAATATTTGTCTTTTTACAATATTCATGTAACATTTATTATTTTTTCCACTAACATAACTTTATTTATTGCACTTCACTTAACTATTAGCCCTTTTTTTTTCTTTAAAAAAATTATACTAATTAATAAAAATATTTTAATAAATCACACATATTTTAGCATTAAAACAACACTATTAATAATTTCTTTAATATTCGTGTAAAACACAAATTAGACGATTAATATGAAATGGAAAGAGTAATACCTTGATTGTTGGGTCAGTTGAATCGTCAAGAATTTGTATGATGATTCTATCAGAAGGCCAAGAGAGTTCACATGCAGCACTAATTGATAGCTGATAAACCTGCAATTTGAACAACACATGATATGAGAAAGTTTTGCTTGCTTATAAAAGCAGACTTTAAAAATGAGAAGTGCTTTTAAAAGCTCACATTAAAAATGAAAAGTCAACATTAAAAATTTACCTCTCTTTCATTGTACATTGGAACTTGAACAAGAACCATGGGAAAATTAGAGTTTCCCAACTCAACATCATCCTCGATGGCCTCAAATTTATAACACTTCTCTGGTGTTCTTTTAAACAACTTCACATAAGAAATGATAATTGCCATGTAAACTTTCTCAACCAACATTATCAATGACAAACCTAGGCACAAATACACTGTCCATCTCAACGTTGGCACTATCAAAGGTTCTCTTATTTGCTTCCATATAAACTCAAGTTGCGTAGCAGCTCCTTCACTTGCTACTTGAAACACCTCCATTTTTTTTTTAAACTGTTTTCTTTCAACACAAATGGGAAAGGGAATGACCCACTTGGTTGAAATGAAAGCTAAAACCAATTATGGTTCCTTATATAAAAAGAGAATAGATGCAGGACAGAGGAATGACAGTGTAAAGCAAATAAAAGGATAATATAAAAACTATGCATGTTTGTGTGATTCAGATTTGTAAGAGCTAGAATAAATAAAATATTTTAACATAGACAAATATTTTATCCGTGACGATCGGATCGAACCACAATTTATCAATTTATTATTATGACGGGATCGCACCACGAGTTCAACAGTTATAATGTAAATTTGATTTTTGGACTAAAGTTATGATATAAAATACGGCCTCCGATCACTGTTATAAACAAAAATCTATTTTTTAGGTTCATTTAATAAATGATGTATGTAGTCATTAAATAGATCACATACATCATTTATTGAATGAACCTAAAAAGTGAAATTTTGCTTATAATAGTGACCGGAGGGTGTATACATGTTTTTCTTGACAAAAAATTATATATATATATATATATATATATATATATATATATATATATATATATATATATATATATATATATATATATATATATATATACACACACGTGTGTGTGTGTTTTTTTTTTTAGAGGAATATAAAATATATATTATTTTAAAACATAAAATATATGTTAGCTTTGCATAAAAGGAGCAATTAATAAGGAATGAAAAAAATGAAATATTACTTTAAAATTAAAGTTATGTGTTCTACTTTTTATTAAAGTTGAAAAATAATTATTTTTAATGTAAAATTTGTATTTTCTTTTTATTTTTAAAGGTGATGTATCCACATCAACAATGGATTAGTCAAATAGGTAAGGGATTTGGACCTCTAAAATATGTGGTCAAGCGTTTGACCCATGACTAATGAGCATCAATAAATCGAAATAATAGGGAAGAACTCATTTTGTGTGTTCCACATATTCTATAATAGAGATTAGTCTCCGTTGAACGACGGTGAAAACTTCGTAGCAATATCATAATCATCTTAAAAAAAAAAAATATGACGAATCCACATGGACCATGTTTGGGGCTCAAGCCCCCACAAGAGAACAAATTTTTCCTCTAATGATACTACCATTTTATTTTATTTTTTAAGGAATTACTACCATTTTATTATAAGTCAATTTAAAAAATGATAAAAACGACTTATAATAAAACATAAAGGGTTCCCTTAGAAGAAAAAAATATATGAAGGGTGTACTTTTTTAAGCCCCCCGCAAAACTTAATAGATCCACCAATTAATACTTATCTCACTCAACTAATATTTAGGGGTTATATTTTTTTTACTTTAATCAACTAATGTATGTATTTTGAGTTTTTTTTTGTCATGGTAGTTATTGGAAACCCCTAATATGGACCCTAAGAAAAGAGGACCATAAGTGAACCTCTGCAAATGACCGGATATAGCATGTATATATACATGTTACTTGGTTTTTTGGATTATTAGTGAATCTATTAGTTTTGTGAGTTTTTTGCAATTTTCATCCATATGCCTTTGTAAATGACTGTAGATGTAGAACAATTGTGACGCTCACGCCTGAGAACGAAAATTGAATGGAAGAAGTGGATAACATATGTCTTCAATTTTTGCAATTTTCCAACTACATTTTAAGAAGGTTTCATTTCCTTTCTGTTAGTCCCAATGTGACTATGAAACCCATTCCACCGGCTCTAATAGATTTAAAAACCTTAAACTGGGATACTTCTGTGTCATATGAAAATTTGCAAATTTGAAGTAAAAAATAAATAAAAATAAAATAAACTTTTGAACTGGGCGTTCGTGACCAAAAAGGGACTAAAAGATGAACTTTGATACTTTAAGAGGACGAGTGAGAAGAGAAAATCTCACTTGCAGTTTTTTTTTCTCTCTTTGATCCTAATCACAGATGAAAAACAACAAATGAATTTATCAAATTTTTTAAATGTGAGAATTTGTGGGTTTGAAACGGTGGAGTTGTGAAAGGAAAGAGAAAATTGGTGAATTGGGTGCAGCGGAAACAATGGAAGGAGAGAGAATAAAGTTAATGTCAAACTCCAAAGAAGAGAAAAAGAGTGACTTGCTATAATCGGTCAATTACAGAGGTCCACCAATGGACTCTTAAACATAGGATTCATATTAGGGACTTCCGATAGTTATGTATTTTCTAAAAGTTTGTAATATTTTATTTAAAAAATGCGTACAAGTACTATGATGACATTGTTTAAGGCTTTGTTTGTGAGTTTGGAAGAAAAAAAAATGAACAAGTGGAAGGAATAGAGGATATTGGTGGGGAGGAGTTTCAAGGATTCGGTTTTCTTCATAATACAAAATCTGACTCATTGGGGGAACTCAAAAGTTGTATTGAATGAGAGTTTTGGGCGTTTTAGAAGGTTTTTATGAATCCTTCAACAAACAAAAAAATTCGTAACAATGAATTCTTCAAATTTAATCTATGTTGTTATAATATTCTTAAAATAAAATATATATTAATCATAAAAATTAATTTAATATTCTCTAAAAAAAATACTCTTTCAGAAAATGTCAAAGATTTCTCTATTTTTCCCTATATTTTCCACCCCAAAAGCTCTCCATTTTCACCCCCTCCAAACTCCCAAACAAAGCTTAAAGAATTAACTAAAACTAATTTGGGTTAAATATGTTTTTGGTCCCTATAAATATATCAATTTTTTGTTTTAGTCCCTAAAAAAATATTCATCTTCACTTTTGGTCCCACATTTAAAGTAAACTCATATGTAGAAGATATATTTTTGAATAAAATTTTACAGAAAATTCATAATATTATAAGAAAATTAAAAGGACAATTTACACCATGCAAAATATTCTTTAATCTAATTTAGTCTTTAAAAAAAATTCTTCTGAAAATAGTATTTGCATTTTCTTTATGCAGATTGAGTAGACAAAAATTCAAGACAATAGTTGCAACATGGGCTTGTAAGTTGTATCTTTAGCTATAAAAAAGGGGACAGACTCATTAATGACAATTGCATTTTAGACGCAAACATCTAATCATTTTAAAAATGCCTCAATCGATTTTTTAATATCTGTATTCACAGTTAAACAACAATTAATTTAAGTGTAAGTGTTTTAAGGTCATTGTTTAAAGAACCTGTAAAAGGAAATTATGACTTGAAAATAAAACTCAAACATTTGTTAAAGTCATAATCGTATAATTTTCAATATAAAAGTTACTAATTTTAGATGTTTAAACAATACCTTTAAACCACTTGTTAGCATTTTCTTTAATTTAACCGTGGTTTGGTGGATGCGTGAGACCAGTAATCACTGAATGCTTAAAGAGCAATTGTCCTCATTAATTAACAGCCATTTTAACGTTGTAAAAAAAATCCAACAAAATAATGGAATCTTCGTTGATTTTTTTTTTTAAATGAATTGAGGGCTTCGGGTTGACTTCCCTATTCGATAATGAACTGGCACAATACTAACATCTTCACGTCCTTATTGAAAAAAAATTAATAATTTTTTTAACATTTATTATCTAATTTGAATTTTTTTTTTTGAAGAATCTAATGTGAAAATTGTTAATAAAAAATATATTTAAATATATGTATTTAATAAAAAGAAGTACATTTAGGTAAAATATATTTAAGCTTATAAATTATTACTAATTTGGTTCAAGTTAAGAAACAAAATTTGAGTTTAATAGATATTTAACGTTAATGTAATTTGTAAACTTGTTAACAGATGTATCCAATCATCTTCACTCTCTTTGTTTGCAGTGTACGAGTATGTTTCTGGTCCCCTCAGAAAAACAGTATGTTTCTATTCATTCAATTGGTGTGTATATATATTTTGTAGGACCTACTGCATGTGGGCTGTGAAGCCAAAGTCGCAACTTGAGTTTTTTCTTCAATGGATTAAATGCATGCACGTGTTTTTATTCTAATACTAAGGTTATGCATGTATCGTACGGTTCTCCATGTAGCTTATTTTGGAATAGTAGAAGCAGCACGAGGCCAAATTGTTGTTTAAATATACCAATATGATTAGCAGTTGTGTGAATGCAAGTATTTTTTTTTGGATTCTAGTAATTGTGAATACAGATATTAATCACAATATTTATTTATTTTTTTGGATGCTAACTGTGAATACAGATATTAACCACGATATTATTTTTATTTATAATGTATTTAATTTGGTAAGGTATGAATAGAAGCAAGATCCTCGTACGCCCATGTGCTTTTGGAGGTGGACTAATAATTTTCTTAAAGAATTGGTAAACAAAAATTTATAGGTTTAAATGTATGTTTGATATTTGTCTATTTTCATTTTTCTGAAGTTTTTGTACCTCTATTTTAAAATTCAACTTTTAGATCCACGTGTTTTAATTTTTTCTGATTTTTGATCCCATTATTCCATTTTAATGTCAATTTAGATGACGTATCAAACTCAATGATTATGTGACATTTCTTGTATTTAACTAGTGTGTTAACCCGTGCAATGCACGGGTAACATGTTATTATTTTTTCCTCAAAAAATATACTCAACATTTTAAAATATATGTCGTATTTTTGCAATGTGTATATTACTAGTGTAACGCCCCGTGCCAAGCACGGGATACATTTTATTTAAAATTCTTTAACAGGTTTTATATATTAACAAATTTTTTAAAATAACATTGTTTTTGGTTCTTTTCATCCATAATTTCTGTGTTATGTGGTATTTTTATCCTTATATTTGAAATTGAAACAATAAATTATCATTTATTGTGGTAAAAAAATGTTAAATTTTATAAAGAGATGACTATTTTTGTGAAAGTAATAAAATAGTTAACAAAAGTACAATTAAGTCTAAAAGATAAAAACACTATAAATAATTAATATATTTCTAAAAAATTAACCAATTAGTAAGAGTTCATTTTTTTTTATAGTAAAATTAGTAAGAGTTCATATTAGTTTTGGTTTATCGGTCATTCAATATATCCATTTATCAAATGGATATGATTACCTATGTTTTAATTTTTCACTCTTAATAAAATTATTATTTATTTTACTTAATTTCAATACTCTGTCCGATCATAATTATAAACAAAAATACCTAATTCAAAAATTTAGTTATATCAATTATTTTTCTTGGTTTCATAAATAATACAACATTCTAAAATGTGTCATCTATTAATACTTTCTTTCATGAGAATATAAAAGTCAATAAAAATAAACTTACATAAATTAAAATATATTTTAGGATACATAACATTTTTTTAATAAATTGACAACCTATGGAGGACACACCACAAATGTATTAAAATGAAAAGTAGGATCCAAAAAAAGGAGGGGGCAAACCAAACTCTCAAAATGTTGAGACAATCTATAACATAGAAGACCTAGTCTATTCTTAACTAAATCTTCCCTAATCTGAACATGTGTGGAAGACCATCAAATAAAATCATTGATAGACAGCCCTAAAGTACCCAACTTATCTTCACAATAGTTTCCCTATCTAAACATATAGGACATCATAAAATTCATTGATTGCAATAGAGTAAGACAATTAAGCCATCTATTTTTTATATGCCAAGGAACAATTTGAATTACTTGATAGCTAAGGTAACAAATTTTGAATCACTTTCAATCCAAAGATTATGTCAATTTTTTTGGGTAAGCATACTATTGCAAGAATAGCTGCCATAATCTAAGCAAATAGAGCATTACAAATTGCAAGGTTTGAAACAAAACAACCAATACTCTCTCCATGATTGTTTTTGTAGATGCCTACAGAAGTTGTTGGTCTTTGCCTTAAGTTATGCCATTAGTGTTACACTTTATCCAACCATGATTGGTGGTTGTCAAATAACCTCAATAATTTTGGTGTTCTTTGATGATGAGTATCCATTTTATAAGTTTTCAAAATAAGAAAATCAGAAATAGTTTGACTATTTGTTAGCTTTGTAAGGTTACCATAAAGAGAAGCTTGAGTTGTGATCATAGCAATACTTGCATTTATGGTAAGTCTTGGTTTTTTTTTGTTACAAAGTTTTGAGTTATTGAATCTGATTATTTCTGTAATACTACATAGGAAAAACAACACTAAACAGAGACAAAGTAAGTTATATTTTATTTGAGATTGGCGGTAGAGGATGTGGGTTCATCGGGGGGCCAACATAGTTGGGATGTCGATGCTTCCTCTTGATGCCTGTCCTTTCTCCTGGTTCAACGGGAAAAAAAAATTATTTGAGATTATAAAAATTAATTATTTATTTATATTTAAGATTGGAAAGAGTCCCTAAAAAAATATTGGTGATAATAACAAATTATCTATGAAGAGAGAGAAAATAAGAAAACAATTTTCTTTAATATCTTCCCTCAATTTTATTTTATTGGATATCAAGGGTCAGAAATTTAAACACTCCAAATTAATCTCCTTTTACATTACCGTAATTCTGATTTACAAATCCTTGTTTTCCATTTTTCAAAAAGAACCATCGCTCATTCTCAAAGTTCCTAATCGAAACCCACAAACCCAAACACGGGGAATAAAAAGGCATAAGATATGTACCAACTCCCTCGATTGCATATATAACTTTTTTCCATTATAAAGACTAAATTCATCTAATATCATAATCTATATGGTACCTTTTGAAGTTAAAGTGTGACCAAAATATGGAGCATAGAAAAGACATAAGTAAAGTGTGACCAAAAATTCTCTCTACCAAACTAATAATACATTTTCTTTAGTTCATTTGTCTCTATATTTCAGGGTTGAATGTGATCCTAGTTGATGAAAAAAAAATTGTAACCTTGATTTTCCTATCCCTAAGGAAACAAATAAAATGATTTAAGTAAATAAATAGATTTTTACATCCCAATCATATTAAACAATCAAGTTGATAGTTATAAACACTTACCTTAGAGCAACTTAAACTTTGCCAACAAAATTGCCACAATCGCCTTTTCAGATTCAGCGAAAGATAAACGAAGAGTTTAATTCTTCAACAAAATATCCGAAGAGAGTACATTCAAACCGATATCTCTTCAAAATGAATTCACAAATAATCAAAATTATAATTAAATACCATAGTATATTATATATTAAAAATAAAATAAAAAACAAATAAAGGCCACTCATTCAAATTTAATTCAATGACATTCATCTTAGTTCTTGTATTGTATCTTTTGTATTCTCTTTCAATACTCAACTCAGTTGGTTTAATTTATTCCCTTCTTCAAAGCTCCCACAAAGTATAACTTCTTGCACTTAATCCTTAATTTTTTATTTATTTTTTTGTGTGTGGTGGGTGTAAGGAATCTAGAAAGGTTAATTGGATTAAGAGAGATAAGGTGTATCTTGTTCAATATATAACTTCTTTCATTGAATCCTTCATTTAAATATTATATTTATTTTTGAATTTGTGTAAAGTTTAAGACATAAGTAAATCATAAATTGATAATATGGAAACTAAAATATTTTTTCATTGATGTGTCAATACATGCAACAGTAGTGATTTATTCAATTGAAAATTGTATTTTCATTGTCTATGACATGAACTTTATTCTACTACATTAAACACAAACACATAACATTGACATAATGGATAAACGACTTAAACGTAACCAAGTCACTTGAAAATATTATTACTCTATCTTCACAATCTTTATGATTGGTTGAACAATTGCGTCAGATGTCCCGCAATCTTCGTTTATTGGCAACATTCTCTTCTTATGAGGGTGCAAATGATTCAGAATCTGAGTCAATAACATCTTTCGAGTTCACACTATGTGGAGTTGTGGGACTTATTTCAGAAAACTTATCCATTAAAACCTATCATAAAAATTGTCAAAAGAGTATACAAATATTAGTCAAATACCATAATACATGTTTTAAAAAAACAAACATACAAAAGATTAAGCTTACCCATTTGAATCGAGTTCAATGACATTCATCATAGTGTTTCCACCATCTCTTTCATATTCTCTTTCAACACCCACTAAAGTCAAGACTCCAATTACATCTGTATATATAACACAAATTAAAATATTGATTAAAGCAGTTTTATATATTTTCATTTTTGTGCTGATTGTGAAATTCAGTTTGTATTCGTTGCGTGATGGTTTATACACACCACTGTTGCAAGCAACATCAAATGAGGAAATCGTGAAAACCACTCCCTCTTGGAGCTGCTCCTTGAACTTGTAGGTCAATGTCTTCATATTGACGCACCAATTCGGTCACCGTACATAACAAAGATTAAAACACTATACTTTAAATATAAAAAATACAAAAAAACTAAAACGATATGAAAAAATACCTTTCGATCAATTAGAACCAACTCCATGAAAAATGGTAGTTTTTTATTTTATTTTAATACTCTTGAACAAACCAAGCACGAACAACCATCACAACCAATGTTCACGATTGTTTTCTTGGCGAAACATCATAGATGAATTGTGTTCCAAAGATATTTTTTCTTTGCAATAGAAAAAATTACAAAAACAATAGAAATATTAATATCAGAGAACCAGAGAACAGATAAATAAGAACTATATTTTGTGATCGTGGTTTAGTCGTACCCCAAAACGCTACTATTTATATAGAAAAATAGTATCATAACGGTTATTATCTATTAATTATTAATTTAACCATTTTAAAATTAATATTATTAATGTCTTTAATTTTATAAAATGTGAATTAAATGCTAGATATATTATATTCGATGTAACCAACAAAATATTAACCATATAACATTTGAAATTTTGTTTAAAAAAAACATTTGAAAGTTAATAGTATCTTAAAAATTATTATGTATTATATTGTTGTAACAAAAAAATATATTATATAACCTTAAAAACTAATTGTAACATAAGAATTATTAATTAAATAGTTTATTATTTCTGTATAACCATTCAAAATTAATTATATAACATTAAAAATTAATTACTGCATTTAAAATTTTAATTAGCATGTTATTGTATTTGTGTAACCGACCAAAATTGAAAATATTATTTATTCAAGTTATTTATTATAATTTTGTTACCTACCAAATTTTTAATGTATAGTATAAAACATAATCGAAACGCCTATTATATTAATAATTATTTGAATGTAACTGACTTTGTATTTTATGAAAAAATTAATTTGAAGTTAAAAACGGCTATTATATAATAATTACTATTAAGCATGAATTAAAATTTAGGAGAATTTTTTGGAACAATTGCCATGTAAGATTTTGATGATGTGGCCATGCTTAGAGTAGAGAATTCTTAAATAGACTATTTCTAAAAACTCTCAATTGTTAGTATAAAGATTTGATGCCAAAATGGAAATTCTTTGTGAAAAAAAAGTTGATTTTTATCCCAAAGTTTATTTTTTTTTTTTAGGATTCAAAACTGTGGCAATAATTCACCATTACTAACGCAAACAATAACCACTTTTTATGGGCTTAAATAGTTTGAGTGATAAGGAAAAAAGTCCAATTAAGCCTATGTCCAAGAATTATTTTATAAGATGTCCACATCATCTTCATAATTTCATAGCGTTGAAAAAAAATGCAATTCTTGCTTATAATTAATTTTTAAGGTTATATAATTCTTTTCCATAGAAGAAAACTATTTGAAATAAAAAACGGCTTTCAAGCTTTATATATATTTTAGAACTTATGTAAATTTTAAGACACATGTAAATTGTAGATTGATAATATGAAAATTGAAATATTTTTTCATTGAAGGGTCAATACATGAAACAATATTGATTTATTCGATTGAAAATAGAAATTTCATTGCTAATGACATGAACCTTATTGAAAATAGTAATTTCATTGTCAATGACATGGACCTTATTTTGGTACATTAAAATTAGAACAAAGTCACTTAAAGCTACTATTTCTCTATCTTCACAATCTTTTTAGTAGGTTGAACAATTTCGTTAGTTGTTCCACAATCTTCATCTGTTGGTAACATTCTCTTGTTAGGAGGTGCAAATGATTCAGAATCTAATTCAATAACACCTTTTGGGTCCACAAACGATGGAGTTGTGGGACTTGTTTCAGAAAACTTATCCATTAAGTCCTGTAATAAAAAATATGTCAATTTAGAGTAAAATAATTATATATTATAATTACAATATCCCATTTATTTTTCATTCGAAAAATCAATTAAAATAAACTTCAAAAAGTTGTTAAATACCATGACAACACTGTCTTTCTCGAGACCAATTGTCTTCGAAGCATATCGGCTATGAAATGCAGGTTCAACCAAATCATCCTATTTGTTTAAACATGCACACAAACAATAAAATTTACAATTTTGTAATACATTAAGGAAACTAATGTGTTCAAAAATTGTTTCAAACAATTAATGTTAGGATACCTGGAGTGTCTCAACCTTTTTAAACTTTAAAAGAATATTCGGATCGTTGCTAAGCTTCATAACACGATAGCTACGCTCATACGTAGAGTTGAATCCAACACTCACGTCAACCTTGAACAACAACTCAGTACCAACCAATTGTGTAATTTCATTGGGTAAATCATGAGATGGATCACCCTGCCAAAATAGCATAAGAATAAAAGTATTTTAAAATTGTTATTCTTATTTGTGTATCATTTAAAATGTATCGAGTAAATATAATAGTAAAGATTTGTATTATTAAAAAGGGTTGAAAAAATACTTACGACAACGTTGTTGGACTCAATAATGTCAGAACATGATTTATTAAGCAATCCAGAAACATCTCGATCAAATAAAACAAAAAGTGCACTTCCGCTGTCATCATTTACTCGAATCTTGATTTTGAACCTGCATTAAACACTTAGATGTGTTATAACAAACTTAAGGATAGCGCTTTACGCAAATTGAAAAATATCAACAAATTTAAGTTAACATATACCTAGGCATGACATGCACAACATGACGATCACACTTTTCACAAAAGTACATGTTTGAGTCAGCATACACCTTTTTGTTGCATGAGCAAGCGGTGTACCACCATCCATCCTCATCAACAATCTCACTTATTGTTCCCAAAACAATAAAAGAAGTGTCCTGCATCACCATACAAAATAACATTATACTAAAAGGGTTACAAACTTTACCAAGGTAGATTTGCTAATAAATCAAAAAAAACCTTATTAACATTCTTCAACTCCTCAATAGTGGTCCTAGGAGTAAGTTTGAGAAACTCTTCATTTATAGGTATGCGAGATGAATCTGGTAACTAGATCAATCCCGATGCTGGAGAATTTGTATTTGCCCTAAGAAAGTTGTAATAAAAAATATTTGTCAATAATATTAAAATTTAATAAAAAATATTAATTTTTTTTGTAAAAATATATACCTTTTCCTTAGTTCCTTTGTTTCATCAATTTCAGGATTGAAGGTGACTCTAGTTGAAGATAATGTATTTTGCAATGTTGGTTTTCCTACCATTAAGATACAAAAGTATATCAATCAAGTGTGTGTGTATATATATATATATATATATATATATATATATATATATATATATATATATATATAAACAATCACAGTTGATAGTAATAAACTATTACCTTGAAACAATTTAACTTTTGCCAACATAATGGCTACAACAGCATTTTCAGATTCACCGGACGATAGAAAAGAGTTCAACTCCTCAACATACTCTCCAAAAAGAGTACATTTAAAACGATACCTATTTAAAATTGTCAAATATTATATTAATATTAATAAAAATACGATAATTTAGGTCTTACAAAATAACAATTACAAAAAAATCAAACCTACCCATTTGAATCTAATTCAATGACATTCATCTTAGTTTTTACACCTTCTCTTTCATACTCTCTTTCAACACCAACTCCAGTCATGACTCCAATTACATCTGCATATATAACATAAATTAATATATCGATCAAATTACAACTTATTATTATAAGAATATAAACAGTAACATTGAAAAATAAAACTATTTTCACCAAAAATTATAGTCACTTACCAACCAAGTAGTTGCTGTCGTAATTTTCATTGAAAACATCAGGTGAAGGTGTAAACGAATACACGTTTGTTGGTATCAAAGCAGTTTTAGATAGTTTGACTTTTGTGTTGATTGTAAAATTAAGTTTGTATTCGCTGCGTGATGGTCTATAGGAACCACTGTTGCAAGCAACATCAAATGAGGAAATCGTGAACACCATTCCCTCTTGGAGCTGTTCCTTGAACTTATAGATCAATGTTCTTCGTATAGATGCACCAATTCGATCACCCTAGATAACAATGATTAAAACACTATACTTTAAACAAAAATGCAAAAAATAAAAAAAACAAAAACAATATGGAAAAAGCACCTTTCGATCCATTAGAACCAACTTCATGGAAAATGGTAGCTTTTTATTTTTGTAGTCTTGAACAAACCAAGCCCTCACAACCCTCACAACCAATGTCCATGATTGTTTTCTTGGAGAAACATCAGAGATGAAGTCGTGTTTTGTAGTCATTTCTCTTGAAATAAGGAAAAATTACATAAATAACTTAGAATATAGATATCAGAGAACCAGAGAACAGAAAAATAAGAATTGTATTTCATGATTGTTTTGTACTCGTACCCAAAAGCACTACTATTTATATAGAAAAGTAGTATCATAACGGTTAATACATATTAATGTACCGTATAAATGTTAATCGAAATAATAATTACATTAATAATTATTCGATTGTAACGTACAAATTTTTAATGTAATTATTAGTGTTTTTTTCAATTAAGATTTATGTGTTAATAATTATTTGTTTGTAACGTACCAATTATTTTAATGTAACTTAAATTTTAATAATTATTTGATTATAAAAACGGTTTTTTTTAATAATTATTTGATTGTAACGTACAAATTTTTAATTAGTAAGTTAGTGTGATAGAGTAACAGACCAAAATTAAGAATATAATTTATTCAAGTTATTTATTATAATATTGTAACGTACCAAATTTTTAATGTACCGTTTAAATGTTAATCGAAATAATAATTATATTAATAATTATTCGATTGTAACGTACAAATTTTTAATGTAATTAGTGTTTTTTCAATTAAGATTTATGTGTTAATAATTATTTGTTTGTAACGTACCAATTATTTTAATGTAACATAAATTTTAATAATTATTTGGTTATAAAAACGGTTTTTTTTTTAATAATTATTTGATTGTAACGTACAAATTTTTAATTAGTAAGTTAGTGTGATAGTGTAACAGACCAAAATTAAGAATATAATTTATTCAAGTTATTTATTATAATATTGTAACGTACCAAATTTTTAATGTACCGTATAAATGTTAATCGAAATAATAATTATATTAATAATTATTCAATTGTAACGTACAAATTTTTAATGTAATTAGTGTTTTTTCAATTAAGATTTATGTGTTAATAATTATTTGTTTGTAACGTACCAATTATTTTAATGTAACATAAATTTTAATAATTATTTGATTATAAAAACGGTTTTTTTTTAATATTGTAATCATTTAACATGTATTAAAAATAAGGAAAAATTTGAGGAAAAATTGCCATGTAGGAGAATGGTGAGTTGGACATGTTTAGAGCAAAGGATCTTGGAATGGTGCATTTCTAAAAACTCTAAAATGTTAGTATAAAGATTCATATGACCTTCTTTGACCATACTTTTTAACTAATATATAAATACAAATGTTAGCATATAAGAGTGTGTTTGTTTCAAGGTTTGTAATATGATTCTCGGGAGTGTGAGATTGGAAATGCCACATTCCTATGTTTGTTTCAAGTTTTGAAAATTTATTCTCAGAAATGTTATATTCCGAGAAATGTTGTTTACACATGTTTTCTTCTATTCTTATTACCATGCTTAAAGGATGAGAATTTTACATTTCCATTGGAATAGAACTCAACTTGCTATAAATTCTCACTACTATCACATTCATTTCCATTTTTAATTAAATAAATTCTAAAACATTCTCAGGAAATCTAAATTTTTACCAAACACATGGGTAGCATTGTTACTCCTAGGAATATCATTCGTGGGAATATCATTCTTGGAAATATCATTCAAAAGAATATAATTTATTGCCTTGAAACAAACACACCCTAAGATGTTTTTTTTTTAAGGAAACACACCTTAAGATGTTGTTCGATTTGTCTCGATCAATATTTTCAAATTATTAAGTTTTTATAAGTTTTTACTTTAGATGATTAAATATATTATCAGTCAAAGTTGTGCATTGACATGTGTGAAGTAGTTAACTACGATGTGTATTTTGAGACGGAGAAAGTGTAGTTATTTTTTTGTCAAGCAGCGTTGTGGCTAGATTCACACACATTATATATGGAAAAACCGGGAATACGGGGTTCAAATCTGGTAGCTAACAACTGAGTTACACTTACATGACTAATTTTTATTTTTTTATTTATTGATGAAAATTATTTGTCACGTGTTTTTTCAAGTATGTCCATGTTTTTTTGCCACAATGACAAAAATATGTTCCAAATTGTTTATGTTTATTAGTGTTCGACATGTGTCCCGTATTTTTTTGATACAAATGTCCCGTATTTTTATGCATATTTGAAAAATATGTTTTCATTTTTTTTTTTATTTATCAACGAATTTGACTTTTTTATGTATCAAGTAAAAATATTTCTATTAGTGAAAAACATCTGACCCATAATTTCTTATGTATCAATTATAAATATTTGTCCTATGTTTTTTATATTTATAATGACAAATATATGTTATGTGTTTATTATTGAAAAATATTTGTCTCATTTTTTTATATATTTATTGGTGATAAATACTTGTCTCATACTTTGTATGTATCAATTACAAATATTTTCCCTGTATTTTTTAATTTTTGCTAATTGTTTACTTAGTATCTATCAATTATCCAGTGAGAAGAGAACTCATGTGCATATAAGTTAGCTAACATTGGTTTAACGCTTTATTCTTTTGTTTGTTCCCTTCTCTTCCTAATAACATTAATCTAATTACATAAGAAATAAGTTAGGCTTGCATAACTTTAAATTTATGTTTCTTTAAAAGGTGTTGACCTAGTTCCAATTTTCTTTCATCGTATTACTATTTCTTTTTGTTAATGAACTTGGGTAAAGCATCATGCATTACTATAGTTTTAAAAAATAATAATATTTATCAATGACCAGTATTTCACATGTACTTTTGTGATTAATAGTTGTGTCATAAAAGTTTTAATATTTATCACGGACAAATATTTGTCCTGTGTTTTTTATCTAACAACGAAAAATAATAGTCTCGTATTTTTTTAGTGATATATATTGTTTCACATTTTTTAGTATATTGGGAAAGATATTACAAATGCATTTTTTTATTTATCTATGACATATATATGTCTTGTGTTTTTTTTACGTATAAAAGAAAACTATTTGTCTTATTTTTAATAATATTTATCAATTACTAATATTTGTCCCGTGTTTTTTATGTATCGATTACTAATATTTTTCCCATTTTTACGTATCAATTACTAATATTTGTCATGTGTTTATGTATATTATTAGTGATTTTTTCACCTGTGTTTTTTATGCTTTAGTGATTAATATTTGTGTCATATTTGTTTTAATATTTGTCACAGACAAATATTTGTCCCGTGTTTTTTATCTAACAACAAAAATAATAGTCTCGTGTTTTTTAATGATATATATTGTTTTACATTTTTTTTGTATATTGGAAAAGATATTACAAATGCATTTTTTATTTATCTATGACATATATATGTCTTGTGTTTTTTTACGTATAAAAGAAAAATATTTGTCTTATTTTTAATAATATTTATCAATGATAAATATTTGTCCCAGGTTTTTTATGTATCGATTACTAATATTTTTCCCATTTTTATGTATCAATTACTAATATTTGTCATGTGTTTATGTATATTATTAGTGATTTTTTTGAAGATATATATATATTAACGATAAGTATGTGTACCATATATTTTTATATTTATCAGTGACAAATGTTTGTCTCATGTTTTCTTATGCACCAATGATATTATTTTTTATGTTTCAGAGATAATTATGTGTCCCGTGTTTTTTAATATGTGAAAACATAAGAAATATTTTACCTACTTATGTTATCGTAAATAAGTTTATATTTGAATGAGTTTGTGAAATTATGTTAATTTGTAAACAAACATTATATTTGTATAGATTTTTTTTTTAGGACATATATTTGTATAGATGTCATGTGCTTTTTTTTTTCTTTCTTATATATAAATTTTTACATACCAAATCATTCAATTTGATCTAGTTTAATATACATATAATTTTTTTGATGACCGAGTTATATGTCTGAGTCATCCGGTTCCATCATGCGATTCAACCAGTGACTTAATGGTTCAACCAATAACTCAGTGACCCAGTAACCTTACCGAGTCAATGATCGGTCTGAGTTTTAAAACTATGTATTTAACACTTCCTCAAATTTAGGTAATTACTTACAACTGAAATTTGGTTACAAAAAGCTCTAGAGTAAGGATAGCTTGCATTGCAAGTCAATGCAGTCTATGGTGTTCCTCTTGTCTATATTCAAGTAAACTTGATTCAATCTTCGTTGCATCATTCTTCAATAGCTTCGTATAAGTTGGAGCATGATATATATTGATAATGCCAAGCTTGGAAATAAAAGAGTTGAACTTTGGAAATAATCGAGTTTGTCCCGTGAATTTTACCTTGGTATTATAAGGTTTTCTATATTAAATATTAGTGTTCAATTGTATCGCCACCACTACTGTTAGATCCAATTTAATTTTTATTTTCAAATTTTAATTTACACCCACATTAAGTTCGTCGAGCCCAACAAATATTGTGCTAGCTGGTCCCGACGCCGAACACCTGCACCAAGTTCAAACACTTATAGAACAACACTTCAGGTTAAAAGTACAGGGGGGTCTTCAACTTTTTTTTTCTTAGAATATGGAAATTGCGAAGTCCACAAAAAGGTTTCACTTATGGATCCAAATGTTTCTCTCAATGACACAGATGGTGAGTTGCTCATTGATGCTTCCAGCTATCGTAGACTGATTGGAAAGTTGATGTATTTTGTACACTATATTATGTAGTATCTTAAATGAAATCATGTGAATGATCTGTTTTTGAATGACAAATATAATATATATAGATAAAAAAAAGTTTGTTAGAGGCAGTTAGAGGCTGATAGATATGTTAGCTCAAATAATTTAACTTGATTAGTTTATAATTAATTTTTACCATTCTTATAACCGAGAAATAGAAAGTTCGGAGCACAATGCTCTCCTTTCACTACATTTTCTTCTTTTTCTTTATGTTTCCTACATTTTTATGTTGCTGCATCAGAAAGAAGAAAAATTGTTGCCAATTAAAACATTAAATTTCCTTTTTATATTTGGGTATAAGGTTTTAAATAAACGTCCATTACCCTCCCTAATTTTTTTTTAAAGATCTGTTACCGTGAAAACGGCTGCGACAAAAATGTATAGGATGTGTCTGATACCATTTTTCACTGTTTTAATATAGTGAACAAAAATCACATAAACGATCACATCAAAACAGCGTTACGCCATGACAAAACACAGTTCCGGTTGCGGCAAGTGGTAGGGAACAAATTTAATCACTTGGTGAGTAGGAATCCAAAATGGATATATAAAAAGGAGATCCAGAATGAAACTTTGTAAATCTATTCCTTTATTGAATTGCAACTTATTTCCTCAAGCAAATACAATGTAAATAGGCAAAAGAATCAGAAGTACTTAAAAAAAACTACAAAATTTTAGAAACAATGTTCCAATCAAATGTTGTTGTAGACTACTTAGTTGATCTATATACTTATGTAATTTCTTTATGTATTTCGGTTGAATATTCACACTCTTTAATGTAATAGATCACGCTGTGAATAATGAACATTATATTATATTATATTACAATATGTAGATTTAAATTGAAGTCACAAAAATTGAAACTGTTGAATGAAGTATTGCCAATGCCAAGTTCTTCTAAGAGTTGGGAACAAAAGTTCCAGCATATCCAAATGCCATGATGAAGAAAGCAAACGCTTGCATATATAGGAATATGAAGAAGTGATTTTTCCCATATATAAGATCATAGCAGCCACATAAGAGGAGGTAGAATCCAACAACAAGTTCTAACATGTAAATCCTAATGATTGAACACAAACACAACAATATATAGTTAGGTAAGTACTTTTTTTGCATGTATTATTGAACAAATAAACTTTCTTGCTTTTAGTAAAGACTAAATAGAGTAATATTTTATCCATTTTATACCTTTCTCCAATCCTAAATCGAAGTTTTTTGAGTCCTTTACCACTAGCTTTACCCTTGAGGGCATCTCCAAGTTTTTCAGTGACAATCCATTCATTCACTCTACTAGTCTCTAGTAGACCAATAATTGTTGCCTTTGTTCGATGTAGAGACATGGTATTCTCGAATAAAATCCAAAAGACAAGTAAATGGAGTGACCTGCAAAACAAGTTTATTGTAATCAAACTCTATGGATGATAATAAGTATACTTTTGTTTGTGAAATTCGATCGTTAGTGCATCTCCGATGAAACTGTTTATTACTAGGATCGGCCCGACATATTTGTAGGCGTAAAACAAATATTAATGTGAGACCAATTTTTAGTCTTGCAATGAACCATTAGATAAGGTCTAAGGCAAATAGAAGAAAGGTACAATTGAGTTAAAACTTAAAAATAAATACCTTGTAGTTCCAACAGAATTTAAAAGGGTGATAATGGAAGGGATATAAACAGCTCCCCATTTAGGGACCACAACCTCAGGCACCATAACAGTTGCAGGTAACAAAATGCAATAGAAAACAAATGTGTTGATGTGGGCCACAATCTTCCGAACAAAGAAAAAACTGTAAACAACATGTATCTTCTTCCACAAAGACACTTTCTGCAATGATTAGATTATACAAATACATGAATTTAGATCATATTAAATTATAACTTTTGGCTAGTGTATTGAAGGGATCAAATCAACCTTACCTTGTTTGTGACAATCTCCATAACCATTTTTTTGAAAAGATTGGCCGGCCCACATGACCATCGATGTTGTTGGTCCCTATAGGCTTTTAAAGTACTTGGCAATTCGTTTTTAACCTATAGACCAATTCACACCATATATTAAAATGGAACCAATGTAATGTAACACTCTTCTTCTCACATTAAATTTTGGGATTGAATTAAGAAAATGAAACCTGCAAATTGGAGAGGTATAAGAATTTCCATCCTTTGAGACTAGCACGTACAGCCAAATCCATGTCTTCGACGGTGGTTCTATCTTTCCATCCACCAGCTTCATTCAACGCCTCAATTCTCCATACACCCGCAGTCCCTGTGTCATCACAACTAATGAATGGTTTCTGCAACGACATCACAACTATAATTGTGGCCGCATATATCAGCCACATTTGTTTGTATTATCATAGTATCAAAGCTTGCAGCGTACGTAACCCCATAACTACGACTATAATCACAATTTAGAATTATTGACCACCATTCCAATATTAATGTATGTACTACTTTAAATCCATTAATATTTTTTAAAAGGAAAATGGATGAAACGTTTTTGTCCATGCGATGAGATTAGATTAGGGATTACCATTGAAGCCGAAGAAGGCGTAAGAGGAAGATCCCACTTCTTGTTCAACTGTAAAATGGTAATTGAGTGACATCTCTTGCATCCTTGTCATTAAACATTCATCCGCATTCACTAAAAACAATGTGAAAATCAGATATTGTTAGTTAATTAATTAATTCAACAACCTTGCTGCGATGCAATTTAATTGCTATATAGTTTATCATATACTGATTAGGAATTGTTTTGCGGGATAGTACAAATATTAATTAATCAGTTCATTACTAATAGACACATAAACAGTTACTGGAAAATAGGGTCCACCGTTAAAATTGCACATGCAGCTTATAATGCAATAGTAGAAGATTAGCTTCTTGTTCAATGCGTTTCCTAATTAAGGTGATGATGGAAAGAAAAAAAATTAAGTTAGTCTATATGCACTATATAAGCCTAGTGGTTGGAAATTCATTTGAAGGTGAATAGGTGAGAAGTCCGAGGTTCAAACCTCAACCTCTACACATTACAACGTCTACCGCATAAACCAAATCAATGCAGCCATAAATGAAGCCTTAGCATTCATAATACTCCTATACCATTATTATTTAATCATCTACCAGTATATTTATAACTTGACGATGACTTCTCATGACAGACTGTATCCAAATAAAAAATGCACTCATTTATAAGTAGCATTTCCCACTTTTTCCATGTCACTTTTTATACACACAAAAGAAACTCAACCAAAGGAAGAAAATAACACTAGTCTTCTTTGGAGATGATAAAAGAAGCATACGTGGCTAAACAAGAAAGCCATTCAAGTACTAAGTGGGACTTACTTCAGCCACAGCCAAAATCTAGCATTCAATGGAAGATATATCTTCTTATTTAAAGTGTGTCGAACACTAAATATGTTTAGTACATCGTTTTATAATGGATTTTAAACTTTAACTCACTACGTTGTAAGGATCGGGCAACCCCGTCGGCTATCCTCGTTTTTTTTTTTCACAATTAAGAATAGGAAAATGTTTTGTGTACACGTGATATGATACATCTTAAAATAAAGATAGAAAATAGAGAGAAATGAGAAATTACCAAACTTCCAGCGAGCCTGAACAAGACCAATCTCAGAATTATTAACAAGGAAAGGGATGGTTCGCCAAAGAAAATCAGGTTCTGGTTGAAAATCAGCATCAAAGATAGCAACATAATCACATTGTTTCACATAGCTATGTTTCATTCCCTCCTTTAGTGCACCTGCTTTGTATCCCTTTCTATTGTCCCTAATTTCATACTTTATATTCACACCTTTGCTTCTCCATCTACGACATTCTTTTTGTACCAACTCCTGCATTTTTTGTTTGTTCACTTGCCACAATCATTCACAATCACCTTTTAATACAAACTTAACCCTATCATTAGTCCTTTGACTTACTATTCATAATTATTAACACTACTTCAAAAACCTTGAATTAGAGACATAAAAAAATGAATTTCGTCTCCAATGTTAGCATCAATGATACTTGACCAAATTAAAGATGAATTTCATTTTTTTCATCTTTAAATTTAAGTTTCTAATTCAACTTTTCTTTTGGTAGTATAAATGTTACTCGGTTATTCTCTATTTTAAAAAATATTTGATGGACCGAAATGAAAAACCGATATAAATGACTATAGAAGAGAACCAAAATGGAAGAAATTTTTTTTAGATACTTCCTTAAATTTAGACACTAAAATAGAACCAAAGAAAAACTTAAGTGAAAAATAAAATTTACTATACCAAAAGTGCACATTAGTTTTGTGGCATAGATACCTTAATTGTTGGATCAGTTGAATCATCAAGAATTTGAATGATGATCCTATCAGAAGGCCAACCGAGTCCACATGCAGCACCAATTGATAACTGATAAACCTGCATTTTGAACCATTTATATGTCAATTTCAAAGACAGAAAGTTATGCTTTAAAATGGAAAATATGAATATTGAGAATTCACCTCTCTTTCATTGTACATTGGAACTTGAACAAGAACCATAGGGTAATTAGAGTTTCCAAACTCAATATCATCCTTAATAGTCTCCCATTTATAACGTTTCTCTGGTTTTATACCAAACAACTTCACAAAACAAATGACTACTCCCATGTAAACTTTCTCAACCAACATCATCAACGACATGCCTAGGCAAAGAAACACTGCAACTCTTAGCAATGGTACGATCAATGGCTCTCTGATTTGTCTCCAAACAAACTCAAGTTGTAAACCAAGTCCATCCATTGCTCCTTGAAAAGCATCCATTTTTTTACTTGAAACGTTTTTTTGTATCACCAGAAATGTGAAAGACAATGACCCACTTGGTTGAAAGGAAATGTACTTGAATAAATTTAACCAACTTTGTTTAAAGAAAAGGAGAAAAACTTGAGAGAATGCTCTGTTTTTTTCTTCTCTGTTCTCTCTATTGAAGTGTTGTTTGCTTTTTATAGTGGATTTTGCTGAACTATCACTGCCTCATAACCCCCCTAACTGTTGCAATCATATTAATGAGCGTGAGGGTTATATAGAATAGAATGACCATAGGTGTTTTGTTTTTTTAAATACCTTTGTTTGATTGTGCATCGGTATGTTTAATTTTATATGGTAAAAAATATTGATAATTTTGTTTATGATTTCGAATACAACAATGATATTTATACACCTTATAACTAAAAAATATATATTCATCTTATACTTCTCTACGACTATATTCATCCAACAATGCATTTTTCCTTTCATTCTCTGATCATACATCAACTTGTTACATCTATCATAATACTATTTCTTATCGTTTTGTCTCTTTAAAAGTATATATACCTAATAGAGCGTCCACCAAAAATTTTCCTATCAAATATAAGTTTTATTTGCACTATTTAATCGTAAGTATATTTACAACAAGTTTAGAATTTAACATTATAACAAGTTTTATTTTGATGAAAGAAGTCCCAATGAAAGGTAGTCCAAGGAAACCAATCCACTTTCCCACTGAAATTGGCATCAGAGGGATTCGAACCTGAGACCTTGAGAGGAGCTCACTCCAAGATCCAAGCCAACCACTAGGCCAACCCCAAATGGGTTTACATTGATTGTTGTAACAATCAATGTAAAAAAAATATGGAAATATGGCTATGTTGACAATACTTTTTACACCGATTCAGTTATTAGTTGATGGAAGAAAAGAAAAAAGTAATTTTTTTACAACATTTCATTACCGTATGTCTCTATAAGTGATGTAAAATCTATTTTTTACACCGATTCAAAATTCAATGTAGTATATACTCATTTATCTGTTATGAACACGGACAAACAGGTGAGTTGGACAAAAAAGATTGTTGGGGGAAAAGGGAAAAAATGGAATTGTTCAAGGACAAATGTTGAATGATCCAAGCATCAAAGAACTTGGGAGAGGCCATAGGGAGAAAATACCTAACCGTAAATATTCTCTATATCAGTACAAACAGTAAATTGAGGTGCCAATCATTGTGTACAAAATTCAATAACAGTCTACATTTCCACACCTTTGGCATTTTGCAGCGATTTTTTCCGCTAGTCTTGTACTAAAAATATCTTATTTGTATTTTTCCCTTTTCAATTTGTTGGATTGTTATCAATACTTGAATATTTTCAACATTTTTTTCTTTGTACTCATCAATTATACTATTGAGAGGTGTTTTAATTTCTTATTTTTACATTGGTGCTTTCATCATTTACCATGGCGGGAAACAATCAAATGATAGGACTCAAGGCGTTCATTATTAGTATCAACACAACCATGAAAAAGATGATGTGAGGAGCAAACTAATGCATTGTTTTTTATAGACGAAACATTAATGATCATTGAAAACTCACACATATAAGTGAAGAAATCAGATTTGAGCCCAAATTATAACATCTGACGTGATAATTTCGATATTTTTATCAGTTGAATTAAGATTCGTGGACTATACATTGTTTTTTCATAGTTATATCTTTTAGTTTTATGTCTTAGTCTTAACAGCCAATCAAAGAGCTGGTAGTTGTTTTACTATAATGCAAAACATATATGCATACGTAGTTTGGTCTAACTTTCTGATTAGGGTGTCAGAAAAACCAAACAAGAGTCACTCAACAACTGTTTGGTTGAAGGTAGTGTTTTAACTTTCGTTTTCAAATTCAGGTTAAGTGAGACTCCCACTTCTCTAACCTATACTCTATTAATTATTTTAAATAGAATCATTAATGAAATCAATGATTTAATCATCAGCATTTTCAAATTAGTTTCCAAGCTCTATATTTTGAGTGTTAATTAAAGAAAGAAAATCACATCCTGGTCTTCATATATAATAATAACAAAATCGTCCGTGCATTATTCAAAAAAAAATAAAAAATTCGTCCGTGCAGTGCAAGCATTATAGTACCTTCAAATTATTTTAACTTAGTCAACAAAAAGTTTTGTAGCAAAAGTTGGCTTGTGGGCTGATAATACTAATGAGTAATGCACAAATCAATCCCACAACCTAGTTGAAGTCTATTAAAAGGGATGATTTTTTTCTAACATGTTTTTTTTTCCACACACATGTGAGAGATCAAATTCCTAACCACGTTATCTATAAAGCACGAACATTCTTTGAATTATTTGTGTCCCGGTGTCGGACATGCGTCGGTGTTTAATACAACGATACATACAGTTAAATTGAATTATGTCATTTTTTTAAATTATTTTCAATGTCGTCATTTCAATGTTCATGTCGTATCTGATGTCCTTGTATGTGTGTCTGTACATCATAGGTTGCTAGTATTATTCTATTTTGATGTATGGTTGGTTCTTTGCAAAGCGTGTGTATTTTTATTTCAATTGGACTAGACATTGCACCTTCCCTCTTACACCCACACAATCTCCTCCAAACAACTTACTCTTGATTCATGTATTAAGGTTGTCAACATGTCGTCGTCTTCTTTTCATGATCTAACTTGTACCGTTTGTTTAGCAAAAATGAGAAAGATCTTTCTATTTTTTTCCATAATTTAGTAAACATGATACTAAAAATGCACAAAAATCACGTGTACCTAAAAGATGTGCTGAATAGTAAGTTACTGAGTTAAGGGCATGTATCCACGTTTGAATTATTACTTGTATGTCTTTGTCTTACTGTGTTATACTCCATAATAAATTGTTGCCTTGTTTGAATCATTATTGACTTTGGTTAAATCTATCGGTTGACATTGCCACTTCAACATTCTATTGCATTCTTAATTAGAGTTATAAGTTATGACTTAAGGGAAATGTTAAAGAGTATTCTCAGGACACTCTTTAAGCATTATAAATAGAAAATATTTATAAAAATAAGTATAATCAATACAGTGGAAATCAAAATATTTTACTATTTTAAATATTAATTGTTTCTTTTGGTGTGCTTAAAGAGTGTCCCGAGGGTACTCGTTAACAAGATCCATAACTTTTTCTTTTTTTGGTAGATAGATGAAATAGCGAAGTCATTATAAACTCACACACACAAGTGGAGGTACCGGGGTTCGAACCCCGGTCATGACATCCGGCCTAAAAATTTCGGCATTTTGTCAGTTGAGCTAAGGCTTCTTGATACAAGACCCATAACTTAATTAAAAAAAAAAAGTTTATGTAAAATTGTCAGATAATTCTCTTGTTTCTCACGTATATGTTGCAATAAAATGGGAAGTAATAATTAATGAGTAAATAGGCAATTTCTTCCCGAAATTGTAAGTTTCGTCAATTACCCCTTTGAAATTAACAAAACTTCAATTACCCCCTTGAAATTGCATAACGTTAATCAATTTACCCCTTCCGTCAAATTTTTTTGTTAACTGTTTACGGTTATGATCAAATATCCCCCTAAAATTTTGCACTTATGTGCAAAATGCCCCCTGAACTTAAAAATTTATATATATTTTTTATCCTTGACTCAAAAGATATTAAAGGCAAACAATGAACAATTATTGATCATATAAATCTTTATGGAATGTATGTTTATGCAGCTATTGATCATATAAATCTTTATGGAAGGTATGTTACTCTCATGTGTTTTAAATATATACATATATAGAAGACTTTTTTACACAAGAAGCAAGATAATTTTTTTACAAAGAAGGTAAAACTAAAAACCAAACATTAAAAAGATATCAATCTATGGAAATAAACCAAGACAAGAATGTCATAGGCATTCCCTCAAAAAAAAGAATGTCATAAGCATAACAGCAGAAAACTGATATCTATCACATAACTTTGTAGGACAATGTGATCTACCGGCTTCATGCAGAAGATCGGTGACACAATCTATTTAACATGTTGCAACTAATAGATATGACATTTCCTGCATTATAAAAATTATATCATTAATTAAGTTACAAATTCACAAACCTAGGCTTTGTTTCTTCTTTCTTCCGCATATACTAACCTATGAATTTTCTTTATGGACACACAATTATCAAAGACTTGTGTACTTTATGACTGCATACTCTAACATAATTACCAACTTGTGTAAAAAAAGTCTTCTATATATGTATATATTTAAAACACATGAGAGTAACATACCTTCCATAAAGATTTATATAACCAATAGTTGCATAAACATACATTCCATAAAGATTTATATGATCAATAATTGTTAATTGTTTGTCTTTAATATCTTTTGAGTCAAGGATAAAAAAAAATTATATAAATTTTCAAGTTCAGAGGCATTTTGCACATAAGTGCAAAATTTCAGGGGGTATTTGATCATAACTGTAAACAGTTAACAGAAAAATTTGACAGATAGGGTAAATTGATTAACGTTATGCAACTTCAGAGGAGTAATTGAAGTTTTGTTAATTTCAAAGAGGGTAATTGACGAAACTTACAATTTGAGGCGGGAAATTGGCTATTTACTCAATAATTATTCCCATATGATTTTTGGCTCTACTGAAAAACCAATGTAATCATTGAAGAAGGTTAAGAACAAATGGTGTAGTGTAGTATCGAGTATTCTCTCAGATTTACCCATGATATATATCTCTAAAGTAACTCTTCACCATATAATTTCACATCTGAAATTAATGATTCATCGCTTATCTTTAAGCAACAATTGGCCTCCTGGAACATGTCATGAGCAACTTGAGTCATTTGACCAATTGTTATGATTTCATAAAACTGTTGAGGAGGTATGGATCTGAGATTTGTTGACTTCACACATATGTCAATTTTGGATCTGATTGAAGTGAAGGAATATCAAGGAATTACTACCAAAATTGATTTGCAATAAGCCAGCAAAAGAAACAAATTCGTTTATGTGAATTTTGCTTTATCAAGTCTGTTTGGTGTTTTTTGCTTTGTTTTGGTTGCTACGTCAACTGTGTGCATAATGTCTGGTCTTAGCTGTTCGGCTATATGTTAAGATATTTTTCTAATAATTCTTGTGGACTACGATCAAATGCAACTTTTGGATTTCTAATTTTGATTCATTTGATGATACTTAAGTTCATAGTATTGTGACCAATTTTAGTTCATTTGGTGATGCTTAAGCTTATAGTCCAAGTGTATGGATCTGGATTCTCTGCGGATGAAAAAACACCTTTTTACACACTAAACATCCTCGGTTGTTAACTTGAAATTAAACATTGTAGATTATACAATAACAAAATCAGTTGTAGACGACTTTGATTGCTAACTTAAAATCAGACAATTGAGATAAAAAATTATGTGGCAGATTCATTGCCTCAAACCCAGATTCCAAGTGTACAAACAATGTAGGCACAATCTTAAACTCGTTATAGGAAGTGTTAGGGTTACATTGTTACAAAAAAGAGAAATTATATTTGTATAATCATTTTGTGAAAACTTTTATACAACTCTCTTTTATATTCACATTATGTTCTTACTCTTTTCTTTTTTTTCTCTTTCTCAAAAGTTATACTAAATCGTTGTATAAATATAATCACTCTATTAAAAATACAAGAATAAGACTCTTTATCGTCACATTGAGAGTCAAGATTCCAGAGCATGCGAACAGGAAAGGAAGACTTGGCTATTACTAAGATGCAATTATATATAACAGTCAATTATGTCTACAACAAGTGTCCTATCAATGCTCTAAATTCATGTGGTCCTTTTGTTTGTTTATAATATACATTTGAGCAACTTAGAGACAACCTTAAGAATATGAAAATCTCTAGTTGAACTTGATAGTGATTTTTAAATATGCAAGATGTATTAGTTCCACTAATTTGTGCGTTTTAACTTTTTGGTTCCGTTCCCCGGTCAATTACTTGGAACTATGTATGCAAACAATTCAAAATCATAGTCAATCAAACTCATGAAGTTTAAGAAATCATGCAAACAGTAACATCAAC
Organism: Medicago lupulina; assembly: GCA_958299785.1. NCBI lineage: Eukaryota > Viridiplantae > Streptophyta > Magnoliopsida > Fabales > Fabaceae > Medicago > Medicago lupulina. Next base: position 25,072,238 of record OY283141.1, on the reverse strand, counting down.
CTTAAAAACAACAATATCCACACGAAACAAAGTTAAGTAAACATTAAAAGTCAAGTTTATCAAACAATTAACATAATTTCAAATGCATAGAACAAGTAAAAAAAAAATAGTATAATTAAAGACCCCAAACAATGGAAGCATTTTCTTATCAAACTCTTCAATCTTCACCAAGAAGAGACCATACTACTAGTCATTATGACATTTATGTGTCATGCAAGCGATAGTTAATTGGATGGCATGTGCTACAAGATATGATTTTGCATTACAACAAAAGAAAATTGTGATGTGTTGCTTGCAAGTAATCAATATTTATTTATTTTTGCAAAATTTCGTTTTGTTGCTTAAAAAAACAAAAATGAAAATAGAAACATAACATGATCAAACACTGTATTGCAATCATTAAACCTTATCTAGCTAGTAGTACAAATGTATATGTCTGATTCTGAGAATGTGTTACTTATATGTTTTGCTTCTTTAACAATTTTGCATTGGTGAGGCTTTAATGGCACGCACAAAATAACACTACACTACAACCACGTTGAAAATTGCTCAACATCTCAAAGCCAAGATTGTAACAGCCAGCATGTCCTTTTTTGTATATGATGATGATTCAATCGTTCAAAGTGTTTCAATTAACAACTTTAGTTTAGTTCGTAGGTTTGAACAACTGAACACCCTAACTGTAATAGAAAGCTCACCTGAAAGGCTGAAACGGTTGTTATCATATGAGAAACTTCAATTTGATTTGCTATAGTCGTCAACTTCACTGGCCATTACATTGACATGAGATCTTTTTTTTGTGTACAAGCATTGACAGTTCTTCTACAAGTCAATATTGTCATTTAGTCTCAAACCGTTCTCAAAAATATATCAAGGGACAGTTTATTTTGTGAAAATATATATTGTCTATTTTTTTTTTCTTTGTTAGTTTTTTTTTTTTTACCTAAATGTTTAGGTGAGTTCGGTTGTTGGGACTCGCAGAAGATAATGCAGACTTCTAGACTCAACAGATCATCCATATAAAACTCAGGAAGAAAATACACTCTTAAAATGAACAATTGTCTAGCAATTTTGAAAAAAGTAAAAATGTTAAAAAATATATTTTATCCAAAAGTCCTAGCTCAACTGGCAAAATGCCGAAATTGTTAGGCCGGATGCCATGACCGGGGTTCGAACCCCGGTACCTCCACTTATGTGTGTGAATTTATAATGGCTTTGTCATTTCGTCTATCTACCCAAATATATATATATATATATATATATATATATATATATATATATATATATATATATATATATATATATATATATATATATATATTATTTTTGGAAATATATCATCCTTACCTAGTATTTTATCTTTTCACCATCGTAACTCATTTAAAAGTTTTTGTCTTTGTTAACAAGTGAAACTAACACATAATGTTAAGAGATGACAATAATTTTTCTGTTTGACTATAAAGGCCCTAAGCATCCAAACCAATAGCAACAAGAAGTTACACAAAACAAAAATCAAAGGAACAATAAGGTAATCAATTGCTTATGACTTTCTTTTCTTCTTATCCCTTTCATTCATCAAAGTCAGACTAATTAAATTTTAGTAGGGAAGTGTATAAATCCTGATCAACTTGTGTTCGACTTCTTGATAAAGGTGTTCAAGGTCCTATTCAGTGTGTTAGTTGTGACTCTAATCATGAGGATTTAGCTCACATCTTTTTCGAATGTCCTTTTGCTATACAAGTTTGGTCTATGGCGGGTATGTGGCACGAAATTTAGAATGCAGTGGTAACGTCTCCTTCGACTACTGAATTTATTTTCTCTTTGTTGCACTCTTTATCTGCCACACTTTCTCAACAGATGGCTGCATTACTTTGGAGCATGTGGAAACATAAGAATGTCAAAGTGTGGGAAGACATAACAGAAACTTATGCGACGGTGGTTGATCGAGCTTGGTCTATGGTTGAGGATTGGCAGCTCGTGAATGCCCATTGTGTTAACGGGCAAGTTGTGTCTATTGTTGTTCATACTACAGCAGTTGCTGCTCACGCATATCCAGCTGATGCGGCTGATGTTCTGGTGTGTTGGAAGGCTCCCGCGCAAGGTCGCTTGAAATGTAATATTGGCGCCGCATTTTCAGACCTCCACAATAGAACCGACATTGGTATATATCTCGGTGACGAAGGTGGTGTGTTTGTTCAGGCCAAAACAGTCAGTTTTGTTGGTGTTTACTCGGTTGATATTGGCGAAGCTTTTTGTCTCTATCACGCCTTACAATGGATGAGTGACATGCAACTTGACAATATCGATTTTGAATTTGATTCCAAAAGCACGAGAGACGCGATCTACTCGGACAAAGAAGACATTTATGAATTAGGCAATATCATCACGGCTTTCTGAGGTCTACTTTCTTCCAATTTCAACAACTCTCTGGTGGAGTTTGCTAAGTTACAAACAAATATGGTTGTTCATACTTTCGCAAGAGATGCCACGTTTCTAGCTAATACCATATTCTATACTTTGATAATTAATGATATGTTATAAACACATTTGTTTCAACAACAAAAAATCGATCAAAAATTAAGATGCAATAGAAAAAAATCGATTAGAAGTTACAACATGATAAGTTTTATGCGAAAAAGTTTCCTCAACAACAACAAAAATTATGCAATTTTTAAATACAATCCTATAAATCAAAGGGTTTTTAAGTAATATGAGAATCTCTTCTTAACAAAATAAAAAATAATCGGAGAGTCTATTGAATTACCCAACATGGTGGGACCCTGAAAACTAGTTAAGTTGGACCGAAGACCCAAGAGCGAATAAAAACAAAAACAAGAAAAATTCGAAAGCTGTACTTACGGCGCATTCGATATTTAGTTAATTCAAATTGTTTCTTCTTTTTTTTTTTTTAGAGAATTGTTTATTCTTTTTGAACATATAGTAGTAATATCATTTCATAAAGCTGTACACGATTTGACTATCCTTATAATAATTGATTCACACTTTGACTATACGATTTGAGTTTTTGAACCTTGTGAGATTCTTTGGATCTCAAGAATAGTTATCCGTTACCTTCTTGGAAGATTAAATATTTTTAATTCGGAATTAATTTTTCAAAAAAAAAATTAATATTCCAATCAAATAAGGAAAAGTTTTATGTTTTAATTTCAATTAAATTACCATAAACTAAATTAAATGGAATTTAATTCCAAAATCAACCAAGAAAATGTCATAATTTAATTTCAAAATATTTGCATTCCAACTATTTGATTTTAAATTAAAAATAAAAAAACTGTTCAATAAATCGTCAACAAATGCTATGAATTTCCTTTAGCCCTTCTTCATATCAACCATTTTATCACTTGTGATGCTAGTGTTTAACTGATAGATTTGGATCCTCTGCTGCCACTTTATGGTGCAGCAGCTGTAGGAACCGATAGATTTAGTAACGTGTTAGATTCTTCGTGAACACAATAACACTCGTCGAAGAAAGGCCAAACAAAATGTTCAAAATAAAGGAAAATAATAGAAGTAATTTGACTGAAACAATTCCAACAGAATAACTAAAAATGTCTTTTGATAACTCCATGCACCTAGCTAACTCCTAACTCAAGAAGAAAACAAAGAGACAAAACTTGTAAGTTTTCAACACAAATTGTAAAGATAAAAATAAATAATGTAAGGCCATAATAATACTCCTTTCTAATTTCTGACAACTGTACATTATGTCAAATATCCTAGTTGTCATCACAAATTCCGCTGTTAGTTTCGTTCCGTTACCATGTCAGCCTCTCCATCACCTGAAATCAGAATAAAAAACAGTTACAATAAGATGAAGGGGAAAATGTAGGAATTGTATTTATCATTGAGCAACTGCTAAGATGGAGAAGTGTCTCATGTTGTCTGCAGTGGACCGGTGCCTGAAAAATCGATCAAAACTTGATAGTGACTAAAGCCGAAAACATAAAGTAGAAGCTCTGAATCTTTCATGTTCTTATAGCTGAGACAGTCAACTAATCGGTGTTGATTTGAAAAAAACAAAAGAAAACAAATATAAATTTGAGTTTAGTCACTATTTTTGTTTTCTTTGTTCTGCCGAACCGACACCAACTAGATCATCATCTCATTCTCAGCCGTGAAGACGAGTAATACTATAAGCTTCTACCTAAAGAAAATGACATCAAACATTAGTCCGACGTAGAATATGCGAGACACTTCTCCACCCTTAATGCCGTCGTATTAGTGACATGAAAGTGAAGCCTGAAATGTCATGTCATAGGATAAAACAGTACCAAAACCATCTATTCATCAGGCAAAGAAATATTGATGTCAGGGGATGTCCTTTGATCTGAATATTCATCAGAACTGTTCCAGGTATCGTCATCAGGAGTGGCATCTAAGTTCAGTTTATCACTTGAAACATTGATAGATTCTCTCTGGATTTGATCAGGAAGCTGATGAGACATAATAGGTATCATAAAGTTTTCACCATGAATATTTGCTTGTGAGATAGGTCTTGCTGCAGTGACTATTTCTGGACCAGTCGAAGTTGGAGAAGCCACTGTTTGTTCACGTTGGTACTTCCTTTTAAGAGGCTTGTTGTTGTTACCATTTGGCATGAAGCTCCCCACTACGATCTGAAACCAAGAATGTGTTAAGAAGATTATCAATCTTATATATTTATTTCAGCTATGGAAATGATAAACTAAGCCTCAATCAAATACTATATATGCTTTATTTGGTAAAAAGTAAGAACAAAGACTAAAGAAGCTTGAGCAATAATTCACGTGGCATCTGAGGGTGATTTGAGTGACGAATCGCAAGTTTTGATTCACGGGTCATGACAAGCGAGGCGTGGTTTTGTGGGGATATTTTTTGACTCGTGGATCGTTGCTTACTCGAAACAAAATTTGACACGTGAGGATGATGGATAAGTTAAAGAATAGCACATAAGCTTACAGCGAAAACAGATAAGTTAGCCAATAGTGAATAAGCTAGAAAATTGGATATAAAGTTATTGGTAAAATTACGTGCTGAACCAACTGGTAAATATAAAATGGCATGAAAATGTGCTTCTAATTAATATTTAATTATTTTTCAATTGAGATAATGAAAGTAAAAAATGACAGAAAAATATGATGCACTATAAGCTCAAACACTTTGAAGTAGTACCTCAAAAAATGCTATAAGCTTGAGAGAAACCCATTACCAAACAGTTGTATTTCGATCATACGAACTTACGCTATAAGCTAGTTGTTTGGCGTTGACAAACTGAGCCATAGCGTTATGAATGCAATCATTTCCCAAATACTCTACATATTATGCAGCTTTTTCAACTTGTTCTTATTAGCATACTTTAGTTTGAGATAGTTTATGCAATTCTAACTTCAAATTTCACTATATTAGTTGCAACTTGCAATTATCATCTCATTGCAACTTGCAGTCAAATCTTATAGGGAAATTGTAATGAAAACTAATCCATAAAATTTTCATTTCATACCAACTAGATCATAAATATTGTAGAAAGTAATGAAGAAAATATCATACTTGTATGGGGCCAGCGGCTATAAGAACACCAGCAACAGCACCTCCAACTACTCGACCATCAGGACCAGCTAGCGAGACACTCAATCCACCCTCTCGAGTTCTTATGCCACTGTTGTCGGAAGCCGTGTAAGATCCAGACAAAGATAGAATCTCAAACCGTCCCTGAAAGTAAATGGGACATTAAAATGTTTGAGATAAAAGAAAAATCAATCACAATTTTTAGAATATAAAAGAGTAATAACAATAAAAGGAGAAAAATGCAAAAACAACAGAAAATGATGCATGACATTGACCTGAGACAGACAAACAGTCAATCTTCAAATTTTGCATATAGAGATATTTGTTTCCAGATAAATAGTGCATCCAATAAATGATCCACAAAACAATATGCACTAAATATATAAGAATGTCTTCATGCTTTTCTATGTTCCAAGAGATGAAAAGCTTTACTTGAAGAAGCTTATAACCTTTTAGTGTGTAATAGTTGAGTGACAACTTCTCTAGCTAGTGGACAATGTCTATGGCAAGCCTTACCATTTGCATTGCTTTTTGGAATTGACTTATTGAGTAAATAAACAAGTTGTTCCATGAAATTGCAGGACTAATATTGTGGATGAAATTGAAATGAAACCAAATGAATAATGTCAATGATGCATCTGAAATTGAGTTTAGACATAAAACTTGATTAACATTTTACAATTTTAGACTAGGTTGATACTTATCTACAATTTCAAGGACCAAATTGAGTATTTACTCTAACTTATTTCCCATTTAGTAGAATTAGTTCTGATACACTTGAGCTAATCCCATGATGGAATAAACATTTTTAGCTAACAGATAGGAAAGAAACTTTGTTCAACCCTTCAAATAGGGTGAGACAAACATAGATAGATTAACTGACAAATATGTACCTACTGTTGACCTATATGGGCCATATCCATACTCTATACTTAGCAGAAGACGTAAATAAACCAGTACATAAGATTGTTCAATGAATAATTCAAGAAAAATTGAGTTTTGATTTAAGAATCCATGCCTCATAAGTCAAAATGCCACCACCAGTAGAACCAGGTTGAAGTAGTGCAACTTTAGAGATTGCTCCATTGGCAGAAAGAATGCATATTCCTCTTGGACTCTTCTGTGCAAATGACAAGATCTTTCCACCAACATCCTACAAAGTGACAAAATAACATCTTTATCATATACTTTACCAAACCCTATAGATCTGTTAAAACTTCACAAAAATTACATAACATTACATCATAAAAAGGAACTGAACAAATTGATCTGTTAAAATGCATCAAAAATTACATTACCTCTCCTGCATAAACAGTGACTACATGTGGTGTAAAATCCACAGCAGCTGTGCTTGGAAACACCTCACCTTCAAAATTACAACACACAAAAATACTCAACAATTAACTAATTTTGAAGGTTAAAATATTAGAAAACCCAAATTAATTATTTCACAAACGAAATTATATTTTCCTAATCATTAAAAACAAATTCACACAGAAATTTTATTTTTTTTTTAAATTCACACAGAAAGTAAAGTTTCAAACTTTTTCACCGACCTTGAACCCTAACTGAAAAATTTAGCAAGTAAAAAATAAATCTAATATAAAACAGAAAAACATAACTAATTTACATTATTAGGGCTAAAAAATTAGAATTAGAATAGAGATGAAATCTTAAAATCTCAAAATCCCAAAACCCTATAAACCAAAAGATGAAAAAGAAGGAAAAAAAAATAAAAACAACCCATCAAACATTTTGAGTACAAGTTCAAAACTTTAAGATTCCATTGTAAAGAAAAAGAAGAAAAAAAACATGGGTAAGGATTTTTTTTTTGAAACAAAAGTCGTTAGTTTGAAAACTCACCAAAAGAAGAAAAGGTTTGGTAATTAATAAACCCAGTTGATTTACCACGACCCTTTTTGGAGGAAAACTCATTTGTAGACAAAGTGAATCCTGGTGGTGGTGTTAGTATTGGTGTTTGTGCTTTAACAATCTTCTTGTAACTTGGATTTAGGTTTCCATCAGCATCATATTTTCTTGGTCTACCTCTCTTTTTCTTACCAAACAAATCCAAACTTCCTGGTGTTGTTGTTGGTGTTGTTGATGTTGTGACTGTTGGTGTTTCAACAGGAACTATTGATGTTCCAATAGCAGTTACAATACTGTTTCCAACACTTACGTTCATGTTCATTTCTTGAGGTAATGTGTTAGTTGTTACTAGTTGTTGTGGTGACCCAACTGAAACAATGTTGTTGTGCATGGTTTGTTCCATGAGAAACTATATATAAAGAGCTTTTGTTTGTTTTGTGTGTTTTTTTGGTTTCCAGAAACGGAAAGCTTGAAATGAGAGAAAAGTGAGGAGTGAAGAGTATGATTTGAACGAAGATGAGTATTCAAATGGCGCCACATAAAGAAGAATAGAAGGAGTAGTGCTAGTAGGGAAGAGACTAGCCTAGCCTTTTTCTCTTTTTGTAACTTTGACAGTATAAATCAAATTCTTACTAATCTGTATTTGTATATACATTCATTTTATATTTATATGTATTTAATTTAATTTATATATTGATAGTGTAAAATATTCAATTCAATAAAAAAAATATAAAGATATTTTATATTCTCGATTAATAACAAATATTAAAGATATTTTATATTCTCGATTAATAACAAAAAAAAATTTATGAATCCTTTGGTTTTTAAGAAAAAAGATTTTTAGTTATTCAATCGAGAGATAAGTAAAGTTTAATAAAAAAATTGTTTCATTTGATATAGATTAAAAATGTTTAATAACATTTAGTTTTTTGTTAGATGTATTTTTTTTGTCAAATATCGTAGTGGTTGAAATTTACATTTTAAGATGAATAAGCAAAGTATATAGGTTTGAACTTTGATCTTTGCATATATTATGTAACGTGTTTACGAATTGAGCTAGCTTACTGAACTTTTTAGATGTATTTTAATCGCACTTAAAATCACACGCATAGTTATGATAACAACGTTTAAATAGAAATTTCTTATAAAAAAAAGTTTAAATAGAAATTAAACTAAGATTTTAATCGCATTTAAAATCACACGCGTAGATTATGATAACAACGTTTAAATAAAAACTAAACTCAATCAATATAGTCTAATCATATCTTCTAATTTATGTCACAAGAAAAGAAAAAAATATCATATCTTTATGTTGTTTTACCATATTAAATTATTTTAAACTTTTGATATTTCTAGAATATTTATACAGTGAGATGAGTATAAAATAATAAATTAATTTTTCACCTTGAAAAAATTGGTACATTGTATATTTATACAGTGAGATGAGTATAAAATAATAAATTAATTTTTCACCTTGAAAAAATTGGTACATTGTCTATGAAAAAGTTCATATGACCAATAAATCACCCTTTATTATATGTGTGATTTTTGAAGAAAAAAATTATAAAAAATCAAATATTCTTTTTGTTTTTAAAGATCTGATGATTTGACTTTTTTCTGAATCGATAATATTTAAACTGAATTTAAATTTTATGTATAAATAGTGTCAAATTTTTATACACATGTATCTAATTTTAGGAACTGATTTTTTAATTGATATTTTAAGAACTAATTTAGAAAAGTAACATTATGACATTTTGATATCATTTGATTTTTTGATAAAATAATATGATTTGATTCAATCATATTTAAATAAGTTTTACACTATAGATGTACAAACATTAAATTCATATAAATTAAATTTAAAAAAATTTAAATGCCTGTAAAAACTTTTTTTCTTTCTTCTTCTCTCTTCTCTGTGCATTGGCATTAATGGACGATAATGAGGGCTGGAATAGGAAACTGCTATTTTCTTGTCGGGACTCACTCCCCTTTGCATTTATTTTTAATAAATTTGTGTATTTTTATAAAGTAACAATTTAAAAAGGTCTCGTTAATAAGTGTTTTTAGGGTATTTTTTAAAGATTTAAAAAATATAAACAATTGATAACTTTTATGTATAAAATATTACTTTTTAATGTTTTAATGGGCTGAATACACAAATTTCAAAACAAAATTTCCATTTAAAACCTCTTATCAAGTATCTTTAGGGCACTTGTTAACATTTCCCTCAAAATTTATAATGTAACATGACAAGGGTCTCTCCTTAGAGTTAGAATCCTCTCCTTATGCCTTAAAAAAAAATATCTCATTGTTCACGAGGATCATAAAAGCATTTAATTTAAATATCATAAACGGATCTCACGTGTACACAACATTCTTTTATATTTTTTGAATAACAGTACCTAATAAACATTCAGTCACTCCAATGGAGACTTTCTAACAAAAGATCTAAATCGGTCTTACCACTAACTCTTCATTATTTACATTCCAACAATACAATGGTTATTTTAATAAAAAAAAATAGTGTTGAGTCCACTTAAGAATAGGGTCTTAAGTGAGACCAAGAGTCTTAAAAGACCCACAAAAAAATTCTCCAATGAAAGTGCATATTAGATACCAGGTCTTAAATGGTGAATACCTTATCATTGGGGATAGTTTAACCCCTAGATAGGGGTGTGGGAATGGTCAAGGTCATCCGTTAGGGCCTAACTCATTTATTAAGTAGGTTAGATTTAAGGTTTTTAAAAAGCTCGTTAAATTAAATATTTCAGGTTAAGGCTTATATAAAAGGTTATTAAGTCTACCAGGTCGGTTCACATGTGTGTAATTATATATACTACATTATATAATACACGTTTATTAGCCTGCAAAATTGTATTTGATATACATGCCATATATGCTTATAAGGTGGGGGAAATGGATGTACATACTTTACAAAATTTTAATGACCTATTAACATTTTAAAAATGTATATTTATTAGCTTTTTTATAAATAGGTCAAATGTTCTATTTAAATTTGTTAGTACAAATTAAGCTTTTAGATATACTAATAGACCAGACCGTGCCTTTAAAAAAAGTCGGACAAGGTTTAAAATAAAGTTTTTGACAAGTTTTTTTTTTGAAGAGACTAAAATGAATTATATTACCTCAACAAGAGCCTTCCTAGCACAAGATGTGCGTAGGAAGAAACACCCAAAACAGTACAAAGAATAAACAATAATTACAAGGCAAAAGCCGGCACCTCAAGACAACCCAAAAACAACTACAAAAATTAGCCTATGCCTAGAAAGGTAAACGGACTAAGCCACCAACCGTGGTAGTTAAAAGGGAAGAGTTATAAACCTCACCTTCAACCACTTGAAAGTTAACAACTTAATCCTATCCACCACCTGCATAATTGGGCTGTCGATTGCTTCAAAAATTATGTTGTTCCTTTCCTTCCAAATAGATCAGACTTAGTCTTTGACAAGTTAATATGTCAGACTTAAATTTTAATTTTTTCAATTAGGTCTGATCTATTTAAGCAAAATCCAACTTGACCCGACCTATTCCCACATCTACCCGGTCACTATTCCTCACAGACAACAACAAATTCTCTAGGCACTATTCTCCTGTGACCAACCTACCCCAACAGGATTTTCAATTTTTGTTAAGGGTGTTTTTTATTTATTTTTGTAGCAATATTACTACACTACTGCTTCTAAGATAAAACGTGCCATATTGAGAAATTGCGTGCATGGAGATCAAATCTCAAAATTAATTTTATTTTTCTGTTAAAATAAATTTTACTTTATTTTGTCCGTCATTTTTTTAGAAAAATCTGTCATTTGTTATATACAAATGATTACATATGCGTGTTACTTTTTTATTAGAGTTTTTTTTGAGAGAGAACTTTTTTATTAGAGTTGTAGGCGCCGTTTTATGATAAGCAAAAATCAAAATTTTCAATTGTCAAAAAGAGAAAGAAATTTCTCTACCTCAATCAACTAGAACCAAATAATGTAACAAAAAAAAAAACTAACCAAATAATAAACCTAAAAACTCCCTTTTCCTTCGCTTGGTATATCTCCTTTTCTTTGATGTTCATAAAAAATTATCTTTTCCTTCCTCAATTTTTTTTTTTTTTATCTTTTCCTTTACTGAAGCACGCGTATGGAAAACGAAACTCTTTTAACCGCAAATATTTATTTATTTATTTTTTAAATTATGGAAAAGCAGTTCATGAGAGTGAGATTACCAAGTGATAACCATGTGGGAGCTATGAAGTAATCAAACTTCCAAGGGTGGCCTTTCTATTTAATTATTATGTGATTATTATATAATATTTTCTTTCATACCATCAAAGTGGGTTACCGTAAATTATTTTGAAAATCTTTAACTTTGCTTCATTGTTTTCCATTGGTCCATTCAACAGAAGGTTAAATCTAATGCATAGCTAAATAAATAAATAGTACTACATGATTGTTTAAGAAAGGGTTTTGTCAATAAATAAACAAATGTTATAAATATATTGTTTAAGAAATGTTTTCTTTTTTACGTTGGTCGGGGTTTGAACCATAAACCTTGCCTATATTATAACTGTTATCTTTCCAATGGCTAAAAGCGAATAGGCAAACTTTTGTTTTTAGTTATCATGACTAGTGGTTGCAGCCTTTGTTATGTATGGGGTTAGGTTGTAGTCTTCTTATTCGACACTTTTTTTATTTTGGTGTTTGTTGTTGTTACACATGTGATCTGACATTGTTCTTTTTAATGGTGATCATTTTATGCACACCTTGTACGAGATGAATCACCACAGTTAATATATTTTTCACTTTGCCTTGTAAACAATCGGTTTTATTTATAAGAAAATGTTAATTAATTTTTTAAATTTATTCAATGAGTAATATATCTAAAATGTTAATTTTTTATTTTATAAATGAAACTGAAGAGATAATAATTAGATCACTTCTAATTTTATGCAAAATTTACTTTTTTACTAGTTGTTTAAATAATGTATTAAGAACATTTGTTGATGATTTCCAAAATATATATATATTCCTTTTCAAGAGCCCCGACTAAGGGGGGAAATTATAGAAAAATGCCAACCTTATCGTGACTTGATAATAAAATAGAAAAACCTGAATATTGCGGGACCACGAATGTAAGATATTTTAGTAGTAATTTATAATTAATAATAATAAAAATAAAGCCATCTTTCAAAAAATAAAAATAAAGCTTATTTAAAAAAATTAAAGCTGAAAAAGTTATAACTACTCCATGTGAATTTCTTCTGCTAAATATATTGCTAATATCGTAAGCTTACTTAACTAATTTATATTTATCCATCACCTAGATATATGGAATTTTAACAAATTCCGTTGACTATCTGCCTCACTGGACTATCACTGCAAAACCAGCACCATTGCTATTTTAGAGAGGTAAAGATCTTCTATATTTTTGATCTTCTCCATTTTTTCTATTTAATGAGATAAAAAAATAATAAAATTTAAAAATAATTAATAATAGTTGATCCATTTATCGGTAGAACTCAGGATAATATATATATATATATATATATATATATATATATATATATATATATATATAGGAGATATATTGACACCAAGAGTAACTTAAAAGCCGTTAGATTTAAAAGATTGGAGGGTTAAGATTTGGAGTAAGTGTATAGATTTACTCTTGGAGTCAATCTATCCCTTATATATATATATATATATATATATGCGTGTGTGTGATGCTAGAAGCCATCCATGAAGGTGTCTTTTAGCAACTCACACCTTAAGGTGAGATTATCCTTTTTTTAGTTATAAACGTGTTAAAAGACATTTTGTATGAAGGTGTCTTCTAGCAAAATCAGATATATATATATATATATATATATATATATATATATATATATATATATATATGATTTGCTACAATAGACCCACTATTTTTATGAAGGTCTATTTTAACAAGATGCACGTTTTGCTTTATAAAAAAAAAAACCCTAATGTTATTTTTTTGAAAAAGAACAAACTAAAGGATACAACTGTAATTTACGTTTGATCATTAATGTTTTTTTTTTATTTCTTTTTTTTCAGTGACTACTCATTATTGCTATCCTCTCTCTCACCGATTCTCTTTCTTCCATGGACTCTTTCCATTTTCTTCATATCTGGTGCAGAAGAAACAAACGTAAACTTGCAGCTAGTTTCAAATTTTTTTCTCAAACTTTTATCATGCCGTTGGAATAGAATTTGCATAAGATTTTACACATATCATGATTAAAAGGGTCAAATCTAAATATGCAACTACTAATTAGGTGCACATAATTAAGTCATTTGCCAGCAAATTCTATGCTTCCACTCATCAATGTTCGCCAAAAGTATGTTTATATTTGTAATTTAGTTTGGAACCTAAATTCAGAACATAATTTTGGAATTATAAAGTTTGAGCACAAGGAAAACGGAAGACAAAAAGATACAATAAGAACAGCTTCTGCAATAAAAAAGAGTTGTTGTAACAGGGTGCAACAAGTATTACTTGAGAGTGAGAATCGGTGAAGAAATTAAAAAAATGAATAAGCAAAGGTTTGTGTTCTCTCCACTTGATTTGGAGAGAATGGAATAACGGGAGAGAGCATTAGCATTAATCTACTCATTTTTATGAAGGTCTATTTTAGCAACAACACCTTTTCACTTGGACACAAATGCCCACCTTTTTGTTTTTTGGACCAATCAAAGCTGAAGGGTAAAAATGTAATGTTCAATTAACTTTTAATTTTCTTTTTTTTTTCTTCCCTGAGAACTCTAAAGGTCAAACCTCACAAGAAAGGTAATAGAGATTCTGAAAAGATGAAAGAGATTGCGACCGACACAAGAGGTTGTGGAGAAGACGAAGTTGTAGTTAAATTTCTAAAAAGAAAATAAAAAATTGCTTTTTTACAATGAAAATTAAAACTTGTTGTGAGGCAACTGGTATCACTGGTACCAGGTAAAGGAAAAGAGAAAGTGAGTGAGATGACTTATTTCTATTGGAGCGTGTTATAGGAGTGTGTTAGAAAGAGTGACTCTAGCATTTCTCTCTCGAAAAAATACTTATGTAGACCGGTTGGTTTGGGACCTTGAAGTGTGTTCCTCTTCAAGGTCTCAGTTTTGATTCTTCCCGATGTCAATTTGGATATGCTAGTTTAACTTCTTAAAAAAAGACACAACTCCACATCAAAATTATTTAGGCACACATTTAATAAAATATCATCTAATTATTTCAAAAATACTGTATATATTATGTTGAACCAAAAATTGTTTTGAACAATGTCTCTGAAGTTTTGATGATAACAAAGTATGAAAGAACAACTGAATATCCTAATATGTGTTCTTTTTTTTTGTTACTCCTAATATGTGTTTAAGTGTGCAAGACCATATAATTAAATTAAATTGTAACTATTATAGTCAAGTTTTGGTTCTGAAACATCAAACCTTTAACTACAAAGAAAAACATCTGATTCAAAAGAGAAGTTGTTATGACTTCAAGCAAAAACATCTGATGGGATGTCACTATCAGACTATGAATAGTATAGTTTGTCTTCTCCTGACCACGTGCGGAAACAAACAAGAAAATTCAAGGACAAAGAGAATGTAATGAATCAATCTGTTAGAAGCAGATGATTTTTGAATGACTATTCAATGACATTATCCATAAGAGGCAAATTTTCAACGACTCTGGTCAAGCTTCTCAATGATGAATTTGATGAATTGACAAAACTTCAACGACTCTTTCATTCTCTCATATATAAAGATTTGAGTAGTTGAAGAAACTCAATAAACTTCTATCATTTTAGAACACTTGGAAAAACTCTTACAAACTTTTAATCTTAAATTTTTTTAAGTATTCAGAAGTCACTTGCATTTTAAGTTAATTACATCTCTAATTATATATTGTGTAAAAACAATTTTTTATTTGATAACCTCTAATTATAGAAATCCTCTTGTGTGAGGCAAGAAAGTCTTTTACTTATGTATTCGAGCAAATATAATATGGTGTGATTTAGTTCACTTCACATGCCAATAGCACATGAACAACACATTCCATTAAAAATCCATTTTCTTGAGCCCACAATTGCATTCACAACTTCCATTAATTCGTGGGAATACTTCAAAATTTAAGCTTTTCACCTTCTCGATCGACAACATAGTCCAATAGTAACCTTGCACAATCTGGCAGCAACTGCACTTACTTGCAGTCCGATATTTAAGGGTAATTAGCTGGAGTCGCGGTTAAAATGGTATTTTGTAGGTATGTCATAACATTTTTTAAAGTGCAAACAACAATTTTCATCTTTTTTTTCTCATAAAAAAACAATTTTCATCTTTTTTAGGAGCAAAGTAATATAACTTTTGTAGCAAGCTCATTTGGTTGATCTGATGGAGCTAGCTCGAGAACTTTTGGAGAGTCTTTTTTTTGAACAAGACAAAATGGAACATATAGATAACTACTGGTGATTCATCCCGCACACTTTGTGCAAAAGAGAAACACCATAAAAAAATACAGAGTCAAGTCACAGGTACATCAACACAAGCACCGAAATAAAGAATAAAAAGCTAAAAAAACATGAAGATTCCAGTATGACACCCATACATAACAAAGGGTCACCACCGATCGTGATAACTAAAAACAAAAGTTATCATATTTGCTTTTAGCTACTGGAAAGATAACAATTTAACCTTGTCTACTATACTCTGAGGATCTGTAATCTTTTGGTGAAAAATTCTGTTATTCTGATCCTTCCAAATAACTCAGACACATGCCATTCAGATTAGTTGAAAGAACGGGTAAGACGAACGCGATAACCCCCGCCAAATGACCAAACTTTTGGAGTGTTATTCTTTCGTGGTCTTAGATTCAATTCTCTCATGTAACAATTTTGATAGTTTAATTTAACTTCTAGAAAAACAATTTTTGTTGCAATGTAAAATCTAAAATAAACACAAGAAACCAAAATAAAATACATAAATATAAGGGACAAAAACTTTGAATCTTTTGGAAAATTTTACAATAATTAATACGCTAAATGTGAAGAAAGGTGATTACTGAATTTTATATGAATCTATCATATCTTGCTATGTGCCATTTATTTTCACAAGACTCTTCTAGCCACATAATATCGAATATTGTTGATACTTCCAACAAATTGATTTAATAACATTTTACATACCAAAATGATCCATTGATTCAACAATTGATGTATATTACATAGGTATATGCTCCCCAACAATGGCAGGTACAATGTAAAGACGGAAAATGTGACAAAGAAGAAAACGTACGTGTACCAACTACTACACAGCAATGGCTGCGGCAAACCGCAATGGACTCGTATTTCTTTCTTTGTCTTTCACGAACATTGTTCACTATAATCTAAAAACACAAACGGCCTAACACAAACAAAACAAAATGTCATAAAGTGATGCCATTTTTAACATCACACGCACACATTGTCACCTACTCTTGATCTTAACACACGATCATGCCAAAAATTTGGACATCTAAACCACCATCTCATATCATATCAAGTGATCCAACAAATTTTAGATGTCTAATACATTCTAATTTGTCTTTTATTTAACCTTTTGAGTTTAACTCAACCCTTTTCTCAAAAAAAGTTTAACTCAACCCTCTTGTTAAATTTTTTTTAATTCAACCCCCCCTTTTTTTTTTTAATTATAAGATGGGGATACTTTTTTTTTCCTTCTTCTTTTCATAGGATATTCGAAATAATAATTTGAATATTTTGTAATTAAAATTTGAATTTTCAATTCTCCATGTTATAAAAATTTAGAGATATTCCGCTGTCTCATATTAGATATATACATATTTTCTCAAATCTAATTGTTTGTACCTTTTATAACATCGGTATAATATTTATTATTTTTTCATTAGCCTATCTTATTTATTGGATTTGAATCATTTATAACTATTCCACTAACTATATATATTTTGCCATTAAAATTAACCACGTTAAATCATTTTTGTATTAATCATGTAAAACTCAAATATGACATCTAAGACCGATGAGAGTATTATTGAATATGCCAACAAAAAAGAAAATGTTTTAATATAGACTCTTGGAAGAACAATCCAATTGGCAAACGCAATCCACCACTATATGACAACAGTAAAATCCACGTTTAGAAAAAAACATCGAGACCCACATTCTTAGTACCTTGGTTTGACCGATTTTGGACTCTATTTCCACATCCACGTGTGTTTCAACTTTCACCTTAAGAAAGATGTTCTCTTTTCTATACCAACAAGAGTTCATACCTCAATGCCTCTTCACCTCTCTTAAGGGTATGTTTCTAATCTCTCTCTTTCTTTCATGTTTATATAAGTACCTTCAAAGTCCATGTTGCTTCAATCTACAATATTTTTGTGCTAGGATTTTTCTTCAAGTGCAAGTCTTTCATTTTTCATATTTGTTTGAGTTTCTAATTTGTGTTTCTTATGTTTGTAGTAATCAAATTAACGTGTCTATTGGATTAATTCTTCATATATCAATGAAGGGTGAAACAGTGAATGTGACATGGCTAGGTGGTATTTGGCCAGTTTCACGCAAGAGTGGTTCAGATGAAAATAATGAAATTGGAATTATGGCATTTGAGGTTGCAGGGTTGATGTCTAAGGTTGTTAATTTATGGCATTCTTTGAGTGACAATGAATTAATGAATCTAAGAGAATGGATAGTAAGTTCTGTTGGTGTCAAAATGCTTGTTTCTGATGATGAATATTTCTTGATGGAGCTTACAAGGAATGAGATACTTAATAACTTTCAATCTTTATCACAATCTGTGGCAAGGTTAAGCAAGAGGTGTAAGGATCCATTATATCATAGCTATGAAAGTTTTGTTCATAACCCTTTTGAAAATTATGTTCAATGGTCAGGTTGGGAATATAGATTGAAAAAGATGGAGAAAAAGGTGAAGAAAATGGAAAGATTTGTTTGTTCTTTGTCACTTTTGTCACAAGAGCTTGAGGTATTAGCTGAGTGTGAACAAACTTTAAGGCGGATGAAGTTGACTCGCGCTATTGTTAATAAGGTGAAATTGCTCGAGTTTCAGAAGAAAGTTATGTGCCAGAGGCAACAAGTGCAAAATGTAAGAGATTTGTCTCCTTGGAGTAGAAGTTATGACTATATTGTTAGGTTGTTGGCAAGATCATTGTTCACAATTCTTGAGAGAATCATACTTGTGTTTGGAAATAGTCATTTACCGATTGAAAATCTAAAAAATGATTCTTCAGGAACAATGAATGATACTAATAATCGTCTCGCACGCAACCATTCCTTCCCTGCTCTCCATGTCATGCATTCTTCGGTTCATCCTTCTTCCGAGACGAATCTAAATGAATTTTGTTCAGGGCCTATTGGAAGAAAGAACAAGAGCAAGAAAAAGAAGAAAGAGCAACAAGTGTTACTTCATTCACAAGATTCATCAAGTGAAAAGCTTCTTCCCTCAGAAGGTAAGCAATTGAAATATATTGGATCCTTCAAAGGTTGCATATCTGTTCAAAATGATTCTCATGTAGTACAGAGTTGTATACCAACTAATGGCAGTTCTATGAGGAAAAACATTGACGTCAACATGAAATCGCTCGTCAATAAACCGTCTCTCTTCCACAGAAGTAGAGTTTATTTTAAACTATCTCTCAAGGAAAAGTTAAAGCCGGTTCCATCAACTCTTGGTGATGCAGCTTTAGCTATACATTATGCAAATGTAATTGTATTGATAGAGAAGATAGTGTCATCACGTCGCACGAATACAATCGATGCTCGAACGAGAGACGATCTTTACAATAAGCTACCAACATCTATAAGAACAGCTCTGAGGGGTAAGCTTAAATGGTATGCCAAAAGTAAGCTTGAAACAGAATGGAATGTGGTACTCACACAGATATTGGAGTGGTTAGCTCCACTTGCACACAACATGGTAAAGTGGTATTCGGAGAGGAATTTTGAGAAGGATTTTACTAGTTTGAAAGCAAATGTTTTACTTGTACAAACTCTTTACTTTGCAAACCAAGCAAAAACTGAAGCTGCAATGGTTGAACTCCTTGTTGGTCTTCATTATGTATGCAGAATTGATGTAGAAACTCGCTTGAGACACACAAGGGAGTTTTGCAGGGTCTAGATCGTTTTAGAAGGGATTTTAGATGTGTGATAAATGTTTGTATATTGAAGGAATGCAAAAGTAGAATAGTACAGAACAAATAGTTAAGTCATAGGACAATATTTTGTTTTGTACATTGGCATATGCAGAAGCATTACAGATACAATTTTGTGTTGTACATTGTTTGATTGATATGCATACAAACTAGAAAAATAGTGTGAAAATTATTACAATATCCTATACGTGTTAGTATTGTTTATTTTAAACATCTATAACTACAATTTTTACGCTCTAAAAACTTCTAATTTTGAATTCCTTAACTTGTGCCCTAAGGGCACAAGATAACAAGACCCTTAATTTAATCATGATTCACACTCACAAAAACATATATGGATATTTCTTTTTAGGTGAATTCTAATATGAAATGAACCATCACAATCTTTCTACATTAGACGTGCCACCATTCTGCCATCCCCCGCTCTCAAACCCCCGCCTGTGACACCTATCCCTCTGTTGGACCGACGCGCTAATATTCCTATTAGAGAACAAGCCTGGATCCTCGTGAATTGTCTGAATAGTAGCAACCAATCATGACAACAATGAGTATAGATCCATATCCTTTACTCCAGACAATTTTCAAACTTAGCCAAACTCCTCATAATTGAGCTTCAAGAACTTGACAGGATCCAAGCTTTGAAGCATAACCATATAATAACTCATCTCTATCATCTCTAATTCCTCATTAGGAGGATTTTGCCAGCATTGAATGATTAAAATCATGACAGATTTTCCAAAGTAAGCATTGAATCCTATAAGACTCTTTCCACTTCCAAATGGTCTGAATAACCGTGTGCATCGCAAATGATTATTAGCTGCCTCATTGACTGTTAAAGTGTCACGGGCAGAAGCTAAATTAAAAACACCATGACTAGGATCTGGAAGAATCAAGGCATCCACACATTCCGATTTAAATTCTCATCATAATTAAAATAAGGGTTTCTCGACAAGGAATCCATAAATATAAATTTTGAGTTGAAAATATAAGATATTACTTTTGATAAAGTAATGATTACACAACTTTTTCATAAAAATTTACTTGCTTTAAATGCTTAATCATTACCCTTGGGACATTGGTTAACATTCTCCTTAAAATAAAAGAAATGAGTGCTCTCGATAGTAAATTTTTATTGAAACTCGTACATTGATCGAAAAAAATAAAAATTTATTTGTATTACTAAACTGTTTAGACTAAACCAATTATTTGTACCAATTTTGTATTACTAACTAATAATATAAGATTTATTTGTACCAAAAAAAATAATATTTATATTATTAACACTAGAAATAATCGAAACAAAGATTTTGAGGAGGAGCAAACTACATGTCAAATCAATAGAATCAGGTCAACTCAGGTGAGTTATAATATTTATACCCTTATTTTTCAACAATATTCAAGAAAATTAATTGCTTAATTTAGTTATTTTAAAGATTAATTTCTATGAATTGGTATAAAACTAAGTTCATTATTAAGTGATTTAACTGGATGAACGTGTAAAAAATACTACTATTGGTGTAAAGATAAAATTTAGCTACAGTTAAACACAATTCCGTAGCAACTTTGCGCCAAAATTGAAAAACCCATAAGAGCGTGGTGGTTTTCAGCCTCGCCGGTGGAGTAAGCGGTTACCGACGACGATGAAGACCGGATTGGTGGCGTACAAGCTCTACAGAACTCTAACCTACGCCGCGTCACCGTTAGTCCGTCTTCACCTGCAGTGGCGCAGATTCCGCGGCCTTGAGCACCTTCAGCGGTGGCCGGAGCGGTTAGGTCATCCCTCTCAGCCTCGGAAGCCAGGTCCACTCGTATGGTTCCACGCCGTTTCATTAGGCGAAGGGATGATTGCGATTCCAGTGATCAAACACTGCATTCGGAAAATGCCGAACTTGAATGTCCTCATCACCATCACCACTCTCTCTGCATTGTAACTCACTCTTCTCTTTTTCTTCATTTCTTTGCTTTTTTCTTCTTCTTTCTATTTTATGTTTAACTTAACCATGTGCAATGCATACTTTTGATGTTTCTACTCATGTTTGTTGGATAAGCAACTTAATTAAAAGTGCTTATCATATAAGTGCTTTAGTATAATTTATCTTTATAACCAAAGATTAAATAAAGTCAAATTATTCATGTATAAGCTATAATAGTTAGATTAGATAAATTATAGTGTGTGTTTGTTATGTTATGTTATGTAATTTGTAACCTTTACAATATCAATTTTCTTTTTTTATTTAAGATTCATGTTTTCAACTTTTCATATTAGATGTTTGAATTTATTGTGTCTTTGTCCTGATGTATTGTGTTCTTTTCATTTCATGTTTTGTGATGTTTGGTCCATGCATTGTTGTTAGTAGTTTTCGACATTTGAAACATTACAATGTGTTTTTTAGTGATTACGAGGAAGTGTGGTTTATGCATGTAGATCAGACCACTCATATTTCGATCTATATTTTAAAGTCAATTTTTTTTTTCTTTCTGTAGATGAAATGGAAAACACCGTCGTAAACTCACACACACACAAAGTGGAAGATCCCGGGTTCGAACCAGGGACACCATAAAAAGTATCCAGCCTAACAAGTTTGGCATTGCTGGCTGAGCTAGGCCTTACGGATAAGTCAATTTGTTGTAGTTAGTTAGAACTTAGAATACGAGCCGGATCTTCATCTGGCGATTGAGATCTCTTGATTGCACGATTATCATACTTTTCTGAGTTCTAATGCAAGTAAAGTAGTGATGTGGTGCTTCTTTTTTGGGGATGAATATCCTTTCATATGATATTTTGATAAGAGATTCTGGCATTAGTGAACTTATTCTCTGAGATTATATTTTGGTGTAATGCAGTGAAGTATTGAGCAAAAAGATTCCAAGTGAAGTCATTTTACAGGTACTTTGTCGGGGAATGCTTATAGGGATTATGTAATTTCTTCATCCATTTGCATCTTTTCTAAAATTTAAGTTTTGATGGGTTCATGCAGTTAAGGGATTGTTGACAATTGTTAGCTTTGTTGAATCTGATCGTGCATATAAGTAATAGTTGCAACTTAAAGGGTGATATCACTAATATGTTCTTGTTTCTTGTTTATTCACTTTTTATGAACAAAGATTAGAAATAATCAGGCACTTTTTTTCTGGAATTATTTTATTTCTGAAATACAAGAAATGTGAGTTGTTTCTACAAGAAAATTATTTCAAGGAAGTTTGTATCTGATTTATATGGTCTTGGGGATGTATATCTGAGTTCAGGGAGAAAGACCAAACAGACTCTTGAAATAATATTCCTGGGTTGACTTTTGTGTTATGGGTTGATTAATCTGTACTAATTTATCAGTTTGAACAAAGTTCTCAAATCATTAAAAAAAAACCATTTGGTTTTAATTTTCCTATTTTCAAATCGGACTCAACACGTTCTTTTTGTCTGTTGAAAATCTCAAATTTGCAGTTTTCACCAGTTGATACACCTTCTTCCATCCGATCTTTCCTTCATTACTGGAAACCAAGTGCTATTGTGCTAATGGAAAGCGAGCTCTGGCCAAATCTTATCATGGATGCTTCCAAAAATGGTGTAAGCCATTCTTTCCTTTTGTTTTGTTGACTACATGTCTACATCTATAAAGTACTTACTTATGGGAGAGAAATAGTTGAATATTTAATCCATGCATCTAGAATTCAACTGATAAGCAACTACATAAAATGATAGTTAAACAGTAGTCAAGAACAACTTCCTTAATTAATAAAAAATATAGGACGAATTAATTTTTTGTTCGCACATCTCCTTCACTAGTGTATTTTTCATGTGCATCATGTTATAGTTTCACCAATTCTTACATATTACAACCCATTTTACTCTTGTCAGATAACACTGGCACTGTTAAATGCTCGGATTTCTGAAAAGTCCTTTAAACTTTGGTCAGGGCCAGTGCTTCTTCCATTGATTTCATTGATGCTATCCAAGTTTTCCTTGATTGTTCCATTGGTATGTTCTCCTAAATAATTTTACATTCACAGTAATTCATGTTTTATTATTCTGCCCATTGAACATTTTGACTACTGCAGAGTACAGAGCAGGGTATCCGGTTTCAGCTACTGCAAGCCCCTCCTTATATCATAAACTTTTCTGGTGATCTAAAGTATGGTACGTCATAAATTTCTTTAGTCAAATCAATCAAATTGAATATATATGACATCATTGTGTTCTTTTGTCTCACAGTTGCATAAGAAAGCCAGTTGCATAATTCACCTCCATTTTGTTGCAAATATGATTAATATCATAGAACATACAACTTTTTTATATGTTCTTGGATTGTTGATTTTCTTTTGAAGTGATAAAGTGGTCTGAACTAATCTGGTCTTATCACTCCCTTCATTCAGTAATAGAAGACTTTGGAGTCAGCGAATGTGGCAGAGCGAATATAGATAACCTGAGACAACAACTTTCTCACAAGCAGGTTTGGATGGCTTCTTCAATTCATAGGGGAGAAGAAGAAAGTTAGTTCAATCTTTGTCTATTCCTCTGGCATTATGCTATACATACTTGTTTGTTCCTTAGAGTTTGTTGAAATACTTGAACATTTTGATTAACATAAAAAATGAGAGCGACATTCTTGATTTGGGAAAATTGACATGACATTCACAGTTTGGTTGTCCATAGATTTGCTTTGAAATCATTTGCATTTGTTTTGTTATAATAATCATTATATCAAGCTGTCTGCTTACTCTGAAGGCAGGAAATATGTCAAAATATGTTTCTTAGATATCATCTGCCATTTTCTTTGACAAGTACGTTTTGTTTTACTCTCATTTTTCTTTCTCTGCAGTAATATTAGGAGTTCACAATGTTCTTATGCAGCTGCAACCTAATATAGTGACTATTATTGTCCCTCGGCATCCACAGCAAGGGCGAGAGATTGCCAAAGTCAGTTTTTTATTCCATATCCTTTCCCTTCAAAACATGTCTGTTATAACTGCTTTTATGACTTGCTCTCTCATCCAATATAGATGTTTCCATTTATGCATTCTCAATCACTCTAAATATAACTGCTTTTATGACTTCACTATAGTCTACTTATGAAATGAAAGTTTCACAAGATTGTTATATTTCTGAATCATTGCGTTAGGAAACACTCATATATTCTGTAAATCTTCTCTAGGTTCATTTTCATACAACTTAAAAGATGCGCATACAAAAATCACTTCTATTTTTATGACCTATTCTTTTATCACCTCTGAAATTCATTATGCTTTTAATTGGTGTAGTGCAGAAATTGGAGAGACAAGGACGTGATGTAGTTTTGAGATCACAACATGAGAGGTTTAAGCCAGAAACAAATATTTATGTGGTGGACACTTTGGGTAAAAATTATTTTCTTTTCACTGACATGAAATTGAAATGGTCTCATATAAAAAATTAACATCTGCTGAGAACATAGGCCATGTGATTTCTAGAACGGAGGAGTTTGTACCTCATTATTTGCCATAGTCACCATCTTCTGTTCTGCATCACTTATTAATCCTGTGGTAGCCGACAGCATATTTTACTCAGTCTTCTTTAAGCAGGGCTTAGTGAAGTCTGCTGAGCATATTTCTATTAGGGATACTTCATGAAATATGGAAAATGGTAGATGCAGTTGTTTGTTTTTATTAGGGATGTCATGCATGACATATGCTATCATCCAACTTGTTTAACAGGCGAATTAAGACAGTTGTACACATTAACACCAATAGCTGTTATCGGGGGTTCATTCCTCCCTGGTTTGTCTGGCCATAATATCTCAGAAGCTGCTGCTGCTGGTTGTGCTATTCTGACAGGTGCATATTGTAACCTTCTTTGTAGTTCTTAAATCTCAACACAGTATTTTAGTGTCTGTAACTCATAATTGATTTCAGGTCGTCATGTTGGCCATTTCTCCCACATGGTACTAGAAATGCAACAATTGAATCCTCTGTCAGTTATTCAGGTTGGAAAGACATCTCATTTGCTAATCGAAAATGTTCTACACCATGAAATACATGTTCTTAAACTGTTATCTTTTGTCTTTTGTAGGTTTCTGGAAATATGGAGCTTGAAAAATCTCTCACTGAGCTCTTCACAAATACAACACTTCTTGAAGCTCGTCGTAGAGCTGCAAAGGAAGCATTTTGTATGTTGTCCAGTGATATTGTTGCAAACATATGGAGTTTGCTAAATTTTCATATTTTTAGTAGATTGTTTGCTGAGATGAAGCCTCATAATATCACAGCTTAGACTATGAGAAATGAAGCTTCATAACTCAGAGCATTTAACCTGTGATATTCCAATCCCATTTCCATGTAATGGTGGATTGTTTCTCAGTAAAATTTGTAGAAAAGTTCAATTTTGGCATCATCAAATGTTCGTGTATTTGCTTAACGGGGCTGCTTTTAGTCTATTCACTTCTCCAAAGTTTTTTACTTTCTTAGTCATTATTTATTTTGTAATTGCTTTTGCAAGTTTCAAAATTGTAGATGCCACATGCTGCATTTTCACTTTCATTCAAGGGCATTGTGATAGGGACTTGGGTATTATGGGGTACCCAAGTTCTTCATTGAGTTGTATGGGGTGGTCAATGGAGTATTTAGTGGCTTAGTTTTTTTTTCTTCCTTTAATAGCTAGCTTTTAAGGGATGGTTTTCCAAGCGCGTGGATACTAAACAATTGGTATCAGAACTGATTGTTGTTGGCTTGGAAAGGGCTGCCTATGGAAGGTGGAAAGGCCGAGTAAAACAACAGAGTGTAGCCGCCGGGAATCAGCTCTCAGGGACGGGGCTGTAGTAGGGACTTGGATATTATGAGGTGCCCGAGTCCCATATTGAGTCGTTTGAGTGAGATGCTAAGTGAAGTGTTCAACTGACCTGATTCTTTCCCCCTTAAGGGAAGGTTCTCGAAGTGTTTGGATACTTGCTACATTGTTATTAAGTATTTACTTTGGTGCCGACTGTGGTAAGTTTGTGCTTCAAAACATCAAGTTTATGAGCTGAACAACACTCATCTCAAACTTGGGCATTTAAACACAAATATACGAGGATTTCTCAATGAAGACCTTATGGGCCATGGTATGCGATGTTTTTCGATGCGGCTTTGAACTTTTTTGTTAACTCGTACCAGAAAATTGCTACTTCCAATATCTGTCATATTAGAAAATCAAGTTAACTCTGGCTTATATAGGATTACATCTTCTACGCAAGAAATTTGTGCTACAAATGAATCTTTTGGGGTATATTCAACTGTTGATTTATAATGATATGGTCCCATAACAACTTATGACCCTTGCTTGCTTTTGAATGTTCATTTTTAAAAATTTTCAGCGTAAAGACTTCATTCTACTGCTTCAAACCATAACGTAGCTGTATTAATGCATCATTAGAGATCATGTCATATATCATATCTGTTAAAAATAGATACATGCATCATTACATATTCAGGTACGTGGAAATTACACACACTACACACGCTCACACAAATCCATTTACAGAAGAAAAGGGTGGAGGTAGCAGATATTGCATCTAGACAACTTGAAGTGATATCATTTGGAAATATAACATGCTTTGTTAAGAACTACTTTTGGACAGTAGTGAATGTAAGAGACTAAGGAAAGTGAAGGAGAGACATTCTTCTCTTTAGGTTACCACAGTAACTGTTATGCTTAATTCTTGTAGTTGTTGCTTCTTTTGCTGTCAAAGGCTTCAAGTAGTGGTACAGCGTCTTTCAAAAACCTCAAATCTAGCTTTTTTGTAAGCACAGGGGAAGAGGATCTTCGTGCGACTGTTCCTCCTCCAAGGGAAAGAAGAATATCTTCAAACAGGAACTCATCACAAGGTATAGACAGAGGACCACTCTTGTTGAAGCCATATCCTTCATATGCCTGGTCTAGCAGTTCTTGAAGAACTGGATGGTTCAGGTAGTCAGCTCTTATCACAAACCTCCTGTTTGTCTCTCCTACTGTCACGGCCAAGTGACCTCGTGGTATGTCAGACGGCAGTTTCTTCTCGCTGCAGGCATTCTTACGCCACATGCATGCCATGCTTCTTTTTTTTCAGCTGCAGTGTTAATGTTGAGGATGAAGTACTTGGTGTTGGATTATACTCCAACTTGATACACTCTACACTCATATATTATGCTCTATTGTTCCATCTGACAAGTTTTGAGACACCTTGTGTGCTTTGGAAAACGACTGAACCAAATCCTTATGTTTTGACAAAGGTTTGGTATGGTAGTTTGCTGTAATCCTTTCTGTCCCATGATTACATGTTATTACTATTTTCATTATTTTCTTTATCCCTCTAATGTGGCATTAATGAAACTAAAAGGATGTAGTTGCCCTTAATATTTATCTTAGCAGGGGTGTCCTTGTTTTGCTTATGATATTTTTCATAACTAAACTAAATAACTAAATTTGATCAACTTTTAAGGTTTTAGTTACATTTTTTTGTTTGCCTCTAATCGAGTCAACTTGGTTCCAACGTTGATATTTTGTTAATTTATTGTTACTTTTTTTTTTTTAAGGAATTTTGTTCATTTATTTTAGAAATGATAAACGTTGATTTATTTTTTTACTGAAAGAAATGTTTTTTTTTGTTAATTTTTTAAGTGGGTTTTTTTTACAAAAAGTATTTTTACAATTTCTGCATAGAAAGTCTAAATAATCTCAATTAGCGAGTCTTATAGACACACTTTCGGCACAGATTTAACAATTTTTACACAATTTTTTTTTAAAAGTTCTACCTTCTAATTTTAATTTTTAATCGGATATCCTGTGCGCAAAACTTCAAAGATTAATCCCTCAATCTATTGAGTAATGGGTCAAGAGATTTAACACTAACTTAAGACCTCTAGTTTTCCTTTGTATTTTAATTTAAATTTATTTTCAAAACTCTTTTCTCTTCCTAAGTTTGTTGTACTTAGGTTTGCCTAACAAAAAGTTTGTACTTGGTGTCCCAGGCCACAAGCTAACTTTTTTCATAAGCGAATTCAAATAGGACTTAAAGGGTGTTTAGCTAAATAATTTAGTCATGTGTTCCGTAAATAAGTGTTTATCACATAAAGTTCTATCTATAAACTACTTCTACAATCAAAGAGGTAATGAGAGTAAATTCTTTGTAAGAGGAATGCTAGTAACACTAACTAGGTGGAAACAAACAAGGTCTGTGTATGACTCAACCCTATATTTTTGTTGTTGCTCATCTATGTTCTTTTTTTGTTCCAAGGTTCAATTATTGCTTACAAATGATTAATATTCTAAAAACCATACTCAATGTGAAACTACTCAAATAACCAAACCATAAACAATATTTATAGTTCAACCGATTAAACCGTCTATTTTAGTTTCTAAAACATTCTTACTAATGACAAATCAATCATTTTGGTGAAGTGTATTTATTATATAATGACAATTTTTTCACGTATATTAGCATAAAAATAAATAGTAATTCTCAAGCATGGACAGATGCATGTTGTAGGTTGCGGGGGCTACATGGATACACTGTACTTTGGAAAGAAAAAAAACATTGAGTATATAAATACTAGTATATTCTTTAAGAACTTTTACTCTAAACGGTACTCTATTACTTTTTCAATGCAACATTAACTAACTTATTTTTCCTAAAAAAAAAAACAAAAATTAACTAACTTATTTCAATTTTTTCTCTAAAATCATTATTGTGTTCCAAATCATTATTTTTTTTTTGTTATGTTGGACACTTATTAAGATTTAAAATGGAAACAATTGATAAGATTTATGTAAAAAAAGTTGCTTTTTAAATTTTCTCTGTGTTTCCCTCAACAAAAGAAAAATCTTTGTATTGAATACATCATTTAAAAAAAAAAATCACTTTAAACTTCATAACTAGTGTTTTTAGAATACCTGTTAGCATTTCTCATATTTATTTATATAACAAGGAAAAAAATAATCAACAAAAGCTAAGGAACATTTTGAGGGAAAGATAATCCACTTCTACAAGGAGAGTTACTATCCATGGTGCTTACAAGCCTCAAACCATGAACAAGACTCAAAAACTTAACCATAAATGAAATAGAGTTATCCATGAAACCCCTCCAAGTTCAAGTCATTATATTTCTTTATACATTCATGACAATCATTAATAGTCAATAATTAATAGAAACAATTTCGTAAAATTGTTACACTTATTCATGAGTACGTTATTTTTATTTAATCTATGCCAAAAGAAATTAAATAGGAGTATTTCCAGCGAAATGTACCTTTAGTAGTGTGCTTTAGTTCAAAAATTGTGTGCCTCTTTTCTCAGTTTCTCTTGTCATGTGTGTTCACGTGTTAATGATAATACGATGATACCTCCTATACTAAGACCGACAATCTCACATACTGCATCATGTTCAGTAAATAATCACCAATCATCAATTTGCTTTATCAACTTTGGAGCCACTTTCAAGTTCCAATTAGAGGGATTGAAAAGAAGAAGAAAAACACCGTGGTTATTTGTAGATAAAATTTAATCCACCGCAAGCATGAGATGAGTAATAGATACCCGCGGATAAGATAACAAATATTTTAATTTATTAATTATTTAATAGATTTAATAGATACCGATGCGGATGTAATGGGACATGTGTTAAGTAAATTACTTAAATTGTCTAATATGAATGTGATGAAGTGTGTTTTGGCTAGAAAAAAAAAGTATGAATATTGTTATATTTTGCCAAATTTTGTTGTTAAATTTTATGTAG
Source organism: Medicago lupulina (assembly GCA_958299785.1). Lineage (NCBI taxonomy): Eukaryota > Viridiplantae > Streptophyta > Magnoliopsida > Fabales > Fabaceae > Medicago > Medicago lupulina. The sequence continues at coordinate 25,041,884 of OY283141.1, read as the reverse complement.
TTAAAATAGATTTTTTATAATTTGTTTTTTTAAATGTTATCTATGGATATCTCTGTAAATATATATGACTACTTTAAAATATGTTAATTATCTGCGTGGTTTTGTTGCCTCTTGTGAGAAGTCTGATGGTTCTGTTGATGGTAATGAGGCAAATGACATAAGTTCATAGAATGATAGGGCACCAAATATTGTTACGGATGATTCCTAGCATTGCGAGGATTCAGCACGATTTAGAGCTTTGGCGTCGAGCTAAAGACTATGAGCAAAGAGTTACGGAAATTCCTTTTGAACCGGTGTTGACTCGGAAGCATAAACAACATATTGCTAAGACAACGACTGGTAAGCCTTACAAAACCCGTTCCAAGGGTGATAAAAATACCTCTGATTAATGATAATGCTTTATTGGAATGTCCGAGGTTTTGGCAATTTGGACACTAGAATTGCCTTGAAGAATTTTTATGCTTCTCATAAGTTTGTCTTTATTTTTCTGGCTGAACCTATGATTACTTTTTCTCATGTTCCTTCTTGGTATTGTGGCCATTCCGTGGTGGGGGAGGTGTGGCTCCCATCTTTGCCGGCAGAGGTTCACCACGAGTTTTTTGTGGATAGGTGTGGTTTTCCTCGGATTAGATTTCCGTAGGTGGCTGTTTTTTGTTGTTTTTTCCGTTTTTGTTTTTTTTGCTTCCTTTTCTGAGGGTTTTGGCCTAGTCCCCCCTCTTGTATTTTTCCCCCTTTTTTAATAATATTTTAGCTTAGCAGTATAGGATGGGAGTTCATCGGGGTGCTAACCTAGTTGGGATGTCGTTGCTTCTCCTTGATGTCTGTCCATTCTCCTGATTTACCGAAAAAAATTAACTACGTGGATATGAGGTGAACACGAGTATCATATTAATGCAATGAGAGAAACACATATCTCTACATCCAATTTATTTAACCATTAAGTGTTTGATAAATGGAGAATTACAAGTTTGAAATTGCAATCTAATGTATTGCATCATTTAACTATATGAGTTATACTTACATGACTATGAACAATGTGCGCACGCGCGATTATCATCTTATAAATACGAAGTTTTCATTGTTATCTAGTTTTTTGACAAAAACAAAATGATATTCATTCATTCAAATTGAGATATTACATCATTCAACACCGCTAAAAACGTAAAGGATGAATCTGCGAACAAACTCACAACATCCAAGTTAATAGCATATAGCGGCATAATGCCTACAAAAATATATGATAAAATTAAAGTGACCGGAATATCCACGCCTCCGGATCTGCAACGTTGACGCTCAAATCTTTGATCGAATAATCGATCTTCAACATGAATCAAATGAACACCGCAAAAAGACGGAAAATCAAACAACGCCATACAAAACGACGAACAACAAATCACCACACTTAGATGATGAAATCACAAAGAAAAAACCTAGATCTATGTGAAAATTACTTATTTAGATTGAAATAGAGACAAAAAGAAAAATATGAAGAGGGATGATTTTAGGTCAAAAATTGACTCAAAACCACCCCTCTATGAAGAAACTAAAAGAGAAAACCTAGAGAGAAAAAACTAGGGCCGACTTGTTGGAGAGAGAAAGGGGGAAAGATGATATCTAGCTATCTAGTTAGCTTTGACTGATATCTTTTAGAGAATTTGTTGACATATAAAGTAGGTTCTTTCCGCCGAACTAAATTTACATTATACATAAAAGACAAGAGTTCAAATTTTTTACCACTCCAACCAAATAATTTATGGTAACTATATTTTTTTTGTTACGAATGGTAGTAACTTTCAAAAGAAACAAACACTACAATAACAATATATGTCAAAAATTTGAACCAAATACATTAATTTTTGTTAACTAAGTTTTCCTTATATTTCAGTTCGGGACATAAGGAGTATATTTTATGTAAATTTGAACTTTTAAGACAGGTTCACCTATTTGGAATGCAATCCTCAAAACTCTTGATGTATTAGAAGATGGTTTCGCCTACAAAATTTGAGATGGAGATACAAATATGTGGTTCCATCCTTGGATCGTCAAGCATCCTCTTATTAATGTTGTACAAAATATATCTTCAGATCAGTTATGTCTTAAGATTAAGGATTTATGGGTTGATGGAAAAAACATCATTGCTGAGCTAAATCTTCCCCTATCTTCTGACATTGTTACCTCAGTACAAGAGTTGAAACCAACCATAATTTCTACAATTGCTGACACCTGGGTGTGGAAAGACAATTTAAATGGAGAATACACAGCAAAAAGTGCGTACCACTGGCTCTTATCTTGAAGGGATGATATTGTCTCATTGGAGAAATGGAATTGGATTTGGAAGTTACCACTTTCAGCTAGTGTGCAATTTTTTATCTGGCAGGTTTGTCACAGTTCTATTACGTCTAAACATGTCCTACACCATCGAGGGGTGAATGTTTCTGCTACTTGTCCATGTTGTAATGGGGAAGATGAATCTATTCCTCATTGCCTCATCCTTTGTCCGCGAGCTGTTGCAGTGTGGTCTGGATGTGGATTCCGCGACGCGTCTTCATTGTGTGCTAATAATCCTTCGAGTAATATGAGAGATATCATACAAATGTTATTAAGTAAGATAGGGAGTATTTCCCCTATCATAATGTGGAACCTATGGTGCACTCGCAACAAGTTGGTGTTTGATGATATCCAACCGATAGTCTCAACTACAGTTTCTGCAGTTTATGCGCAATTGCAAGTTTTACAAAGGGCATTCAACAATACTATTTCAACCGCATTAGTTAGGCCCACTCATGAAGTATGTTGGCAACATGGTGATAATGATACAATGGTTCTTAATGTGGATTGCAGTGCTTTAACTAACCCAGGTAAAGCATGATATGGTGGATTAGTTAGGAATTTTGAGGGAAAATTTCAATTTGCCTTTTATGGTAGTGTGGGGTTGTCCAATATTCTACATGCAGAAATTCATGCCCTTATGATTGGGATTAAGTTTTGTTGGGAAGCTGGTTATAATAAACTAGTTTGTTTTTCTGACTCTCTTTATGTAGTGCAATTAGTGTCAAAGAAAGTATCGAGGCATCATCACTATGCAAACCTCTTGGAGCTTATTCAGATGTATTTGGTTAAGGAGTGGGATATTTCCATTCATCATATTTTTAGAGAGGGAAACTTGATTGATATTTGGCAAGTGTACCAAATTCGACCAAAGTAATAAAAATTTGTATCCACGAGGACTGTATTTAACTTCTACTTAGCAATTTCATTATTAAGAAGGATGTGTAAAAATTATGGTTGCCCTTGGCAGTTGGATTGTTTTGTAACATAAACAGAGAAAACAATTAAAAGTTGGTTTTTGAAATTAAGAGAGAAATATGATCAAGACTTTCGAATCCTCTAATGCACCCCTATGGTAATTTACACTCCTAATTCAATCAATGATTATCTAGCATAACGACAGATTAACACAATAATTCTACCCAATCTCTTGACCTAGAATTCTCCCCGCAAGTAACAACCCTTTAATCTCTTAAGCGAATTCGGTACCGTTGGAGCTTTTAATAGAACGTTAATCCAATAGTCATAACCTAATAATGATCTATCTCTAGCTTGATTACTTAGATTAAACTTATTACCTAGATCAGAGTCAAAAGCCAGGGTTAGTGGTCATTCAATCTCTAAGAACGATTTGCATATTCATAAAGCTAGGGTTAATAGTCAATGATAAACATACAAAAAACATTACACATAAGATAATATGAATTAAAACTAAACTTTCATTGATATTCAAAGGAGTTCAACAAATTAATATTCTCATAGGGTTACATCATATTCATCTCAGTCTCAATCACAAAGAGATTAGTTACTCATAGCTAAAGTAAGATATAACTAACATAAAAAGAAAGATTCATACATGAATTGGATGATAGACTATGAGTTATGATGGATGACCACCAAATCTGCAAAGCTTTTGCTCCAAAATATGCCTTAGGTCTCAAAATTCGTGAACCCTTATTCTGAAAACGCACTTTTCTTTATATAGCCCAGTCGAATTCGGTGGCCGAACCCCCAAATTCAGTGGCCAAGCCATCAAAATAGCTGGCCCAAAACGACACATCGATGGCCGAATTGCTCTGGTTCGGTGGCTGAAAAATGTTGAAGCAAGAGTGTGAAACTGGCAGCAAATTCGGTGGCCGAATTTCAGTCTTCAAAATTCCATTTTTCTTCCTTTTTGTGGCTTGCAGCTCCATGAATCACAATAGATAACCCTTAAAAATACATGAAAAATGCCTATTAAACTAGCAATGACAGAGTGTCATCAAAACTCTTGCGTGGATATACTTGCAAAACTAAGTGCTAAGCATTTAGAGTCTCTGGTGATGATATATCAACCATTATCATGTCTATCCTTAGCTTTACTAGCTGATGCTACAAGAATGTCCTTTATTAGGACGTAGTTGTTTTTCTTTTGTTTCTTTTTTCGTTTTTTCTTTTCTTCTCTCATGTAACCAAAAAAAAAAGACAATAGACAATCATGTTCGTAAGAATGTAAATCAGGTGAAACCGGGATAGTTCTGATGTAAATCATGCTAACAAAAATGAAAATACATACATGGTCAATAGAATAAAACTTACCCGTATTTAGCTCGATGAACTAAGTCAAACCAGAAAACAAGATTTAACAGGTAATTGTGATTGGTTTTTTCACGACAATTGTGATTGATGTTAGTTAGGTCGAGTTTTAAGTTTTTAACATCATACAAAACAAAAATACCAACTATTTGTCACCAACAAAAAATACAAATGATAGGAATAGAAAATAAATTCGTACCGTACATTAGTGTACGTTGATATCTAATGTGCTAAGGCTTAAATTGCTCAAAAAAACATCGTATAGAAGGAGCCCCCATAACCATATTCGCATTGGGAATTGGGACCAATTACCATGTGAATATTTATCAACCTTCAATTTTTAGACAAGTCTTCATTGATTCAAATTAGATATACGTAAAAGAAAATGTGTAATTACTAATTAGTGACATTCACACTACTTAGTCAAGAATTGTCTATTATCCTTCTTTGTCATATGAGAAATACTATAATTTTTCAATAACTAAAGCACTTTCCACATGTGTCTTCTTTTTCTCGTCCTAATTGTTGTTTGGTTTTGTTGGATTTTCTACAAATTCTATTTATTAAAGTCTTGCAAACAAATGGACCAAAGAATGGACATTATGCTAAACAAATTAAATATGTGAACTTGGGGTTGAAGAAGATTGATTTTTTATATCTTCCGACTTCCTATCATCATCAAGTTTTCAACATTAGCTCCCTCAAAAAAAAAGTTTTCAAAATTAATTTATATACTGCTTTTGCAAAAAAAAAAAAAAAGTTATATACTACTTTGTCTCTAAATATAACCCAGTCTCTATTTTAAGAAAAAAATATAAGTTTTTTTTTATTTACTAGATACGTTAACCTTTTATTTACAAAATAACCTCGATCGTTCAAAAATTCAAAGACATTCATTAATCAAGTGAAAAATACAACTCCTAATTATTGAAAGAACAATTGTATTTGGGGGATGGAGTATTAGCAAATAACATGTGCAGCATACTAGTATAAGTGACAACTTAGTGAACAATTGCTCTCGAACTTGATCTTGATATTGCTTACTCCTTCATTCACATTGAATAATTCACATGGACTTGCACATAATTTAATGCAAATTTATGTACACTAGAAGATCAAAAGAAAAAGTAACTCCAAAAGAGAAGATCCACGATACCGCAAAAGTGTGACCGTTCATCCCACAATCATTCTAGATGACACGAGGGAGGAGGGAGTAATTCCCCACCACGGGATTCTGGCAACATAATGTATCTCCGTTTCTCTCTAGGGAAGACACGTCGACAGGCGCTAGCATTTCCAGAGTTTATGAACCATGATCTTGTCTTCAATCAAGAGTCGTGTAGAGTTATTTGTCCTACCTACAGATGTTAAGTTAATTAAGCGACGGTGGTTATGATGTTGTCTTCAATCAAGAGTCATGTAGAGTTGTTAGTCGAAAGGATGGATTCGTTCTCTTTAGTTGTGTGAGGAAAAAAATTACAAAATTAAGCTTTCATATTTACAAAAAACAAGTGGTAAAATGCCTCATTTCAATGAACGAAGAGCAATGGAAATTGAACAAACGATTAGGACATGCCAGGTTGAGATTAATCTCAAAGCAAACAGGTTGAATCTTCTTAAAGGTCTACCTAATCTGATATATCAATTAGAAACTTTTTGTGAGGCTTGTAAAAACTTATGTTTAATCAAAGAACATTGTTTATACCTCAAGACCATTAGAACTGTAGCACATTGATTTATTTAATTCAGTTCTATGTCAATGATAAAAGGTATGGACTAGATATTGTTGATGACTATTGCAGATGGACGTTCATAAAATACCTTAGAAACATGTGGCATTTAACATGGGAAAGGTTAATCCTTTCCCACCATGGGAAAGTTAGCATTTTACCTTCATGTGCAGGTCAAACAAGTTGCAATTTTATTTTGTTTGTTTTTTTAATAATTAAAAAAGCTAATATTTAATAGTAGGCTTAATTGCACTTTTGGACCCCTATCTTTCCAAAAGTTGCGGTTATGGACCCTTAACTAATTTAAATACAAAACAGCCCCCTATGTTTTGATTCTTTAGCAGTTTTGGACCCCCAAGACAAAAAAAAATAAAAAAATTGACACGTGGCACCTCACTTAGGGTGCCACGTCAGCGTTGACCGAGTCAACAATGGACTGGGGGTCCAAAACTGCCAAAAAATCAAAACATAGGGGGCTGTTTTGTATTTAAATTAGTTAGGGGTCCATAACCGCAACTTTTGAAAAGATAGGGGTCCAAAAGTGCAATTAAACCTTAATAGTATTAACTAGTTTACTAATACACCCCCTGTTTTATGAAATCATATATGCACCTCACCTATTTACAAATAAATGATTTTTCACGTTGATCTCTAATTATTATTATTTTTATTTTTTTTGTAATTTGACAAACTTATTTTTTTATGGTAAGGGATTAACTTACTGGTTTTGACCATATTTGCAATTTTTTAGGGACGTTTGCAATTAATGTTTAGGTTTCATTAACAAAAGTTTAATATTTTATACGTTTCATGATAATTATATTTTTTGTTTATAAAGAGTAACTATGAAATTTTTGATATGATGTATTTTTCTTGCAATGGCAATGAAAATTTATATTAAATATGTTTTTTATCCATTTAAATATTTTAAAATTTTTATTTTAAGTTCCCTAAAATATTTCATCAATTTTTAGTCTTCGTAAATTTTTTCATCATCTCTTTTGGTCTCTCCTTTTAAATCATATCATATACTTGATAATAACGACAAAAATTAATGTGGACATAAATAATTTATAATAAATATTAAATAGAATAAACAGTGAATATAATAATTTTTATTTAAAAAAAACAGTGAATATAATAAATTGAATATATTTATTCCCTATAAATTTAGATATGACTTGCTGCTTGGCAAATTGGATAAATTCTTACAAACAACCTGCTACTTAGAAAATTTATTAAAACTTTTTTTTTAGAGAAAATGCAAATTGATCGGTAAATTAAATTAATTATTTTTTATACAAATTTAATTAGAGAACATAATTTCTTTGAAAGGAATTAAAGACCATGGTATCTCATACACAATGAGAATCGGCTCACTCGATAAAAGAACAGGCCACTCACTTAACATTATATTATATGTTGTGGGATCCCAATTTTTGTTTTAAGTAAAAAAGCAAAAAGTTGAAAAAGGGTAGCAAATAAAAGATCACAACCATTGAATTTTTGTATTATTATATCTAAGGTCAAAAAATACCTTTCCTATGTTAAATGCCACATAGAAACAAGGATGAGTCATATGGTGTATTCTCCATCTTTTGGAAACAAGTGCAAGTTGAAAAAGATTTGAAAATTACAACACTTAGAAGTGGTCATTGTGGAGAATTTAAGAATTAATTGTTTTTGAAAACACTTTCAAGGAAAACAATATTTCTCTTGATTTCTCCTCGTATAGATATCTACAGCAACTAGAATTATAGAAAGGAAAGATATATCACTAAGAGAAGGCTTGAACCATGATCAATGAGAAAAAAGCGTTGCAAGGCATTTTTGGACAAAACTCATGAATATTGCATGTTATATTCAAAATAGAATTTATACAAGACCTGTTTTGATTTTGTAAAAGAATCAATTCATGTAAGGTTTTATAAAAAATGGGGTGGGGGTGGAAATGGGAAATCCATATAGGGGTGTTCGTCGGTTTGAGTAAAACTAAACCAAAATTTGAATCAACTCAAAGTGTTTAGGTTGACCAACTTTCTTGGTCGAGAATAAACTGAAACAAACCCGTTCATGTTCTGTTTGGGCAAAGGAATTCAAGCAACAAAGGAAAAGAGAAATGGAAAACGAAGAAAGAAAACTTTGACGGCACTAGAAAGAAATCAAAGAATCAAGGTGGAAATTCAAGCAAAACTGGCACTTCATACAACAAGAGTTTAATTTTAAGAAGGTTGGTATGAAAGATGTGCAGTGTTATTATTGTGAGAGGTTTGATTATTATGCAAGAGATTGTTACTCTAACAAAGACTCAAATGGTGGTGATAAAGAACACATTTTGCTCATGTGGATAACATTAATTTGAATTATGTTTGAACCACATTAGGGTTGAATGAGGAAGCTTTGCGAAATTGTTTGAACCATGTAATCTATGAAGTCCTCTTTTAATGCAATTTGAATTATGTTTATTTATTAAATCTTATTTGTAATGTTTTTCAGTTTCAGATCAACTTTGAATCGATTCTAAGTTATGACCTTGTCTATATATATTGTTTGCTAAGGTAATTGGTCTATACAAGAAAAAATTATTTAGTATGTCATAGTTTAACGATCTTGAATGCTTTTGATAATATAAGTTTCGCCTAAGACATTGGTGATCTATTTCAAATAAATGGTGTCTAGTATAGTTACTAGACTTAGTTTACTTTGTTAAACGTTGTGAACAAAAACCTCAAATTGCTCCTGAATTGGAACTAGTATTATAAAAAAAAAAGTACATATGTGGGATTCAAGAAACCGTAATCATTTTATTATTCTGGATTTATTCTATCTTACTTTCAATTGCAACCAACTCTTGAAAACCCCCCAATTTACTGCTTCTAATAGAGTATATTTAGTTTCGAGTAGAAAACAATGATCCATGTCGAGACGATTTAAATCATCACTTTATTACTTGTACGATTTGGTACACTTGTCAAACTGTCCATCAAATTTATGATGTCGTTGTCGAGGATTGTTGATATTTTCAACAGAGAATTTATGGGTTTTTTTTAAGGAAAGGGGAATTTACGGTTTAGTTATTGCAATTTATTTTCTTTATTTTTCTTATATTTACTTTCCCGTCAATGCAATATAAAAATACCAAAATTATTTGTCTTTTGTTCTTTTTTGTTATTTTTCGTGCAGTTCTACCGAAAGGTTTTTGAGTTTTGTTTATGCGAGGTGAAAGTTCAGGTGTCTTGCTATTTGACTCAGAAATCGAAAGAATTGCAAGAGCTCTCTGAAAAGCTACCTGGTTATCTAGAGAGAAAGAATAAGTAAAGAATGTAGTCGATATCCCACTACCACCATAGAGCAATTTTTTTGACAAAGATATGGGTGACATACCACATTAATTTTCATGACTATGAAAGACTCGACAACTTGGAGGGGTGTTCGTCGGTTTGAGTAAAACTAAACCAAAATTTGAATCAACTCAAAGTGTTTAGGTTGACCAATTTTCTTGATCGAGAATAAACTGAAACAAACTCGTTCATGTTCTGTTTGGGCAAAGGATTTCAAGCAACAAAGGAAAAGAGAAATGGAAAACGAAGAAAGAAAACTTTGACGGCCCTAGCAAGAAATCAAAGAATCAAGGTGGAAATTCAAGCAAAACTGGCACTTCATACAACAAGAGTTTAATTTCAAGAAGGTTGGTATGAAAGATGTGCAGTGTTATTATTGTGAGAGGTTTGATTATTATGCAAGAGATTGTTACTCTAACAAAGACTCAAATGGTGGTGATAAAGAACACATTTTGCTCATGTGGATAACATTAATTTGAATTATGTTTGAACCACATTAGGGTTGAATGAGGAACCTCTGCGAAATTGTTTGAACCATGTAATCTATGAAGTCCTCTTTTAATGCAATTTGAATTATTTTTATTTATTGAATCTTGTTTGTAATGTTTTTCAGTTTCAGATCAACTTTGAATCGATTCTAAGTTATGACCTTGTCTATATATATTGTTTGCTAAGGTAATTGGTCTATACAAGAAAAAATTATTTAGCATGTCATAGTTTAAAGATCTTGAATGCTTTTGATAATATAAGTTTCGCCTAAGATATTGGGGATCTATTTCTAATAAATGGTGTCTAGTATAGTTACTAGACTTAGTCTACGTTTGTTAAAAGTTGTGAACAAAAACCTCAAATTACTATTGAATTGGAACTAGTATTATAAAAAAAAATTACATATGTGGGATTCAAGAAACCGTAATCATTTTATTATTCTGGATTTATTCTATCTTACTTTCAATTGCAACCAACTCTTGAAAACCCCCCAATTTACTGCTTCTAATAGAGTATTTTTAGTTTCGAGTAGAAAACAATGATCCATGTCGAGACGATTTAAATAATCACTTTATTACTTGTACGATTTGGTACACTTGTCAAATTGTCCATCAAATTTATGATGTCGTTGTCGAGGATTGTTGATCTTTTCAATGGGGAATTTATGCGTTTTTTTTAAGGAAAGGGGAATTTACGGTTTAGTTATTGCAATTTATTTTCTTTATTTTTCTTTTATTTACTTTCCCGTCAATGCAATATAAAAATACCAAAATTATTTGCCTTTTGTTCTTTTTTGTTATTTTTCGTGCAGTTCTACCGAAAGGTTTTTGAGTTTTGTTTATGTGAGGTGAAAGTTCAGGTGTCTTGCTATTTGATTTAGAAATCGAAAGAATTGCAAGAGCTCTCCGAAAAGCTACCTGTTTTTCTAGAGAGAAAGAATATGTAAAGAATGTAGTCGATATCCCACGTCCACCATAGAGCAATTTTTTTGACAAAGATATGGGTGACATACCACATATTAATTTTCGTGACTATGAAAGACTCGACAATTTGGAGGAGATCTCTACTGCTGGGTTTCAATTGGTGAATCCAATGACAATTCACATTAAGAACTCATTTCTCACTTCTATGATGGACATCAAATTCTCTAGTAAACAATCTGAAAACTACAATGTGCATCTGACACATTTCTTGGAAGCCCGTGGTACAACAAATCCTCCAAGTGTTTCTGAATCAGACAAGAGATTGAGGCTATTTGGTTATGATTGCTATTTGGGACGAATTGAATATGAGGTTTCTCAAACGCTTCTTTCTGAACATAAATATTTGGATAGTAAGCAAGAGATAGAAAACTTTGGTTAGGAAGACGATGAATCTCTCTATGATGCTTTGTGATACTATTCGACATTGTTTTTTGTTTCTATTTAATGATTATTTGTCTTGATACGAGGCACATTTCTTGGCTGAGCCAAAGTTAGCATAACACTTCTTCTTATGTCAAAAATGTAATTATACTACTATATGGACAAATTCTAGTGTGAACTATTGTAACCAAAATTTCAGACTTAAAATAAAATTTCACAAATTTTCTATCCTCACAATTGAGATTGTGGTTCTTCGGTATCAATTCGATAAAAATAAGTGTAGATAAATATAGGTGTGACATAAAACATAACTCATTTATTTTCCTTATTTTTGTTAAATTAACTTCCATCAAATAGCTATCTCATTTCAATAAAAAACAAAGTAACTATTTCAGTCGTGGAGATGAGATCTTATGTGAACTTCTGCTTTCGAGGAAAACATAAATCATCGTTAGAGGTTTGCATGATTTTGAAAAACCAATTGTCTAGTATGTAATGTAGCCCAAGAGACTGATTTCAGACACTAAATTCAGCTTAAACTTTTATTTAAACCGAGCAGTCCTTAAACGATTTCCCAATTATGCGGAACAAAGTGAAAAAATTGTGGCGTATTCGAAAAGGCAACATGCATATCTCCCCCTCTAGAAAAACAATATTGTCGAAACATTGCCTAAAGTTAAAGCCACGGTTTTTGTGAGTGATTTCCAAAACACTATGTTTGAAAATTTATATTTCAAGAATTTTTTTTTTTTAATGGTACTTCATGAATGCTTAAATATAGACAATTCTCTAAATTTGACATGAGCGAGCTAATGGCCTAGTTGTTGGGTATGTATGTGGTTCGAACTTGTACTCATAGTTTTGAGGAAAGGGAACAAAAAAATTCATATTTGTATGAACTAAAAGTTCTATCGATGTTATTTCTAAATCATTTCTTCTATTCTCTTTTGCACGATCGAGGCTCACAATTTTTCCTGTCCTTTGTTTAAACAGATTTTTGTTGTAGTGTCATTTTCTAATATGATGATGATACTTGATGAAAGCAATTAAAATAAGGAAACACATTATTTTGATTCCCTACTGCATGCATGCAGCAGCAGTACTATATCGTGCTTTTTCAAGTCTTTCTGATTTTGGAACGCCAATCTCGCCTTCAATCTCTGTTAACTTTATTTTTCTCTTTTACTTTTGTATGCTCATTGTTGGGCCAAAAAGCAGTCTAATGCCAACAACTAACGAAAAATAAATAAAAGCTGAAACAATTCCTTCTCTTTTTGAGACGGACATGCATGAATTACCACATATATGCTAACCGGCAGATGTGGAAAATTAGAAGTAAATATTAGATTTGATTCATGAAATTGTAGGAATGCATTGATACTGTCCCATATATACTAACAATGTTTTAAAATCATCATTGAAATTATACGATGAAACAAAAATGAAAACAAGAAGAGTCCCGTATGGGGCAATTGCCAATTTCTTATGCCATTAGTTTAATCATAAAATTTTAAACTCTTCATGTTAAAAAAAAGTTAAATCACTTCCTTGTATACTAATAAGATTGAATTCAATCGCTTCATTGGTTGGTGATAGAAATTTGGCAAGTGTACCAAAACTTATCGAAGTAGTAAAATATCGATCCCACAAGGACTGTTTTTAACCTCAATAATTCAATTTCGTTAAGCAATAGAATGTATAAAAGTTATTATTGTTTTGCCACTAAGCGGTTGATTTGGTTTGATTTTAAGAAATCAATTAACAGAAAGTAAAAAGTGTTTAAGAAATAAGAGAGAGATGAGATCAAGTCTTTCGAATCATCTATGTTCCTCTAATTGGTTATTGTACTCTATTCTTGTGAATGGTTCTTTAGTTCCACGATAGTTAACAAATTAGCTCTAATCAATCCCTTGAGTTAGGACCCTCCTCTTAAACTACAGCCTCTAATTCCTTAGGTGGTCTAATAATCCTTGAAGGTTTAAGCACGTTAACCTATTATCACTAACAAACGATTATCCATTCCTAGACTAACCATGTTTATTAGAACAATTCAATGAGTCTAAGTTGAAAGCTAGGGTCAGTAGTCATTCATACTCACGAGTTTATATGTGATCAATATATAAAAGAATTAAAAACAATTGAATTGAATAAAAGCTAAATAGTCATTCACAATAAATAGAGTTTCATCACAACAACATGATTCAATTAGGGTTACATAAAATCATCTCAGACATAATCTCTAAGCGATTTAGCTACTCATAATAAGGCTTACAAATAGCATAATCAATATAGGAATTAAAACATACATGAACTGATAAAAGGATGAAGAAATCGCCCTCCTAGCCGTCTCTAGATGTCAAAATCGTACTTTGTCTCTTCTCCATTCGTAACCCTTGTTTTCTGAATAGTCTTCAGCTTAAATAGGCTCAGAATTTCGCTCAAATCGTGTCACGTTTTTAGTAAATCGTGACACGTTTTCACTTGTGTAACAAAAAACTAAATTAGGGTTTCACCAAATCGTGTCACGTTCTTGCCATCGTGACACGTTTTCCTTAATATCGAAACAATGCAATATGCCTTGTCAAATAGTGTCACGTTTTTGACCAAACGTGCCACAATTTTGTCTTGCCTTTATCTTCAGTTTTCTTGCTTTTTTTGCTGCTTAAGTCGCTTTATAAACTTCAAAATGTGATAATATATACATAAAAATTACGTAATGACAGCATGTCGTCAGTTGGTGTTAAAAAAGCATTGCTTGCTCGTGACTTAAAGTGGAGTCCTCTTTTTTCTTCCACGACGTAGAAAAAGAAAAGTAGAAAATCAAATCATGGAACCACTCTCTTGTTGAATATGCCTCAAAAGTTTGCCCAACAAGATAAATTATTTTCATTCAGGTTAAATATATACTATGATCAGTGAAATTAAGTGCGTAAAGGAATTGCATCAACACAGTCAATGGCTCAGTGGTTCATCCATCAATACAAAAAGGATTGTTATATTTTCATGTTCACCAAGGACTAATTTGTACACACATTTCACATCCAAAAGAAGATCATGGGAATTATTATAGAGCTGACTTTGGTAACGACCTCAGGTTGTATCTAATTTATTCAAACAACATATGCAATCAACAGTAATACCGGAAAAGACCCCAAATTAGTCTAAGTAGATAATCTCTGCAAGTAAAACACTGACTTTTCAGTTTTCATAAAGCTTGAGTTTCAACAGTATGCTACATATTACAGTCAATAATTAGGTTGGGAAAAGCCTAGCTGCTTGATGTTATTGGTGTATAAATAATAATCAAAATAAAATACTACTCTAGTTCCCATTTAATTATTTCTTTTATAATAGCTTCTTTAACGTTGAGAGTTCAAATTCAAAAGTCCTAACGTATTAAGTAGCGCTTAGGACGAGATAGTATCGATCTCTCTCAGCTTAATCAGATATCTAGTATTTAAATCCAAGTTTGATAATACAACAAAATTAAAATTTTTGAGAACTTTGTCGTCTATTATGCTCCTACCCAAATCGATGATTAGTTTATGTATTTACACACTGAGAATTTCAAATTTAAAAAACAAAATACTCTCTATAGCTTATGTATACACTGTATTTTGCGCATGATGTTGGCTCGTTTATACAATAATTAGATGTAAAAGTCAAAAGTGGGAATATGATTTGGGATCTCTAAATAATGAAGTAAATAAAGGTGGGAGCCAATGCACGTAATTGTGTCGGATAGAACATATCCGTAGCCCTCCTTTGCACACTAAAGGAGTTCAAGCTCTCCAATTTCACCACATTATTAATGCAGCTATCATTTTTGTATAACCAAATTCAAAGGTAGAGAGATCTATAGCTAGTCCCTTTATTATTCTAAAATACAAGCAACAAGGTAAGAAGCATAACTAACATTTTCTTCTTTTTCCCCATTGCAGAGTAAAGAAAAAGAAAAAGAAAAAGCAAAATGTTAATTGTTGGTGACATTTCTTTCACTTTTACATAAAGGAGAGTGGACAACAGCAATCATTCACACAACAACCAACAAAGACAGCAACCACCTTTAATTAATCACCACTCTCCCTAATCATGCATGCATGCCACATGATAAATAAAATATTCCTCCCAAATTTCAAATTACTATCTCATATAGAAAAGCATGATGAGACCACGCATGACTTTCACTTCCTTTATTAATCATTTTCATTTTTAAAACATCAACAACATTAACATTCTTTGTTTTCACTTCCCGCCATAACAACTTCATCTTCATCCAATGATGAACTATGTCTTCTTCCTCTTCCTAAGCATCTACATTGTACCATGTCTAACACATAATGACACACAAGCACTTACTCTCTTCCGCCAACAAACTGACACACACGGTCAACTCCTTACCAATTGGACCGGACCTGAGGCCTGCTCGGCCTCATGGCACGGTGTCACTTGCACGCCAAACAACCGTGTCACAACCCTCGTACTTCCTTCCCTCAATCTCCGAGGACCCATCGATGCTCTTTCTCCCCTCACCCATCTCCGCCTCCTTGATCTCCATAACAACCGCCTGAACAGCACTGTTTCAGCCTCTCTCCTCTCCAACTGCACAAACCTCAAACTTCTCTACCTTGCCGGAAACGACTTTTCTGGCCAAATCCCACCAGAAATCTCCTCCCTAAACAACCTCCTCCGCCTTGACCTCTCCGACAACAACCTTGCTGGAGATATTCCTAATGAAATCTCCCGTTTAACTAACCTTCTCACATTAAGGCTTCAAAACAACGCATTCTCTGGTAACATCCCTGACCTCTCTTCCACTATGCCGAATCTCACAGAGCTCAACATGACAAACAATGAATTCTACGGCAAAGTACCAAACACGTTGCTTAACAAATTCGGAGATGAAAGCTTCTCCGGCAATGAAGGCTTATGTGGTTCAAAACCTTTCCAAGTTTGTTCCTTAACAGAGAACAGTCCTCCTTCTTCCGAACCGGCTCAGACCGTTCCTTCGAACCCGAGTTCTTTCCCTGAAACAAGCGTGATCGCAAGACCAAGAAGCCAACACCGTAAAGGGTTAAGCCCTGGTGCAATTGTAGCAATTGTGGTGGCAATTTGTGTTGCATTGTTAGTGGTAACATCGTTTGTTGTTGCTCACTGTTGTGCCAGAGGGAGAGGTGTTAATAGTAATTCCTTAGTGGGTAGTGAGGCTGGGAAGAGAAAGAGTTATGGTAGTGAGAAGAAGGTGTATAATTCAAATGGTGGGGGTGGTGATAGTAGTGATGGAACTAGTGGAACTGATATGAGTAAGCTTGTGTTTTTTGATAGGAGGAATGGATTTGAGTTGGAGGATTTGTTGCGTGCTTCTGCTGAGATGCTTGGGAAGGGTAGTTTGGGAACTGTTTATAGAGCAGTGCTTGATGATGGTAGTACAGTTGCTGTCAAGAGGTTAAAAGATGCAAATCCTTGTGCTAGGCATGAGTTTGAACAGTATATGGATGTGATTGGGAAGCTTAAGCACCCTAATATTGTTAAACTTAGAGCTTATTATTACGCTAAAGAAGAAAAGCTTCTTGTCTATGATTATCTCTCCAATGGGAGCTTGCATGCTCTTCTTCATGGTTAGTCTTCAACTCTTAATTAGTCTCTGATTCATTAGGTTTCACATTTTGCTATGTTTTCGTACATATCAAAACACTACGAATAAGAAGCACTAGTAGAGCAAAAGTAGTTAACTTGTATCATCTGAGTGAGCAGGTAATTGAGTTCAAATATCATGTAAGAATAATTCATGATTAAGAATTTACTTATCTTCGGTCGATGATAGATTAGTCTAGGGGTCTTTACTTTGGGATACTAATAATTAATCCTTGTGATTTGGTTTTATTTTAGGGAGTAAATCAGCATTTTAGTCCTTAAAATTTCAACGGTCAATCAGTTTAGTTCATCAAACTTATGAAATAGCAATTTATCCTCTTACATTGAACATTGTCAATCAATTTAGTCTTTTTTTCAAATTTAACCCTATAATTGTAAAAGTTCTATGTTTGTCTTGATATAGCAAGAGATTACTCAAATTAGTATATATGTCTTTCATTCATTTTGATGAATGATTAGTTGATTTCTAAAGAGATATTTTGGTAAATGGACTAAATTGACTGATATTCTTTAAGAGACTAACTTCCTATTTTCTGTATTTGAGGATCAAAATACTCAGACCATTATAATTTGAAGGACCGAAATGCTCTACTTAAGTCTTGCTAACCAGTGCCCCAACGGCATTGGTTAAGGAATCCATAAATAAATTTTTGTCTTGGAACAAGTTGTTACTTTTGACCAACTATTAATTACACTACTTTTTATAAAAACTTACTTGTTTTGACTGTTCAACCGATACCCTTGAGCATTGGTTAGCATTCTCCTACTCTATTTTAGGTCTGTCTTATATTTAATTTATTGTATTGACAGGGAACCGTGGACCAGGGAGGATTCCATTGGATTGGACAACAAGAATAAGCTTGGTATTGGGAGCAGCAAGAGGACTTGCTAGGATCCATACAGAGTACAGTGCAGCAAAAGTGCCACATGGGAACGTGAAATCATCCAATGTACTACTTGACAAGAACGGTGTTGCTTGCATATCTGACTTTGGGTTGTCACTACTGTTAAACCCTGTTCATGCAATTGCACGATTGGGTGGGTACAGAGCACCTGAACAGACAGAACAAAAGAGACTGTCTCAGCAAGCTGATGTCTACAGTTTTGGAGTGTTGCTGTTGGAAGTTCTCACAGGGAAAGCTCCTTCGTTACAGTATCCTTCCCCGGCGAATCGCCCTCGTAAGGTCGAAGAGGAAGAAACTGTGGTGGATCTTCCCAAATGGGTTCGATCAGTTGTTAGAGAAGAGTGGACTGGAGAGGTTTTTGATCAAGAACTTCTGCGATACAAGAACATTGAGGAAGAGCTTGTGTCAATGTTGCATGTTGGGTTGGCTTGTGTGGTGCAACAGCCGGAGAAGAGGCCAACTATGGTAGATGTTGTTAAGATGATTGAGGATATCAGGGTGGAGCAATCTCCTCTGTGTGAGGACTATGATGAATCACGCAATTCACTTTCACCTTCCATTCCCACTACTGAAGATGGTCTTGCTTAGGAAATTATAGTACAATATTGTTGTCTGTTATATATGTATGTATGTCATTCTAGCTCATGAGGGAGGAGTATTATTTAACTAATCTTTGCTTCTTTTCCAGCTGCATTGTGTTGCTGCAAATTAGCTAGCTCTTCAATCATGTTCAGTTCATTGTAAAATTTGTTGGCTTTGTGTAATTCCATTGTTGAACGTGGCAGAAATCTGAGAATCTTCAGCTTGAGTTTGGAATAAAGTCTTGTCTGCTTGAATTGTATCTGCACTGTGAATCCGCAATCATGAGTTGTCTGCTGTATCTACAACACTTCTTTACTCAAAAAAATCGACAACACTTCTTAATTGCAAGTAACTTAATAATTAAATTTCTACCTTTGATTTAAAATTGTAATGTCTCATAATGCAACTCTTATTTATACTACATAAAAGTACATTCGAATGCATGTGACGCATGATTTCCATAGAAGATCATTATGAATTATATTACATTTCATAAACAACTAACAAGTTGCAACCAATGAATAATACCTTCAAAATTATTCAGCATGCAAATTCTAAACCTTGCCACAAAAGATGGCATGTTCCATAATGATATGAGAATTAAGGAAAGAACTTATAACCCAATCAAACTGCAACACATACAACAGTTTAAAAATTCAAACCTCCACCCAGTCGCAATGCACGTACACTAAAAGAAATAATAACTTTTTTTAATCTATTTCCTTTATATTTTTCATCTCTTGACTTCCCTTTTATTTCCTCTACTGAATTCACAAGATGAAACGGACTTGATTGAAGTGATTATCAGTAGACTAGCAAGAATAGGCAGTTATATTACTCCATATCTGTTCGCATTTTACCGACAAAGGAAGGCTACTGCTAATACATTAAAATTCTACAACTCATCTGTGAATAATTTACAGAGGCATTTCTTTTTTTACATTTTACAGAAATATAATAAAGGTACAACCACCACCACCACGTACACAACATAAACATACGAAAACGAAATTTGGGACTTCAGCTCTACAATTTCCCAGTGGTGGCAAGTATCCAACTTAATGATTCTAACTTTCCTAACAATAATTGAATTGGTTGAATTAATTGTTATGTTAGCTTATTGCTCCAGTTTGGTCAATAAGTGTACCAACTTGTTCTCCACACAAAGCTTTTGAGATGTTCCCGGGTGCCAATAGATTAAAAACTACAACTGCACAAATAAATAGTGGAAAAAATACATCAAATAGATTGTTATGAATAGTCTGCTTCATTGGTTACTTCAACGAGAATCATCATCAGTTTATGAAAATAATACACAAACTTCCATATAAAAGAAAATGCTAGCACTATGAGAACAACAGCTAAGCACTACAAAAATTTCTTGCATAGATGTGCCTAGATATTTAAATATGCAACAGGACTTATTTGAAATCTACTGCAAGGAACACGGAGAATGAAAATGCATTGTATTGTGTATTGAACAATATCTAAAGCAGCACAACTTGAAACACGCCCATAAAAAGACCAGATGCAATAATATTACTTACCAGGAATGGCATTTTCCTCGCAGAATGTCAGGGCTGACATATCCATAGAGGTGACACCTCTAGACACTAGCTCCCTGAAGGATATATGCTCGAAAGTGAAATTGTTGTCCCGTGAGTTGCAGTCATATACACCATCTACGTTAGTACCTTTGAGGACAGCCTGAGCATTAACTGCAGAGCAGATAACATGCGCTGATTATGCTTGCCAAAAAATCCATGTGGGTTGATGTGGGGGAAAGAGTAATAGATGATGCGGAGGGAAGAGTATTAGAAAATTATATAGAAAGGACAGAAGCATACTCTCTGAAGCCCGAAGAGCAGCAGATATGTCGGTTGAAAAAAGTGGATTACCAGCACCAAAACCAATGCCACCAAATATAACAACTCTTCCTTTCTCAAGATGCCTGATGGCCCGTTGCCTATTGTACGGTTCAGCAAACGCCTGCATTGAAACTGAAGTTTGTACACGAGTCTGAACACCCATCTTCTCTAAAGTTGATTGAAGCAGTAAGGAGTTCATCACAGTTGCCATCATGCTGACAAATTTAAGAAGCAACTATGCATTCAGGTCAATATTTTAAAATGTAGAAAGAAAAAAAAAACACTTTAGAAGATATATTAACCAGAAAGATTGAAAAGATCTTATGGCAGCATAAGTGCAACATCGAATCTAATGAACTAGAAGCCATGAAAACACTGATCTCATATTACCCATGTGCAATACATGAAGATGGGATGCCAATAAAGTTCAAGCATAAAAAATTCATTTAGGCTTTTGGTGAAAACGAACAAAATATAACAAAAGTTGACAAGTAAAACTGTCCAAAAAATAAATCATTGTCGTAAGTATTTCAATATAAACTTATTCATCATAAAATCAAAACTGCACCAATTTCAATATGCAGCTAAACAAAGGTCAGAAGTGCAACTCTAGGAAGGATGTGATTAAGCTTATGCAAATCATCAGCAAAGCACATCCAGTTGGAAAAGAAATAATATAGACAAAGCACAGTGCCAATTTAACCTCCTGGTGGTTCTGACCTCACTCCACATTTACAGCCCTACCTAAAAGTTCAAATTTTCAATTTTCTTTTTTAAAATGAGATGAGTCTTAGTCCTCTTTGCACTCCAATGATCCAGAGGAGGCAGTTGCTATGCAATTGGCACTACCAATCCCATACAAGTCAAAGTTCACTCCCCAGCTGTGGCCTTCCCTGGCCTGCCACCAAGATGCTCTCTTTCCCACATCCCAACTTCAACTAGCTGTTCTATGTTTTCCTTGGATCACCCATTTGTAATCAGGATATTCATGGTTATCTAAATCTATTTTTTTTCATGTATCTTCTTTTTGATGGATTTCTAGTAAAATTGCAAGACCATAAATAGAATATACATTGAACTTTTAGTGATTAACCTTACCCAACTTGGTATGCAGTACATCTTTCTAAACCTGTTGCAGTTACCCATGCATCTCCACAGAAGAAATTACGACCTCCAACAACAATTGCTACCTGAAGTATCACAAAGAAAGAAGAAGCAAGCTTCAGCTAAACTGAATAGGATAGCAAAATACAAGACCCTAGAGGAAAATCATGAGAACTGTACCTCCACACCAAGACGGGAAGCTATTGCAACTTCATTTGAAACCAACATGGCCACCTGACAATAAATTTAAGCAAGCAAAAGGAGTAAGCTTTGTCATAACAATTAGACTTCTTGCTATAGACTATGATCATGAGTCAACTTTCCACATATATAATATAACCAGAATGCAACTGTATTTCATTTTAGGTACATTCACACAAACCTTAGGGTCAATATTGCAGGTATCGGATCCGGTAAGTGCCGATCCACTAATTTTTAGAACAACTCTCCGCCATCTAAGGTTTGACAATGCTTTGGACTTCAGGCTGTTTACTTGACCTCCACTGCTGGACGTAGCCACTCCATATCTAAAAATAAAGGAGGGGAAGGCTCAATATTCACAATATTACAAGAATAAGAACAAGGAAAACAGTGCATGATGAATGACATTCAAAGTTCAAACTATAATGGTCCAAACAATGATAACACAATCAATATGCCACTCCATCCAAATAACACTACTTAGCATTGCGAATTGGAATTAAGAGCTTAGGTTCCCATGTAATTTGTGAACTTGAAATATGGTCTTGAAGATATCATGATATAGATTGCAAGTTGCAACAATACAATTGAAGAAAACTTCCACATTTAGTCTCACATGCAGACCTTTGTTTCAAATCCTAGTGTGTTCAGTATTACGGAGGAAACCATCTGAATCGATAGTCGTTATAAAATGTGATTTAGTAAAAATATGGATGTTCAGTTACTGTTATACAAAGTTGATTTTGCGTCCAAGCTTTGTTTAAGTAGAAGTGAGAGTGGTTTTTGCATTCAATTGAAAAATTTACACCAAATTTTACACGAAGCTTGCTTTCAAAGTAAAAAAACCCAAACATCAATCACTCACTTCCTATGAAGCACGGATACGGACACGACACGGACACCGACACGCCAACACAACTAATAATTTGAAAAAATTACATAACTAATAATTTGAAAAAATTACATAATTCAGTGTAATTACAAGTGTCGGTGTCAGACACAACACGTGTCTGACACCGGGACACGCCTAATCCGAGGAGTGTCCGTGCTTCATAGCTCACTTCAAACTGAATTTTAACCAAATAAAGTTTATCAACAACTCGCCCAAACACCCAGCATACAATTATTCTACTGCCCAAACTTGCTAACATATCAAAAAACCTATGCCATGCAATGCTAAGATTCTACAAAATATACCACCTTAAACATGTCAAGTAAAAAGTAATTTTACAAAGTTTTCTTTATTCCAGTTGTAAGCATCTAATTGAATAATGAACAAGGTACTCAAATGAAAAACAAAACGAAAACATGTGTATATTTCTTCTCTGTGGTTATAGAGCACAGTCAAACACAAGATTTATAAACACCATAATTAATAAAGTAAACACTTAAGTCGTGGGTTCAAACCCAGAAAAGGAGTAAGGGAGCATTTAATCTGCGGTAAGTACTGAACAAAACAACACACGACAAACACGGTACATCTGAAGTTGTCCGGTCCCTTGTTTTTTAGCACATCAAACACGTAAATATTTAGTCTAACTACTAACATTTGCCAATTAAAACAAAAACAGCAAATGCAACACACCTAAACAAAATTTAAAATTTTGAGCTTCGGTCAAACTCAAAGATCGCCTATTTATTCCAAAAATCCTACCCTAAAATCTAAATCGCAGCCAATTAAAACAAAAACAGCAAATGCAACACACCTAAACAAAATTTAAAATTTTGAGCTTCGGTCAAACTCAAAGATCGCCTATTTATTCCAAAAATCCTACCCTAAAATCTAAATCGCATCGAAGAAGTAATGTCATAAAGTTTAGAATTTTGACATTAATAATATACCAATCCATAAGCATTTAACTAAATCAAGCATTTATGAAACAGATTAAACCTCTTAGATTGCCTAGGTGAAACTGAAGCAGGAACAATAGCTTTATCATCATCAGCAAACTTGGCCGGAAGCGAATTCCCAACAATGTGTTCCATCTGCTTAAACCAAGGCCAATGACTAGCAGAAATGCAACCATTGTTCATTCTATGTCTCTCTAGCTTATACCTTTTCTTCAAATTATCAACCTTGTTCTTACACTGTTCCACACTCTTGGATTGATTCTCACATCTTTCACTAACCATAGATGCTACTTCTTCCCAATCTCTTCCTCTTAGATTCCCTCGATTCAGCTGAGTAAATTTCTCTGTATACGCTTCGAGTAAACACACTATCGCTGTATCACTCCATTCTTCTCGATCTTTTCTATACTCTGCTCCTACTCCGGCGCTTCCTCCACCGTTACCGCTAGAAACCGGTTTTGACCTTTTGTTGTTGAATCCATACGACGTCGTTGCATCACAGATTTCATCTCGATCTCGATCTTTACGTTTCTCGCTGCCAGCATCATCATCGAATGGATTACCGTAATCATCGGTGTCGTCTCCGTCGTCGTCGGCGACGGCGGCGGAGACGGAGGTGGTGATGTGTTTGGATTGGACTGAAGCTGTGGAGAAGTGGTGGTGAGAGTGATGGTTGTGGTGGTGGTGAGGTGCGAAGGTTTGGTGGAGGTGGTGGTGGTGGTGAGAGTGGTGGTTGTTATCGTCGTGGAGGAGAGAGAAATCGTCGTCGTCGTCGCAAGAAGCCATGAGATTAACGGCGGAGAAGACGGTGAAAGGGTTTGAGGGAACGGCGTTAGGGAAAGAGAGAAGAAGGTGAAGATGTGTGATAACGTTGTGGTGACGTTAACGTTAAGTGATAAGTGCGAGTGAAGTGTACGCGCTTTTTGCTTTATACCACGTAGGAGAGATGGAGGACCCAGGACATTGCTTCTTTGTGTTTGCATGTTTTGCTTTCAAAAGAAACTAATATTTTATGTTTGCTTTTTTTTTTTTTTGAAACATTGCTTTTGTTTTTAAATTCAAAATAGAATTTTGTGACTCACTCCTTAAACAGAAAGAAATCATTATAAAAAGTGAAAACTCATTTTCATCTCTTACAATTTTCTTCTTTTATAATTTAAAATCTAATAAACAATAATATCTAGTTAGTTTTTGTCGAGTCAATTCATATATGAGTTTGTTATATGAATCAAAACCACTTGTAAGAGTCACTTGTGAATTAACTCTCTTAAAAATAAAAGATTGTATCGAATAAGGTGGCAACAACATCAACGATATTAATATTTAATAATTCATTGTTAATATATTTTGAAAAAAAATTAAGTTTATTTAAATGAATATATTAGTATACTTGTATGTTTTTATAGTAAAATGAAAATGAAATAGTTAAATTGTCAAATACTTATATGTTTTTTATTTAAATGAACAGGGAACCCTTAATATGGACCTCAATTTAGGGCTATTGGTGAACCTTTGTTACTTACTTACTATAGCCGGTTACCATCTTTTATGTTTTGTTTTGAGGCTTAATTACTAGATTATAAAATGGCAAAATCAATTTGCAATTTAATTTCATCTTTACACTCTTTATATCTCTTCTCTCTAGTCCATCTCAAAGTTTATTCTGGTGAATAAACTTCAACCATCTACCTTCAATTTGTCCATTGTCAATTATTTTCCTAATTACACGAAGTACCCTTTGTGATCACGAACACCGTCCCATTTCTTCCATTCCTTTATACACGTCACTCTTAGTGAATGGGTTAATCTTTTATCTCTCCATTTATGTAATCAACATGCTTTTATTTGTGTGAGTGTTTCTAATTTGATTTGTATCTATGAGAATACTAGTAATCTCTTGGGCTATTTTGTCATCAACAACAAACAACCACAATGTCACACTTATCCCTTTAACTCCATTCACCCCCACAGCATCAAATTTCAACCACAACAACAAAAAACTACAATCACCTTAGATCTCCCCTCTTTTTTTATTTTTGTTTGGAGGCTCTAAAGAGGCAAAAGACATCAAATGACATAAAAAGTTTTTTTTTAATGTTTTCTATCAATATGAACAGTGATTGTGATACCAAATCAAAAATAAAAATTAAACATAATAATAAATAATAAAACTATACTTTGTGGTTTGTAAAGATGAAATGTGAAAGAAGAGAGAAGATTCGGGAAGTGAGTGGAGTGGTGGAGCCAAAGATGATGTTGGTGAAGAAACAATTGAAGCATGTATGAGAGGAGAGAGAGAGAGAGAGAGAGAGAGAGAGAGTTAATTTGATTAAATTCATGTTGCAGATGTAAGTAAAAAATATGACTGGCTATAATAAGTCACTTTGTGAGGTTCACCCATGGACCTTTTAAATTGAGGTACATATTAGGGTCTCCCAAATGAATATATTAGTATACTTCTGCTCTTGCACAATAGAGGTTAAAGAGAGAAATATGAAAAACAAAATTTTGATTTTTTGATTTTTTTTTTTCTTGCATGACGTTTGTTACGAGTCTTGCTAGAATTTGAATAATAAAAAACAATTACAACATCACCGAAAAGGTGGATGGAGACGACTTCGTCTTTTACTAGATCTAATTATAGTGTTGCAGGAAGATGAATCAACAATGACAGTAACGACGTCGCTATAAGCTGAATTGGTTGTAACGGTATTATCGAAGGTAATGGTTGATGACATAGTTTTGCGTTTGTGAGTCATGGTGAAAATGAAGTGAAAAGAGAATGTGAAAAAGCGAGAGATTTGAGCATATTTCCATGGTATCGTAGTTTTGTGCAATATGTTATTAAATTAGAATTGATTATCTCATGCATTTTTTACTTAACTTAAAAATAATTTGAATATGTTTTAAATTGTTGTATATTGGCAAATGTTCATGTACAAAAGTTATCAAAAATAATAATGTTGTTTTTAGTTTATTATTTATTATTCTTTTTCTATTATTTGAATTAATCATAGAACATTTTTAAATGTTAAACTTAAATTTAACATGTGAAATTTATGTTAGTTATGTTATGAAAATGTTTATTTTAACATAATATAAATAAATTTTAAAGTGTTTTATTTAAAGTTGGTTATATAAGTATTCTATGACCCTTTTTGTTATTGTTTTGTATATTTAATGCGTTTCATGTAAAATATTTTTGATATATAAGAGAGAAGTTGAACTTCAAATTGAAATGCATGAAAATCTTCAATAGCATGTATAATGAGAGAAAAGTTTGTGTATCATTATATTATACTTGATTGACAAAATATCATGATTTTAAGTTATTTGATGAATATTATAATGTGTTTATAAATTAATTTAAAGACATAACCATGAGAGTTCAAAAGTATATGTGATTCATAAAATATTCAAAGTTTATAAAAGCTAAAAAAGAAATTGCAATTATTTCACGAAATGATTGACAAGGATAAGGTGTAAGATGTTGAACACGTCTGTATTTTGATACATCAATAGAGATGTGATACAAGCTCATATTTATTTGATCATAAAGGGTAGAAACTTGAGTTTTATGATGAAAATACATCATTAGAAAGATTGAAATACGTGAAAATAGATACATCATAATTGATAAAAATACTTGGACCACAATAAGAAAAGTGGCAGGATGAAATTTGTCCTCTTATATGTTTGCAAGAACGTATGATTATAGAGCATTTATGATATAATCTATCTATAATGATAGTGAAGTGCAGAATAGAGAGACAAGATATGATAACTATATCATATCCTACTATAATCTTTTGTTTTTTTTTTTCCGGTAAACCAGGAGAATGGACAGGCATCAAGGAGAAGCAACGACATCCCAACTAGGTTGACACCCCGATGAACTCCCATCTTATACTGCCAAGCTCAAATATTATTAAAAAAAAGGGGAAAAATACAAGAGGGGGACTAGGCCAAAACCCTCAGGAAAGGAAGCAAAAAAAACAAAAACGAGAAAAACAACAAAAAAAACAACAAAAAACAGCCACCTACGGAAATCTAATCCGAGGAAAACCACACCTATCCGCAAAAAACTCGTGGTGAACCTCTGCCGGCAAAGATGGGAGCCACACCTCCCCCACCACGGAATGGCCACAATACCAAGAAGGAACATGAGAAAAAGTAATCATAGGTTCAGCCATAAAAATAAAGACAGACTTATGAGAAGCATAAAAATTCTTCAAGGCAATTCTAGTGTCCAAATTGCCAAAACCTCGGACATTCCAATAAAGTACTATCATTAATCAGAGGTATTTTTATCACCCTTGGAACGAGTTTTGTAAGGCATACCAGTCGTTGTCTTAGCAATATGTTGCTTCTGCTTCCGAGTCAACATCGGTACAAAAGGAATTTCCGTAGCTCTTTGGTTATAGTCTTTAGCTCGACGCCAAAACTCTAAATCGTGTTGAATCCTCGCAATGCTAGGAATCTCCGTAACAATATTTGGTGCCCTATCATCCTGTGAACTTATGCCATTTGCCTCATTACCATCAACAGAACCATCAGACTTCTCACAAGAGGCAACAGTGTCAACAGTGTCGTGGTTATCCTGAGAAACAGTAGATACCTCATGCATGTCAACATGCTCAACCGGGAATGGTCTTGGAACAATCTCACGAGCACCCTTGGGACTTGCCACCAGCTCCCTTGGGCTCACATGATCCTGTTCCACACCATCCTGAAACGGTACTGAAACATCATCAACCGTGGGGTTCTCCAGCTCCTCCCGCGATGTCTGAATTATCGGGACCGCTCCGTCAAGTCGTACGTCCTCACGCCCAAGAAGGGATGAGTGTGTTACATGCTCATTGGGACCTTTGGGACTCTCCTCCAGCTCCCTAGGGTTTCCATGATTAAGTTCCACACTATCCAGAAGCGAAGAGGTAACAACATTCACTGTGGGGTTCTCCAACTCCTCCCGCGGTTTTTGATGCGACATCCCCAATTCTATGGGTTGCACGTCATCGTGCGAGAAGGGAAACATCCTCCAACACAGGCCTAGGAACAATGAACTCATCATTAGAAATATTGTCAAACACGTTATGAAGCGGCATACTGAATGAAGTTGCAGATATGCTTGAAACAAACACTAAAGGTAACGAAACCGGAGTCGATTGAATCTGATTGATGCTTGGAATCGGAATGAATGTAGCTTGTGTAGTCTGAGTTGATATTGGCACTGTGACCCTGGAAGTGGTGGTGACTGTGGAGTTGACCGGAATCCACCTCCCAATTTCTCCAGCAGCCGAAGAAGAAGCATCCCCACCCTTGTGACGTGTAGGAGGCGCAACCACAACTTCTTTGGCCGGGTGTTTCCCACGATCCACTTTGTCTTTTGTAGCCTGCGGTATTAACCATTTACAAGTAGTGACATTATGACCAATGATGTAGCAATGATGGCAAAACAAAGGACGTCGTTCATATTGTATTTCCACCATTAACGCAAAGTCATCACGTTCAACAAGGACTTCATCATAGGTTGTCTTCGAAAGATCAATATCCACTAAAATACGAGCATAATGGCCAAATTTACGCTCCCTAGTTAGCCCATCAATATCAATTGGTGTTCCAACGACACTTGCAATTTCCAACAAGGTTCTCTCTCGCCAATACTCTTGCGGTAGCTCCACCAAACGAATCCATATCGAGGCATGAGTCTGTTTCTGTTCCAAGAGTTTGAAATCTTTCGTCCATTGTTAGAATCTCAACAAACCCGGTTTGAGATTTACCGTTCCCATCGCCCATCTATTCTTAAAATCCTTCGCCGACTCAAAGTGAAAGTCATAGTATCCCTTGCCAAGAGGCACCTTTTTCCAGCATGCCTTTGTCTTCCATAACTTGTCAATCTTACTCCTAAGGTCACGTGCCGAATAAGGTTTGTCCCCTTTAGAAAGTGTCAAACGAGCCCGTAAAACCTTCAGATAATCTTCAACTCCCTTACGTTATTCCTTTTGTCCAATTTTAATACTTAACACACCGCCTTTAATGCAAGGGGATGGGAGGGGAGAGTCATCCTGCACCTTTGTCCCCGCCAGAGCTGCTGCAAAGGACAAGGTTGGCGTGGTAACAAGTGGCACTGTTGATGTCATTAAAGGTGTAGAACTTGACTGCACCAATGTTGTCGTAGGAAGCGCCATGCCTGAAGAGTGTGTCACCTCTGACACACACGGCCATTGGCACTCGTAGGCCATGAGAGAGCTGCAAAGAAATCACCAGACCAGTTCTAATAATGGTGAACGCGTAAATCAACCTTTGTAATGCCCTAAAGCATTAACGCGGCTGCACGACCCCAAATTTAAGAACCAGACCCAATGAGAGTCATAGTGAAGGGGAAACAAAGAGGGAAACAGAACAGAAGGGAAAAAACGAGCAACTGGGCAAAAGAGGTTCCAACAGAAACACAGTACAGATTTTGAAAACCAGAGAGTTTCTAAGAATGAGAATCGCGTGAATCAATCTTTGTAACACTTGAAGGTATCATCACGATTGCGCGTCCTCAAGAGGAAGAATCTCAGTGATCGAACCAAAGCTGCACCGTTTCCGTGAAGCCAACGCCGGAACAGCCGCGGTTGGCAGTCACCAGAACCCTAGTCGCCAATCTGATGTAACCCTAGTCGCCAATTTCACCAAAAACGAGAGCAGTCACCTAAACGCAATTAGATCAAAAGCTCTACCTTTGTTCAATCTTTTGTTTGATCACCAATAAAATAGGATAAATTATTCCTTTCTTTAATCCTATATGTTTGCTCTTTTGTAATTTACATCCTAGATTTAGGTTGGGTTAAAATTAACCTAACAGGGTAAGCAAATAAAAATCCCTTTTTGCCCTCACTACATATAAACATATCACTTATCTTGCTCTCTATTCGACTCAAACACGATAACATTTCCTTATACAACACCAAAAGGCAGAAAACAAAAAACAAAAAAAAAACACCAAAGATTAAAACCCCAAAAACAACCGTCAAACCACACCAATAAAATAAAGAAAGCAATACGAAAAAACAAAAAGCAAAGAAAAAAATTGTGTCGGAGATGGAAAACCATCCAACATCACAAAAGCCACATGTTGTGATGGCTATATAATATTTAGATTGATTTATGAAGAAGATGAATTAATAAAAATTCTTATTTAAGTAGGTTGGTAAGAATTTATTGAATGAC
Organism: Medicago lupulina; assembly: GCA_958299785.1. Taxonomy (NCBI): domain Eukaryota; kingdom Viridiplantae; phylum Streptophyta; class Magnoliopsida; order Fabales; family Fabaceae; genus Medicago; species Medicago lupulina. The sequence continues at coordinate 25,010,956 of OY283141.1, read as the reverse complement.
ACTCGCCGTTGACGAAGAAGGAAGAAAGAAGATGAATTTAGAAATGAGCTTGAATCTTAATTTTGAATATTGAAATGTGTCAAATGATTTGTCTAATAAGTGATTTATTTAATTAATTAAAAGGGTAATTTGTTCATTTAATTCTAACATGTATGTTTTTTTTAGGGAAATTCTAACATGTATGTTATCATGTTTTATCATTAAATGACAAGATATATGTTTATCATTCTTAAATCTTAGTCCGTCTCTACCCAACTCTATATCCTGTTTATCTAATATCACGACCATCAATCAAAACATACTAAGTGTGTGTCTGACACCACTTTATTAGGCTCAAAACGTGGGTTACTTTATTTAAACGCCGTTTGGCTCTTTTCCATGCTGTTTGGATGAATGAAAAAGCAATTTTGTGAAACGTGTATCTATCTCCAAAACTCAGTTTTCCTGAAGCTGAGAATCATAGCTTCTATGGCAGATGAAAACCACGTTTCAGCCTTTAATTTCTCAAGGGACAGGTACTTACCTAATTACCCCTAAATTCAAGCCTTCAATTTCTCTTTCTCACAATTTTCTTTCCTTGTCATTACTTCATATCACTTCAGCCTTCAATTTTCTGCTAATTGTGAAGGTTTTGCAAATCTAAGTTTTCAATTTTCTTTAGCTTTTCCTCTATTTTTTCAGATTTTGTGGTTAATCTCATTACTCATGGTAGATGTGTTGGTTGGGTGAATTTATTCCTTCAACTTTTCCCCTATATATGATGCTTATGAGCTACTTGTGAGAATCATTCCATTGTTCTGCCAAGGCCTGAAGGTAAATACAGATTCATAATTTTTTATTCTTTTTTGCTTTGTTTACTTGCTTCAAAACTGTTAATTTCTATTTCTATTTGCTCTAGTTGTTATAAATTTTACCTTAATTTTTTTCATTCTACATCAATGCATTGTATGTGTTTGATAAATAGCCTCAAAGAAGAAAACAATTTTCTTATTGATATGTTCATGTTGACTGTTCTGTTGTTATTGACATGTTTATGTTTTTTTCTCTCTTGTTTTTCTGTTTTGAGCAGTGAGTGTATTATTTTTGTTTAAGTTACTTGGTGTGAGTTTAAAGTAATTGAACTTGAATGAAATAATGTAAGAAAAACAACTTACAACTTCAAGCCATTGTTGTATTGCTAATTTTTATGCCTTTTCATTTTTAGATAAACCTTTTCCAACCTTTACAAAAAAAAGTTACATTTAGCACAAAGTAACAGAACTTCTTCTGGTGTCAGTTTGATCAAGTTGCTTATGTATAGTTTGTTTCATTTTTTATCATACTTTTATGTATATAGTATCATGGACTCACTTAAGAGGAAAGTTTTTGCTAACCCCCCATCAACTAACAATGAGGGTCAAAGTTCCAAAGCTAGGTGGAGGGATCTTAAAGCCACTGAGTACTTTGTGAAGGCATGTTTGGATCAAGTTACCAAGGGTCAACGAATTGGTACTTGTTTTACCAAGAAAGGATGACAATGTATTGTTTCCCAATTTAGTGAACGAAGTGGACGGAACTATGATAAGGTACAATTGAAGAATATGTATGATAGCCTGAGAAAGAAATGGAAAGTATGGTATAACTTGTTTGGAAAAGTTACCGGATTAGGATGGAATTTTGAGAAGAACACCGTTGATGCATCCGATGAGTGGTGGGAGAAGAAAGAATTGGTATGTGAATCACAAATATCTTGTTTAGTAATACTTTTATGTTTATATTTACCATAGTTTTATATGTTAGGTTATGAATATGCAGGAAAATCCTCAATATGCAAAGTTTAGAGACAAGAGACTTCCATTTGCTCACCAACTAACCACACTTTTCAAGGATGTAGTGGCTAATGGAGCATGCTTGGGCACCATCAAGTGGTGTATTACCTAATGAGAACTTGGGTAATGATGATATTGATGTTGGCTTGGATATTGCAGAAGGTTCGGGTGATAGTGAAGATGCAAGCATTAGAGCAACAACTGGTTTTGGAAATATTAACTTAAATACATCACAAGGAGTTGTTACTCAAAGTAGTGGACAAAAGAGAAAGAGAGTTACTGGGGCTGAACAGAAAGGAAAGAAAAAAGCTACTCCTTCAACTTCAATAGATGAGGCTGTTAATGTGATTGCGGAGACTTGCAAGTCGCGGAATGAGGCTATAAGTAATGCATCTATTGGTGAAGTGATGGCTGAGATTCAAACCACGAATGCAGTTAATTTTGATTTAGAGTTTCATACAATGTGTTGTAACCTAATGATGTTTAAGCCAGCTAGGGAGATGTTTGTATCATTGCGGAGTTTTGAGGAAAGAAGGCTAATTTGGCTCAAATTTGCATCATTCAACCCTGCTATGCTTATGAAGTATTAATTTGGCTCAAGAATTGGATTAGTGATGTCCCTTGGATTTAGTTTATGCGTTTGGACGAACCCACTTGGGTTGGCCTAGTGGTATTGGCTTAGGACCTGGGAGTGCGTTCCTCCTCAAGGTCTCAGGTTTGATTCTCTCTGGTGCCAATTTGAGGGGGTTAGTTTAGCTTCTTCAAAAAAATTTTTTTTATGCTTTTGGAGTTAGTTTATGTATTTGGTTGTTTAGTTTGTTTTTAGATCTTCATTATCTTGCCCTATCTGTTAAGACTTTCCTTTAGAACTTGCTTGCTATCAAGAACCCAAGTAGTATGTATTAAGTCTTTGAAAATGCTATTATGGTGATATGAACCTATGTATTATGTCTTTGCAATTTGAATGAAGTCAATTTGTTACATGGTTGCCTCTGTTAATAGCTATTATGACTTTACTCATTACAGGTTGTTATATGTGTTAAGAGTGTGGATAAAAAATCACAGAAAATACTCTCACAAGCTTTAGCAAGTAACCACTCCCGCCAGGTATCATTCACCTGATATATCAGTATAATTTTCTGTTTCAAAAATATGCTGTCAAAAGCAGTATGGAATCATGATTTGGACAGAATGTGCTAACAATTATCATGAACAAAGGAATTATCTGATAACAATTATTGCTGTCAAAATGAGAATCATCTGATAACAATTATCTGTCAACCAAAATGATAAATATTTAGTAACAAAGGAATTAGTTATAGAACAAATTGCCAATGAAGTAAAAAATTGTAGAGTCTGATATATGCTTCAATGCCTGAAACGTATATTCCCCTACATCAAGATATATGCTTTTTATTATACTAATTGTTTATACACCTTTGTAGCTGCTACCTGATATATGCTTTTTATTATACTAATTGAATTAGATATTGTGATTTACGCACACGTTCCTCTTTATTAAAATGAATGGTTAGAGTGAACATTTGGAACACAATACACAAGAAAAAGAAGAAGAAGATGATGATATATTTCAAGAATCCTATTTTTTGGCTGCATTACATGGTGAGTATGCAACAAATTTTTTATGCAAAGAGCCATGTAGAACTAGTGAGCTCACAAGTCATGCATGGGTTTAAGAAATATTGCAAGTGAATCCCACTCGTTGTTATGAGATGTTTCGAATGGAAAAACATATTTCTAATAAACTTTGCAATGAAATGGTGGAACATGATTTAAAGTCTTCAAAATATATGGGGGTTGAAGAAATGGTTGCAATGTTTTTGGTCGTTGTAGGCCACGGTGTCGGTAATAGAATGATTCAAGAAAGATTTCAACATTCGGGTGAGACTGTAAGTAGACATTTCTGTCGTGTACTTCATGCATGCCTTAAGTTGTCCTTCAAATATATTAAACCCGAAGATCCTATGTTTCGTGATTGTCATGCCAAAATAAAAAATGATCAACGTTATTGGCCTTTTTTTAAGAATGCTATAGGAGCAATTGATGGTACACATGTCATGTGTAGTTAATGCTAGTGAGCAACCAAGGTGTATGTGATTGGAATATGTGTTTCACTTTTGTATTAGCTGGTTGGGAAGGCACTGCCCATCAGAGCTGTCAAAACGGGCTACCCAGCCCGCGTCGGGCTAGCCCATGACGGGCTCGGGCTTTGGTGGGCCGGGCCAAAAAGGCCCGAAAGATAAACAGACTCAAAAAAAAGTGTCCAATCCCGACCCTTTATGGGCTACGGGCTTTCGAGCTAGCCCGGTTACTTAAAGCTTTTAATTAAAAAATTACACTGAAAAATATTAATCGACAAAACTCAACAACATTAAATTTAAACCAATCTCCCACTCGACCAAAAACCAGACACAAATATTAGTATAGCTACAATCATGTTTAAATTGATGCTTGATTTTTCTACTGATAATCAAGCAACCGTTCTTAAATTCCCTACTGCATCATTTGCTACTTTACTTGATTCCTCATACAATTTATGTTCATTGAAAACAATCAAAAGTCACAACATAAACCTAAGGAAAAAATGCATCAAGGTATCATGCTTGTACTGTAATGATGTTGACAACTGCTCACGAAATAATTTCCTTCCATCTTCTTAGTATGATGCCAAAAATTGTATAAAAATATTGATCTGATTACTATTGATTAAGTTGAAAACAGATTTTCATATCCATTCACACTATTAACTGGGTTGATTACTGAAAGTCAAAGATCAATAACAACATCTGCATCATTGTTGAACCCTTTCAAGAACTTCACTTGCAAAAATCCATCAAGTCCTAATAGAGGAACCAAGAAAGGAAAATTGAATGGAAAGTGGATCAGCAAGGCATTACAAAGGGCATCAACAATAACATTATTCTACCTTTCACTTGATTTGATCGTGCATTGTTTTTTTAGCAATAACATGAACTGAACCAATTCTTTATACATACATCATCATACTAATTAATAACATTTAAAATTTTCAAAGAAAAACACAAAATTAATATGAACAATAAATTTATATGATACAAGAGCAATAGTTAACCTTAGGCAACACTGATTTTTTTTTTCTGGACCTAATGATGGTGGGTTGTAGGAAATTGTAATGTTAAAAAATAATTATAAAATAAACGGGCTAGCCCGTGACGGGCTCGGGCTAAAAAGGCCCAATTTTAAACGGGCCCAATTTTTTTATGTCCAAGCCCTACATTTTTTCGGGCTTTTGCGGGCTGGCCCAGTAGACCCGACCCGTTTCGACAGCTCTACTGTCCATGACGCCTGTGTTTTTGACAAAGCTCTTACTACTGTTAACCTTAACTTTCTGCATCCTCCTCAAGGTATGTTATACTGTCTTACTATATATGATTTGTTATATTAACAATTTATTTATTTTCATATTTTAATAGTTAATTTATTTTCAGGTAAGTATTATTTGGTGGATTCTGATTATCCAACACCAATAGGGTGCATTGGTCCATATAGATGTGAACGTTATCATTTTCCTTAATTTAAGCATTCAAGTGGGTTCGAAAATAAAAACGAAGTATTCAATTACTACCACTCAAGTTTAAGAAGCACAATTGAAAGAACTTTTGGGGTATGGAAGTTCATATAGTTGTCGCAGCAATGACAATACACAACTTTATTAGAAGGAGTGCTGAAATGGATATTGATTTCAATCTTTATGAAGATGAAAATACAATCATTCACCATGATGATTATCATAGATCAACTAACTTGGATCAATCCCAAAGCTTCAATGTAGCTTCTTATTCAGAGATGGATCATGCTCGAAACTCAATTCGCGATCAAATTATAGCGTATAAGCTAAATAATTAGTTTGTAATAATTTTCAATATTATATTACACTTGAACTTATATTATCTATTATCTATATGTAATATACTTTAGAGCCTTGTTATTTTATCATACTAATTTAGAAATCAATGATTATGTATTAATAATTTACGTATATTTTAGTTTACAGTTGTGTAATTTCTTATATTTTTTACATCTTTTTATGCTTATATTATTTTATTAAAATCACCCAATTGATAATTTTTTTTTATTAAAAATAACTCTTATAAATTAATATGATTTTAAAATTAATTTCGGAACCAATACAATTTATGTATGATAAGTTGAAATAATTTTTTAACGTGAATGAGTTTTAAATACAATTAAAAGGATTCCTAAAAAAAAATACAATTAAAAGGATAGTTTAGTCATTACACATTCACTTCACATTCAACTCACTTTTAACCAAAATCAATTCTCTCAAACTCAATTCTATCAAAATCAATTCTCCCCACCGCCATACCAAACACACACTAACTCGATCCCTTAATGAATTGAAGTTTGACCTCATTGTAAACTCTACCAAAAATTTAAAATAAAATTGTAAAAAAAAATAGAAAAGTTTTCCTTCTAATACCGCATGTTCAACCGTTCACTTCACGGTCAGGCTCACTCGTACAGCACACCATATTCCCACCATGCCTCACATGCTTTCCTCGCCATATTTCTTTTTTCAACCCACCTACTCCACCATTATCACGTGCCTTTCTACCTTCTTCTGAAATAAACCACGTGCGTCACCATTCCTTCCACACACGCTATCACACAGCGCGTGCACCACCACCTTCTCCCTTCTCCACGAAACAATAAAGAATATCTTTTTTTCTTTCCATAAATAAAAAAAAAAACTAAGACCGTAGTCACCGTAGTACTTACTTTTCTTTTTGTTCCATCAGAAACAAAAAAACACAAACCACAAAACATGTTTCATTAATCCAACAGCCACAATTTCGCCACGTATAACATGTTCTAAATCTTAACAAAAACAACCAAACCAGAATTCCACTACACCAATTACCTAAGACAGTATCACTGTGAAACAATTCACGAAAGTTGAAAACAAAACACTGAAACTGAAACCAAAACGATATATAAATTATAAAGAATCAAAAGCATATACTGTTATTTTTTTCAATTCAAAGGGTTTTCAAGTTGCGTTTGTTTGGTCTCTTTTTCACGCACCACACCACTACTCTTCTTCTTAATCGATTCTGTGTTTGATTAACAAACAAACCAAACATGCCTTCCAGTCACTTGCTTCTCGAGGAACCAATTAGGATGGCTTCCATCCTAGAGCCATCAAAAGCCGTTAGTTTCTGTTACTTTTTCTTATTGTTCTTAGTGTTTTCAATTCCAATCTATAGATCTTGTTTTTGTGTTTTTTATTGATTTTGTAATAATTGATTTATTTAATTGAAATTGTTGTTGATGTTGATGGTTTTTGCAGAGTTTTTTTTCTGCAATGACAAAGATTGTTGGAACATTGGGTCCTAAATCTCGATCTGTTGAGACTATTTCTGGATGTCTTAAAGCTGGCATGTCTGGTATGTTTTTGTCTTAAATTGTGTTGAGGAGTTTAAATCATGAACTAGTGGATGGTTAATGATTTTATGTGATTTTTGTTGTTGTTTAATGCAGTGGCTCGTTTTGATTTTTCATGGTGTGATCCTGAGTATCACCAGGAAACTTTGGAGAATTTGAAGATTGCTATTAAGGGTACTAAGAAGCTATGTGCTGTGAGTTTCCTTCCTTATCTGCTGCTTCACTTTTTTCAATTATTTGCTTCTTATGGAATTGAGACTAGTTTGTTTCATGCTGAAATTGTGGCTGAAAAAGGCCAACATAACAAACTTTCTTTCCTTTTTTTGGCTTTTTAATGTTGGTTACATTGGTTATGAGTAGTGTTGTCAATTGCTGACAGCTTGATCAAATACGCTGCGCAACAGTGCTACAACGCCACTATTTGACAATATTTTGGGCTAAATAGCGTATCGTGGAATGATAATTATTTGCTTGGATTCCGCTACGTTATTTAACAACACTGGTTATAAGCAAACAGAAGAAATAAAATAAAATGAAGGCTGTGTCACAAACCAAAAACCCGATTCACCACTTTATGTCTAGCATGCCCCCTCATTCAACGGCCCTTGTTTGGGGCTTTTGAAGTGTGGACAATACACAATCCCCGAAGCCCGTCTTCCCTTATCTGAAGTTTTACATTTTTGTTTAGAAGAATATGCAACAAGGACCGAACTCTTGATCGCGTGGTCATTGATTCACAGAGTATGTGATATTATGTCACAAACCAACTATTCCGAAATCTTACGCAGTTGGTGTTAAGTGAAAGCATATGAATGGTTTTTATGCATAATAAACTGTTGTTTTTGGATGTTTACTGTCAATTTTCTCAAGGCAGAGCTCTTTTAGCAGCTATTTCAAGAATATCCAATTTCTATATTCTCGCTTTTCTGCCTCACAAATGTTTTATGTTGAGGATCAATAATGGGAAAGGAACTGAAAGTTTGTTACTCTTGATTGCCTTTGACAGGTTATGCTGGATACAGTGGGCGCAGAGATGCAGGTTGTTAACAAAAGTGAGACAACCATCTCACTTGAGATAGATGCTCAGGTTGTTCTAACCCCCAACCAGGGACAAGAAGCTTCTTCAGAGATATTGCCAATCAACTTTGATGGACTGGCCCAGGTTCATTGACACTTTTCACCTTGTCATCATTATATGATGTGACTTTCTTGCTTGTACATTGCTTACACTGAATATATATATATATATATATATATATATATATATATATATATATATATATGTTTGGAATCAGCAAAATTTATTAATAAATATCAATACGAGAACAAGATGTGCAAGTACTGACACAGTGGATACAAAGTTACAAATTTTACACATATCTCTAAACTAGCCATCATAAATTGGTCACCACAACTGCTACACAAAAAAACTGCCCTTGCATCGTTTGCTTCCACCGAATATTAACATGAAGGATTTGAATTTTGTTGCCTATGGAGTGCATGCTCTGACTCAATTTTTCTTTCCTCTCAGGGTTGTATGGTTCAAAGTATCTATAAATTGTGTATATATATGCAATTTGTTTATTGCTTATGATGTTAGAAGCAGTTAATGTAAATGTTTAGTTGAATACGACATGAAATTTGTTCTTCATGATTTTGAGATATATCTTTAGATGTCTTCTGCTTGCTTGCAATGTAATTGTTGCTTTGCCTAATTTTCAAATTCTTTATTGTTTACAGGCAGTGAAGACGGGAGACACTATTTTTATTGGGCAATACTTGTTCACAGGAAGTGAAACTACTTCTGTATGGCTTGAGGTAAAATAAGTTGCAAAGTTTATTCCAATTGGTCAATTTTTTTATTTTTGCGTTCTTCGGTATCTTTCTCACATAATTTGTCTATATCCTTTCAACTTGGGTTATGAATTTGCATTTTTTTTTGTGCAATAACCGTTTATTTTAAGTTTATACTTTTATTTCTTGTAGTTGAAATGAAAAACATAAGCAGGTCCAAAAGCATAACTAAAATAATATTTGATTCTTTTACATGTATGATGACTGATGAGTTCTACCTGATGCTGTGCAGGTATCTGAAGTCAAAGGGAACGATGTTGTGTGTATTATAAAGAATTCAGCTACATTGACCGGGTCATTGTTCACTTTGCATGCCTCTCAAATTCACATTGATTTACCTACCCTTACGGAGAAAGACAAGGAGGTACGTTCCATTTTTCATTCGGATGTGTGAATTATTAACATTTCAGGACACATGTGTTCGCTGTGTCTAGAAGTTTTGGGGTTATTATATTTATATTTCTTTATTATCTTTTCAGGTTATAAGCACCTGGGGAGTTAAAAACAAAATCGATTTCCTGTCATTGTCATATACTAGGCATGCTGAAGATGTCCGCGAGGTAATTTGAGCTCCAAATTGTTTACTTGAATTGGTCACCTCATACTCAATTTCTATTACGTATTAATAGGCTTTCATATGTTATTTTAATGCAGGCTCGTGACTTCCTTTCAAAGTTGGGTGATCTTAGCCAGACACAAATTTTTGCAAAGATTGAAAACGTTGAGGTGAGTTACATATCTTCATTTCAGTTTAGATTATATTCTTATTGGCTAGGCTTAGTCAATTGTATGTAAATAAATTTTACATCTGTGTTGTTTCTTAGGGATTGACTCATTTTGATGAGATTCTGCAAGAAGCTGATGGTATTATCCTTTCCCGTGGAAACTTGGGTATTGATCTTCCACCAGAGAAGGTCAGTTTTTTTTTAATGAAAATAATTTTGTTGTTTGACGTGCTTGTTGTCTTTCATCCTCGTGATAACAAGTTTATATTTTTAAAAATATATTCCGGGCATTTATGTTGGAGGTCTAGAGGCATATTCCTCTATGTATGCTGCACTTGTAAATTGTAATGGGATTGTTTAATTGTTTGAGTTAAATCAGCTAAAAAAAGGATACGTACGTAATTGTCCTTCATGATAACTATATTCCTGAGGCTGTCTCCTTCATTGAGTGAATGCTGAATAGTTATAAGACCTACTGTGCATTGATGTTGATATAATTTATCAAACTTCCTTTTGTGTTTGTAGGTTTTTCTATTTCAGAAATCTGCCCTACACAAGTGTAACATGGCTGGGAAACCTGCTGTGCTTACACGTGTTGTGGACAGCATGACTGATAACTTAAGACCAACTCGTGCTGAAGCCACTGATGTTGCCAATGCTGTTTTAGATGGTAAGTTGCTAGTTATCTAATGCAGCTTTTTTTGGTTGGTGAATACTAGGCAATCTGGATGATATTTGGTTTGCCTGTTAATTTATATGACCTTCTCTAAATGATGAAAACGGGCTATTTGCGCTTCTTGGCATTTTTTTTGTTGCTTCTTTGGCCAATGTGTGTGTACTGTGTTTTAGTTGGAACCACTTGATGGATATATTTGTCTAACTGTTAATAAATAAACAGGAAGTGATGCAATTCTTCTGGGGGCAGAGACTTTACGTGGATTGTACCCTGTTGAGACTATTTCTACTGTCGGTAGAATTTGTTCAGAGGTAAGTTCATTAGTTTATTAATTTTGTTTAACTTGTTGAATTTGTACTATTGATTTCTTTATTCTAATTTTATGGTTTCTGAATTCTGATCACATACTTTCTTTTTTATGTTGCTCTATGGGCTTTGTTGCGTGAATGAATCTTGTTTACTAATGCTTCTGCCTTCCATTTCATATCCTTGTAGGCTGAGAAAGTCTTCAATCAAGACCTTTATTTTAAGAGGACAGTCAAACATGTTGGAGAACCCATGACCCACTTGGAATCTATTGCATCCTCTGCGGTACTTTCATCTGAACATTTCCTTATTTTTTCCAAACCGTCTCACTAGTGCTTTTGTCTTATGTCAGTAGATAACTTCAAATGAGTCAATCCAACCTGCCTTTTTATATCTTTGAAAGCGGGCTTCTTATGTGCAAATCTTTACTTGTTAGGTACGGGCTGCTATTAAGGTGAAGGCTTCTATTATAATTTGCTTCACTTCATCTGGAAGGGCTGCAAGGTAATATCTTATTAACGTGTTCATATTTAGTTTATTGTGAATCAATCGTTCTCAACTTGGGCAAACAAACACTATTCTTCAGTTACGAGACCCATACTATTCTCTTTTGACCTGCATCACCACTTATGTCCTTAAGACTTTCTATCTAAACATGTCATGTGCATCTGTCAGATTGATTGCAAAGTATAGACCAACAATGCCTGTTCTCTCTGTGGTGATCCCCCGACTTAAGACAAATCAGCTAAAGTGGAGCTTCAGTGGAGCTTTTGAGGTTGGATTTTAGTTTTTGAGATTGATTCATTTTTCTATCTGTTAACTGTCCCTCGCTGTTGCTTACATCCTTAATAGTAAATTCATTTTTGAGATTGGTTTACATTGTACCACCTTTCTGTATCAAACTAATGAAGAAATTAAAATTGTGACACAGGCAAGGCAATCACTTATTGTAAGAGGTCTCTTTCCCATGCTTGCTGATCCTCGTCATCCTGTAAGTTTCTTTTTCCGCAATTCACAGTTTTAGTTCTTTCCTCAGTTAATCACCAGTGTTCTGTTGAGATTGTTCTTTGGAGGTAGAAATATTTGTATCATATCTCTCTCGTATAATACTAAATTCAGGAACATTGTTTTTTTTGAACAAAAATTCAGGAACATTGTTAGTACATAATCTTTATTCTGCATGACCGCTTTGTGCTATCGTTCATATAAATAAATGCTACTTTACATGCACGGCATCACATAATTATGGCAGATTTACTGAATGTTAATGTCATATACTCTCTGCTGCAGGCTGAGTCTGAGACAACAAGTGCATCAAATGAATCTATTCTTAAGGTTGCCCTTGATCATGGAAAAGCATTGGGAGTTATAAAGTCGCACGATCGTGTTGTTGTTTGTCAGAAACTTGGTGATGCATCAGTGGTTAAGATTATTGAGCTTGAAGATTAAAGTGCATTAATCCAACAGTTCTAGTTCTAGTATTTTTTTTTTGGGTTAGATTATTTCCCAAGTTTTTGAAAGTTGCAGATAATTCTGCGACGAGTCAAGGTTATCTTGATTTTGATCACTAAATTGTGTTCCATGTATTGGAAATAATGAATGAATTATTACTGGTTGTCACACATAAAATCAAGGGAATGCACCCTTGATACCAATTTTTTCCAATATTTTCGGTTTAATATTTTATATATAAGAACACAACTTGAAAATATGTTTGTTGGATACCGTTGACAAACTAATGATTGCTAATAGCTTGTGTTTTCATTTGGCAACTATGCATAGATGTCCTATTATATTTTCCATTCTCTGTGATCATGAACACGAAGTATGCTTGATGGTGGAAAACGTGATGGGATCAGGATGAGTTGCCAAAGTGCTAATACTACCATGATTCATTCTCGTTTGGGAAATTTTTTGTATTGTAGTAGAGCCGTGGAAATTGACTCAATTCCCTTCAGATGAATTTTCTCAACATTATGTTATTCAACCCTCCTTACTCCTTAGCTTTATAATGTTGAAACTATTAACTATTAAATATGCATTACTCCTTTATGACTCATTCGTTTACGTGTTGAGTTAAAACCTAACTTCGACCAAAATGTTGAAATAGAATTTGATTACCGATGTTTGATAAAATTGATATGCTATATAGTATTAGGTGTTGCATTATAGAAAGAAATGAGTTATTATTGTCTTTGAAATGGACAGCATAACGCTTCGTAGGATTTGAAAGTTATATTTTACATCATGACATAGTAATGGTTGGATCAATTATAACCTTTAAAGCTTAAGAAAAGGTATTGGACAAATACTCATTTTATTTTCAAACGCAAATATCTTTAAAATATACAAGTCTTTTTTAGTTTAATTGAAGTTACAATGGTAAATTCTTACAAAAAGTTGTTGTCTATTTGATTTCTAGAAGACTTGAGCAATTAGTCTTTGTATATCATCAAGTTTAACAAAAATGGTAATCATGCCGTCAACACTAAGGAGGGCAATTGTGTAATGCCACTCATGTTATACAATTGACTTAGGAATTATTATTTAGTACAAAAGAAATCACATTTTTTCCCGTAATGAAATTAAATATCTAACTGGACTGTGTGGTGAAGGTTCATTTGTATCAAATAAAGCAATAAATAAATTTTAACTACTAATAGCAAACAAGAAGCACCCGTGGCCTAATGGATAAGGCGTTTGACTTCTAATCAAGCGATTGTGGGTTCGAGTCCCACCGGGTGTGCATTTTTTTTGACAGAACTTTTTTTATTTATTTTCTTGACAGTTTTTTTTATTTTATTAATGTAATGTGAGCTGATTGATTCAAATGTTCCAAGTTTTAATAATCCAAATTGAATCAAAGATTGTCTATCTAAATGGTTGCTTCACATTGCAGACATTCTATTTATTTTACATAAATATTCAATCAATAAGAAACCTCAAAAATAGATTCTCTCATTAAAATATATTATTTTAATAATTCAATCATCACTCTCTTTTATCTAAATTACACCATAGTCACCCAACACAAAGTCATTGAAGTGTCATCCAAAATAAAAGAACCACAAAAATTTGAGCTAATTTGTTCTAATCTAAATTCTGATCTATCTAGGTGGAAGAGTGTTGCTGCTGCTGTTGTTTAATATGCATCAACTCAATCTCCTTCTTCCTAATAAGCAAAACCATTCTCTCATTTTCCAATCTTCTCCTTTCATTCTCAAGTTTAGCTCTTTCCATTTCCCTCTCTTTCTTGCTACTGTACCTTGCCCATTTCAATCTTTGCTTTTCAAGCTGAAATGCTTGTGATTCATATCCTAATTTCTGTTCCTCCAACTGCATTATTCTGTTCCTTATCCATTGCTTTTTCTCCCAAGGACTCTTCCCTCCATCTTCAAACACACCACTTATTTCATTCTTCATTTCATTCATCAATTCTGTTGATGATGAAAATCCTCCTTTTCTTGCTCTTTTCCTTGATGATTTTCCATCATTCTCTTCTTCATCTTTTGAACAACCTTCTCCTGATTCATCTTCATCCTCATCAGAAAAATCCTCTGACTCATCATCTTCATCTTCATCATCCTCTTCTTCAACATCTCCACTTCCAATTTTCAACATTCTCAATCCCTCTCCTCTTGAAACACCTAAACTCCCTACACCATTCTCTGATGAATGAAAGCAATGTTGCTGTTGCTGTTGCTGCTGGTGATGTTGTTGATGCTGCTGTTGAGGTTGATTCTGAGGTGGTGTTGTTCCACTTCCACCCTCTACTTGGTGTTGAACATTAGAGCCAGCACCATGACCACAACTATTATGATAAGCACACATTTCCCTAAAGAAAAGATGCTTAGAATTAAGCAATTTCCTAACTTCATCTTTCATCTTAGGTGACAAATCCATTGAATCCAACAAACCTTGATTCTCAACAACTCTACAAGCTGTTCCTTTACCAAGTATATCATTCACCCTCTTATACCTTTTATTCAAATCATTAAACTTATCTTCACATTGTTGAGGTGACACATAAAACCCTTTTTCCATCATAGCCCTGGAAACAGATTTCCACTTTCCCTTCTTCTGTAACAACCCACTAGACTTTTTCTTATTTGGATCACTCCCTTCAGAACCAGCTTCATCACCAATGTAATAAACAGCCATTATCAATAACCTTACCATTGTATCAGTCCATTTCATTCTTTGCCATGGTGAAATCTTCCTTTTTGGGTCACCACCAGAGCTTTCTTCAGCTTGAAAATTTGGTTCATCTTCATCACTCATCTGAGAACTTTGTTGCTGTTGTTTGCTCTTGGATGAAGAAAATGGAGGAAACCCATGTTTCATTGAATGATGATGTTGATTTGTGTCAGTGTCATGATGTTGGGGAGCATAGGAAACAACTTGGGAATGGTGCAAATGATGAGGATTTTGTTGTTGATTAGGAAGATTCTGTTGTTTTTGTTGTTGTTGTTGATGTAAAGGGATATTATCAACTACTCCAAGCAAACCAGAAGGAGTGATGGTGGAAAACATGCCATTAGTTTCCATCATTCAAGAATTGAAGAACAAAAAAAAAAGTACAAACTTTGAATTGAATAGTGGAAAAGAACCAAAAGGGTGAAAGAAAGTACAGAAATTGGGATTACATTACATAGAAAATGAAGTTGTTTGTTTTGTTGGTGTTAAGGGGAGACATTAGAGAAAGGTATATAATAGATTAGAGAGAAAAGGGTAAAGAGAAAAAAAGGTAAAATATTGTGTATGTGATATTTTGAAGCAACTGGTTTTGTGAGTGGTGAGAGAAAAACTGCCCATGGTATTTGGGTGAGAGAGAGAGAGAGAGAGAGTTGGAAAAAGAGAGAGAGAACCCACAGGTTTTGTGCAAAACTGGGGAGCCACTGTTGTAAGTTGTAAGCCAACAACATGGACGCTGGTTTCGTTTGTTTATAGTCTAATATACGTGTTTCATCTCTATTCAAATCATTCAATAACCCAACTAGGAATGTCCTTATTACAAGATTCTTCTTAACTCATACCATCTCTCTAGGCAGCCTAAAATTATAAAATTGTCTTTAATAACAAATTTCTTTTTTTATATGATAATTACCAATTGTTCATTTTAAATATCCAACAAATATCAAATGTACATTTTAAAAAATTTCATTTTATTTGTCAATTTTTTTTCTTCATTTTATAACTATCAAATGTTCATTTTTAAAATTTCGATTTTGTATCTCTGATAGGTAAGAGAGAAAGTTTGGACAATGTCTTTTGTTACGTAAAATAAAAGGTTAAATGAATAATAAATCGGTAGTTATCTACCAAATGTAGAAAATATTTTTTTTTTTTTAAATGAACACTTGATAGTTATCTATCAGGTGTACAAAATGGAATTTTTAAATGAACATCCCATAGTTATCTACCGACCGGATGTACAAAATGATTTTTTTACATGAACATCTAATAGTTATCTACCAGATGTACAAAATGATTTTTTTAAATGAACATTCAGTAGTTATCTACCGAATTTACAAAGTGAATTTTATAAAATGAACACCTGATAGTTTTTTTTTTTTTTTGAAGAAGCTAAAATTAAATTTATTTAAAACACAAAGAATCCTAGCAAGCAGAAGGAATGCTAGGCTAGGAGATTTACAAAACAACATACAAAGAAAAAGTGTGCCGTATATATGCGGAACGCACAAGCAACAACAAACTCATAGAAGAAAACCCACAAAAAGCATAACCACCACAAGTACCACCACCACCATCAAAAATACCATTAACCACCACAAAAACCACCATTAATCCTCATCAAAAACCAGCACCAGCCACCATGTGCATCACTATAAAAAAACAACTTCATCAAAACAATTTTGTGATAACTAGATTCTTCCACAATTGGCATACATATGAACACCTGATAGTTATCTACATGACATGTTGTTAAGGGCAATTTCATAATTTTAGGGGGCTTAAAGAGATATGAGGGGAGTCTAAAAAGAAATGTTCTCCTTAGTAAGACCTAGAGATGTCATAATAGGCCCAACAAAAATATAGGATTTTAATATTAAGTTTTGGAAAACTTTTATACCCCCCACGTATACATATACCACCAAACATATTTCCAAAATACCCTTTTAACAAATAAAAACCAATTTTTTTTAAAAAAAAATGATCCATCTTCCTATATTAAAACTTTTGTCAAGTAGCATAATGTTTAAAAATTCACTTTTTAAGGTAAATAAGTGAGATACTTGAGGTAGAGAGAGAGAAGAAATGGTGAAAACTGAAAACTGTTACAGTCGAAAGGTTTGAGTGGCTCGATTTTTCAATTTATACATCGAAAACACGCGTGCAAGTGCAATTTCCAATTTTTTTTAATCACAATAAGTTAAATACTACTACAATTAAAATTAAAATTTAAAAATGAATTAAAAGACAATAAATGAAATATTTTTATTAATAGCAACTTTAAAAAAAGAAACAACTCTTATTTGTTTGATAAATGACAAACTTGCTTGTCCCGTGAATTAACTCAGTTAATAACAACAATGCATAACAAATGTATGGGGTTCGAATCCCAAACACTACTAAAAAAGAAGAAAAAAAAAAGAAGGCAAACTTGCTAATAAAAACTACGTTTGCTTTATTGTATCTAATATGGGGACTTATTCGGAGTGGGTTAAACTAGACGGGTCACTCTTTGCTTGATAAAATTTAACTCATTGAAAATAACTTCGACCGTAATTGAAGAAGCTGGGCTAGAGTATACTCCATATTCCATTATTTATTTTTCATAGAGAATTGTCATTGCGCATCCAAACAATAATAGTAACTCATTTTTCTTTAATTTAAGACTATTTGACCTAAAAAGTTCGAACATCAGAGTAAAAATGGACCAATAGATTTGCTTGTTCTTAGATAAATATAAATTAAACTATTCTTTCTGACATATTACACATGACAACAATATTTAATCTCTTTGTAAACTACTTCACTGTGAAGTCTTCAGTCTTCACCCTTGAACTTTTACCCTATAGATCAAATTTTTCACCTTTACTGTGCCATATTTATCTTTCATAAGCATATAGAACAAAAGTGAACACAAAAATAGTATGAAACCGCAGAAGAATTGCTTACACGCTTTCAGTCTTGATGAAATAGTTTACTTCACTGTTTTCAGTAAAAACTTTGACCATTTTTTCCCCCTAATTTGGTTAAACTATAATTAAATGCTCAAGGTTCTCATATGTTTAGAATTGTTCAGTAATTTCTACTCCCTTATTTTCCATGCCATTAATTTTTTATCAGTGTAACAGCTAAAAAGGTAGATAGCATTCCACCATTTTTTTGTCACAAATTGATTATTCCACTATTTTCATAAGTTTGATTAGTTTTTGTCCGTGGTACAGAGATATTTAAGTTTAGGGTTTCGCTAACGAGTGTCTTGAAGACATTCTTTAAGGATTCTCAATCAAAAAACTATTCATTAAAAAAGTCTAATGCTATGGTTTCTTATGTATTATATACACAAGTTTTTGTAAAAATTTATTATCTAAAGTCTTTAAAAAGTGTCCTTAAAACACTCATTATCATTTTCCTTAAGTTTGAACATGGAAATTGAGTCCATTGATTGTGCCATTTAACCATTTGGTGTTATGTGAAACAGTTAAATATTGGTATTTGTGATTTAGGGTGTACCATATTTAATACTATACTACCTTAGAAGCCATCATAATTTTGTGACAGTGAAACTGTTTCTATCCCATGATTTTTTTGTTCTTTTGGTTTTTAGATCAAAATTCCCCACAGAAAGTTAGTAAGTGCGATTAATCTTGTTGAATAGTTTTTTTTTTAGCAATAGTAGGATAGTTTTTAGACAATATAAATGTTGAAAAATTTGAATGTAAGAAGTTACTTATGGTTTTTGGGACTTTGTCCTTGAGGCATAAGTTAAGAAACCAAATATAAAAGTTTTTTCTTAAAAATGGTGCATTCAATGTCTTAAAAGTTATCTTTTTAATATAAAATTTACTACTTAATTCTTTTAATCTCCTTAACTTGTGCCGTAAAGGCACAAGTTAACATGACCCTTATCTTTTTTACCAAATTTACTTATTCCTTTTGAAAATCATTACAACATTTATAAATTTTCCGATAAAATTCCAATAATCCACCTAAGTACTTTAATTAATGTGGATATTTTAATCTTAGCACATTATTTTACTATCAAATTCATTAGAATTAAATTTTTTCTTTATAAAGTGCTGCACATTAATCTTAAACAGCACTTATAATAAAAGTAGAGAATATCTCTTATGCCTAAAATCACTTTAACACTATGTTTGGCAAAGAGAAGAAATTAAGAAGAGAGAAAGAGGTGAGAGAGAGAATGAGAAGAGAGAAATAGGTAAGAAATAGGGTAGATTTAAGAGGTTGTTTGGTATAAAAGAAAGATGAGAGAAATAGAAGAGAGAGAAGTGTAAACCTCTTCTCTCTCTTGTTTGGTTGAGTAGAAAGTGAGAAGAGAGAAATGACAATATTTTAGACATTGACAAAAATAGCCTTGTTATAATGAAACAATTTAACACTCTGAATCTTATATTATCAAAACTTGAATTGCTATAAAATACTACAAAAGCTCATTATGTTAATTTTGAGTGAGATCCTGCTAGTGCTCTTGATAAAAAAATTTAAACAATCAAAATTTAGTGATTTTTTTTAATAACCAAAACTTTTTTTTTATCATTGTATCTTTTAAAAGATGTACACAAACCCAATAAAAAGTGAATTGCAACAACATAATAATAGGCACATTTGATGTTAGAGAACCATTTTATATGAGGTACCAAAATGAATAAATTGAACCTTACGCTTTCAAGCACAAGAGGATTTAGGGGCTGAAACACATAATCAAGCACAAAATTTTGCGCAATGAATA
The DNA here is from genome assembly GCA_958299785.1 of Medicago lupulina. Lineage (NCBI taxonomy): Eukaryota > Viridiplantae > Streptophyta > Magnoliopsida > Fabales > Fabaceae > Medicago > Medicago lupulina. The sequence goes on along the minus strand of OY283141.1, from coordinate 24,991,177 downwards.
AATGGAACATCTGATTATGTGCTTGAAGAGAGTTATGGGCCACAAAAAATTTTAGCCTTACGCTTTCAACCTCTCGTGGTTCCATAATAGGCACAATCATAAGGGAAGTTTGATTATGTGCTTTCAAGCACATAATCAAGTGCATAATCTTCAAAAAATCATTATTTCCTAAATAATCAATCTTCAAACAGATGTAAAAATCAATCTTTAAAACACATAATAGAACCTGTACAAAAACTGCTAAACTATAACGGAAAACACAGATACTCAACAACCAAAACACTTATGGCATCTTGGATTGTTTAACCTGTAATAAACTTCATACACATAACACTAAAAAAAAACGGTGTCTAATAAGGAAACTACCTTCTCAAAATGATAATTGAATTTTCATAAGTCACTTAAACCATAAGAAATGTCATAGTTGGCCTACCACAAAATCATTATATCATATATATATATCATCTACTGTCAATTGCCTAAAGTGGCAACTACATATTGCCTATTTTTTCCCTACTGCATGTTTCATGCCAAAATAGTTGCCATGTTACAAGGCATAATTATAGGCACCAAATGTGTCCTCATTATATATACACAAAAGAGTCATATACATGACAGAAAAAGATACCAAATAACATCAATGGTAGAAATTAGCATCCATCATTTGTAATAGAACCTGCAAGCGCATGTCAGTGGGCACACCAAAAATCAGCTCCTTCTTTTTGGTATCATTGCAAATAACTTCATAGCACTTCAAACGAAATTGTGGCAGCAGATCCAACTCATCAAGCATATTCCATACATCTGCTCCTGTAAATACTCGAGGTCTACAATTTTGCAAGATTTCGTTGCGTTTCTCAATAGCTGCAACTTGTCGTGCAGATATTTCTATTTGTTGTTTAGCCACATCATGCAATTGATCAGAAATTGAATTACCTTTGTTCAAAGCATCAGCCATGAGTCCAATGCCACTCGTCATTCTATCCAATTGAGCCTCCACAAAATCATTCATTGGAGCCTTACGCTTTGTTCCGCGAGAACCAGATGTTCCTGTGGATTGATGTGATTTCCCATATGTTGGACTGTATGAGTCAACAATGGGTTCTTCTTGCCCTTCATCAAATATATCAGCACGTTGGTCAGTCATGTAAGTATCATCAGCTGGGTCATTCAAATCAACGTTTTCCTTTTCTTTTTCTTTTTCCTTTTCCCTTTCCTTCTCCAACTGATTGTGTCTCATTTTATTAGTCTTAGATGTTTTTCCCGCTGCTCGGTCTTCCCCAAAAAGAACCTTCAGAACATCATAATGCTTAACTTGCATGGTTTGCCACTTAGCAGCATGTGGTTTTACCTATCATTAAACATACAATGAGGGAAAATCAAGCATAATATACATTGTATTTCTAGGAAACAAAATGAAGGACACCACAATTAATAAATGAAAAAAATAAATAAACTCACTCTTATAAGTTCTTGCCAAACTACATCTTCAGCCGTAAACCTCCTAGTTGTTGAATTCCATCCAAATCCGCTTAAGCTACCAAATAGATCATATGCTTCACCAAAACGATCTTTCAAAGTTTTCATTCTATTTTTTATGTGTTGTTTTGTCATGGTTGGATCGATGTTAGACCGTAAAACAGCTACGACATTGGAGTATGCTTCAGGTGAAAATGAACCATCATGCCTATTCCCTTTATGGTCCTCTTCTATCAAAGCATTCAATAATATTTGATCCATATCATCAGTCCACCTTAAGACTTCCTTAGTAGCTTGTTTAGGTTCTATACTTTGACCTTTATCCTTTCCCATTTTCAACCTATAAATGCATTTAGTTTCAACTAGATACCACAATGCATATCACATTAATTAACAGAAACAATTACATGACAAATGAAACAAGATTATAATCCAAACATTTATCAATTGAAACAAGTACATGACTACAAATAAAATATTTGAACTAAATTAACAGAAACATATAATTATAATCTACATTAACATTAACCAATAAACTACATTATCTCATGACACAACTACATTAAGCTCCATACAGATTCCACATTTCAGTTGTAATAGCTTCCCTAAGAAGAGATCCTAGTCGGTAGTCTTCATCACGCTGCTGTGTTTGGGATCTATCTATGTCATTTTGAAGCAGTTCATGATCAACTTCAGCAATTAATGCTTCATCAATGTCCACTCCCATTAAAAAGTTATGAAGTATACAACAAGCAAGTACTATGTCTATCATTGCTTCAAATGAATAATGTGGTTCAGTGCCACTAGCTATAATTGGAAATCTCTTTTTTAACACTCCAAAAGTCCTCTCAATGACGTTCCGAAGTGAAGAGTGTCGAAGGTTGAATAACTCTCGGGGATTTTGTGGCCCACGAGAGGAATACTCTTTCAAGTGATAACGAACTCCTCTATATGGAGTTAGCAACCCCTGTTTAAGCATAAATCCCGCATCCCCGAGATAAAACTTTCCTACAAAATTTTATAAAATATATATTATAACTCAATGTTTAGTCGAAATAAGTTCAAAGTGCATTTTTTTTAATAAAAGTATATTATATTAACCTTTCCACTAACCTTCGGGAATTATGAAAGGGTCTTCTTTAGTTAAAGCGTCTTTTAATATTCTAGAGTCAGATGCTGTTCCTTCCCACCCGGCTAACACGTATGTGAATTTCATATCGAAATTACATGCAGCTAATACATTTTGAGTGGGATGCTCTTTTCTTCCACGAAAACGAGGGGCTTCTGCCCTTGGGACCTTCACTCGAATGTGTGTGCCATCTATAGCTCCAACGCAATCCTTAGTTCATAGATGATTTAGTTAGTTTATAAGGGATATACTTAAAGGTTGAAAATAACTATGACTAAAAAAAAATTGAAGATGCCTTAAAAAAAATGGTACCTTAAAAAATGGATAAAATCTGCTATTGTTTAGTATTTGTGGTGGGACATCGGCACCTGATGGTTGAACTATAAATTCTTCCCCTAATGCAAGTATGGCATGCAACACGCTGTGAAAGTGACGACTAACGGTCTCTCCAGAACGATAAAAGAAGAAAGATACAGTACGATTTTTAACATTATGTCCTACAATATGCAAGAACTTTGCCACTTGCTCTTGTACAGTAGACTTTATAGTATCCTTTACTATACCCGTACCTCTTAGTTTTAGACACAGTTGCATGAATGCTTCAGGCCCCATGCGTATGATGTCCCGACACTTATCTGTATGCACTAGATAACTCATTAACTCACGACGTCTACGCTCGCTTTGTGGAGAATAGGTGACTCGACTATGCATACATGTTGATAAGATTTGATTCAAATACAATGCATGAACAACATGACACAATAAGACAACATAACCAATATTTTGCCTCCTTTCCATCTCTTTTTTAGCATGATTTAAAACTAGCATTTGAATAGGCATTCCAACATCAATCATTTCATCTTCATCCAAGTCGACTTCATCTATTATTTCAATTTGTTCATCATTGCTTACTTCTTCAATACTATCTAGATTTGACATTACCTCCACAACAATATGACACTCTCAAAGGCTTCCCACATGTAGCACAAATGAACAATTGAATAAATGTTCCAATACATAGTAAATAAAAAAGAAATGACCTAGATTTACTCTTAAAAACAATTTTCTATGTAGATATATGTAAACTATATATAATTTCACCAAACATTCTAGTTAAAATTTCTACTGAGTTTTCAAATTTATTTTAGATTTTTCTATGTCTCATTATGTGCATAAATCAAATAAGCATAGCAAGTGGCTCCAACAACATCATTTCATTAGGTGGGTGCAAAATAATGCAATTACTAATCATCGCTTACACAATAATTACTTTTCTAACTTACATCCAGAATGTTAAGTTGTTCTCTATACCAATTTCATCCATGATATTAAGGATATATATTAGCTTGCTTCAAGCACTACTTAATGTGAATATTTATATGTGATTAATGTTGTTTCATAAGATAAGATTTTTTAAACTATCAACTACTTAATGTGAATATATATAACTGTGGAAGTCTGGATATGTCTGAGTTTTTGCCTCTATTTTTGTCAATTGCCACTAATAGATCCAAAACTACAGCACAATGAGGCAAATCTTTTCTTAAAGGGACATTCAAATTCAAAGCAAACACACTCTTTGGTAGACACAACATATTTACTTACCAACATATTGAAATTGTTGTTCAAAATATATAGCACAGGAATCAACAAATTCAGGTGAATTCAAAGGGTGTGAGAATAAGAAAAGCATCAAGTTGTTCAAAAACCTCATGATGTTTTTGGAAATATTGTGTTATTACTCACTTAACTGTGTAGCCATGTATTTTTTCACCTATAGACAAGTATCTTAACTGTGATGGTCCTAAAGCTTGTCTAGATATTGTTGATAAAGTAGATTTCGATAACTAACTTGATGTGTGATAGGACTCGTAATCAAGATAAAGGAACTATATAATTCAATGTAAATGGATGAACTCAAGAGCTCTACACAATGGTGGTTAAACATAAAAGCGAAAAGATGAACCAGATGTGTAAACACTCCCACCTGAGTATAAAATGACTCTAAACTTTCCTAACCAGCTCAGGTGGGAGTGTTTATACATCTGGTTCATCTTTTTGCTTTTATGTTTAACCACCATTGTGTAGAGCTCTCCTAACCAACCCAAAGAGAAACTCTCCTAACCAACTCTAAAAATATTTCTCAATGACTCTAAACTTTCCCTCTCATTTTCTTTTACATCAGAATGTTCCCCCTAAAATTAAGGAGAATGCTAACTAACTCATATTCCTTCTCTTCTTGGCTCTTCTAGAATGTGCTTTGTTTTGGTGTCTTATTAGCGTGTTTAAATGAGTTCTAAGTTGTGCCTCGTGAGAATTAGGACTTCAAGCACTTATATTAATTATATTAGAAAAACCAGTCCTAAGCCTACAACTAAAATGATGTAAATCAGATCTCACATCCTCACCACAATGAAAGTCAAAACAAAAACACACATAGTTTAAACAACAATTATAAATCATCTATAAAAATCATTTCTCTTAATTTTCAGTCAGTAACAATTCTAGACCTCATAGGTTACTTGTTATAAGTTTGCTAAAATAAAAATATACCTACATATTAAATGCAACCATCAGAGCACCATGTATCCACCAATTGCCACTAATGGATCCAAAGAGTGTGTTTGCTGAATCTGATTTTATTTTTCTGTGCTGTGTGTGGGGCTGTTTTGCGGTTCTGTTTACTTAGGTGTGTTGGGTGGCTTGCTTTGGTATTATGTGTTTTATATAAGAAAAAGAACATGAACAGAGGCAACAGAGTTATTGTCCCAAAACTAGGTATAACACACACCAATTGATTCATAAAATTGAACATTGAACATATGATGTAAGACAATAAACTAAGCATTCTAACCCAATTTAAAAAGGTTAATCTCAATCATATAACCATATTAACAAAGAAAAACATCATAAAAAAAGTTTCAAAAATTTGACAAAAACACTACACCCATGGTAATGCATGCCCTTTTAAATAAGATCAACAACATTTTATGGTAGATTCATCTATATTGAACAAAGAAAAACACATTAAAAAGATTTAATACATCCATACCTATGATTTGCAGTTTTCAGATCTGGTTTGATGTGGTATTGTAGAGATCTAAGAAGAATAGATCAAAAGAAATTGCAGGTCAGTCACCAAACTTGGAGGATGAGTGAGGAAGATAATGACCCAAAAGAATAAAAAAGCTGGGAGGAGTGGAAACGCGGGAGAGTTTGCCGCGAAAACTGAAAAGAGAAGGGCAAAATAGGGATAAAAAAATCACCAGTGTGTTTCTCTCCACTTTCTTCGCTGTTGAGAGAAGAAAGAGATTTTGAGTGGGACCCACGCTGCAGTCTTCTCTCTTCTCTTTTTCTCTGCTAACCAAACAGGAGAAGTAGAGTGTCTCTCTCCTATTTCTCTCTTCTTTAACTCTCTCCTTCTTATTTCTCTCCAACCAAACAGAGTGTAAGAGTAAAAAAATCTAACAGATCCCCAGGTCAGGGAAAGTCAATGCTTAATTAAAGTAAACCTTTGTTAAAGGGACAAACTAAAATGCAAACCTCTAATATTACAGGTGAAGATCCCTATAAAGTAAATGGTCAGTTCTTTGCCTATGTTAAATGTGATGTTGTAATTGATTGATAGGAGAGGAGAAATGAAGAGGATGTAATGATGTATGAGTGATGCTCACAATTGTTGAGCAAAAATTGTTCTTTTTAGCTTAATTGACATTTTAACTTCTATTCATAAAAAAAAAAATTGATAGTCAAGCAATTTTGTTTTTTTAACCTCATTGACATTTTAACTTCTATTCATAAAGATCTTGGATACTCATGCAACAAAAATCATTTTTAGACTAATTAACATCTTAGCCTAAACATTCAAAATTCATTCTTTTAGCTTACTTGACATTTTTGTTTATCTCCATAAAAAAATATGATTAAGCATTTTTCAGTCAATGGATTAGGTATTTCAATTTATTTTTTTATCGATGTTTTTACGACATTTCTATTTTGTATTTCCCAAGCTGGACCTTGTGGGATTAGAGAAGTAAAAATTAGTTAGGAGTTAGTTGGTCTAATTGGTGATATAAACCTTAATGTACTATTATAAATGTGTCCAAAAAAAAAAGTACTATTATAAATAAACATTATTTTCGATTCACTTTTTTATATCTATCTCTCATTTATGAATTCTATCAAAAATCGTAATATTTATTAAATAGGAAAATGTATTATTTCCAACTAAATGACTCGTGTTGCCGATTTTTCACTGGTTTATGATGTAGCTAGTAAATTAGGAGCAGGAAAAGATTAATGGTGACAGAATTTAGTTGTTACTACTTTAGTGCATGTGACTATGACAAAGTTACACTTTAAAATGTGGTTGTGGTAGTGATTAAAGAGTGGCAATACATGCTTCATATTTATTTCAATTTCAATCAAGCAGCATTGGTTTGAATTGTTTTAAATACTAGGAGGCTACTCTTACAATTGAAGCTGCTATCATATTTAAATTTCTGGCAGCTTAGTTACAATTTTTCCTTGCATTTATATGTTGTTGTATAGTTCTGCTTGAAATTGTTTCCCAAACATTTGACACCTTAATTGTATTTTAAAATATGCACTTTGATTCTTAATTGAACTTTATCTTATCTATCTTTGTCACATTTGAGGCTCAAAAGCCTTTCTTGTAGCTCCAACCAACCATTGCTTTTATTTCTGGAAAAGGTACAACCAAACACAGGCTAATCAGTCCTAGTCCTACTACAACAAACACAATCAATTGCATTTGCATCATCTCAAATTATTTTTTTAAAAATAAAATAAAGCCCTACCCAGATCCCAATTTCATGCAGGAAACAGATTTATATAGAGCAGACAAGAGAAGTGAAAGTTAGATTTTATCAGCCTTTTCTTGGCTGTAACACTGGCAAGTTATAATTACGGTGAAAGGGATAGGAGAGGTTAAAACAACAGAGAGATGATCCCCAAGTTAATTTACCTTACTTTATTTGTCTCTTGTGAAGACATCAGTAGTAGCAGGTTTTGTGTACTGCTCTAGTTACACACTCTCTTTTCAACCCAAATAAGTTTTACTATGTTGGTTGGTTTTGAATTCACATTTTGGAAATCATCTTAATTAATTTTAACGAATAAATGGTCATTTTGGTTTTAAATATGTCATTTTTTTAATTGAATTTGGTCTATAAACGCGCTTTTCATTAGTAAGTATGGTCTTCAAATATATCTTATGTTAGTTATTTTAATTAACTCATGAAACTACAATAAGACACACCAATAGATATTTTTGTAAGACATTCATTACATTTTTTTAGTTTGTAGATGAAATGACAAACACCACTGAAAATCATACACACCAATGCAAGGTTGTATATTCGAATTCGGATAAAAATATTCAATATAACAATATCAATATTGTCGGTTGAGCTAAATCTTACAGACATTTCAATACATTTAGAGATTATAATGACACTCTGCCGTAAACATTTAAGGACCATAATGAAAATTTATTCTTAATTTTACCCATTTTGCAAATGGGCTCACATATTAACTTTGTGAATAGTCTTGCTACTGATTTTGTCCAAGAGAAGTAAGGTGAAACATGAGATTTGGGTGTGATGGTAGGATTGTAGCTTCCAAAATAAAAAAGGAAAAGAAAAGGAGTGGAATTCATAGGAGTATGATCAAATATGGTCCCCTTTGAAGGTTGTTTGGGGGGCCAAACTGACATAAGCCTTCCCCTTTTTCACGCCTTGTCCTTACTGTCTTCCCTAGCTAGTATACGGTCTCAGCATTAAACACAAAAACTTTGTTGCTTCCCAAAAGTGAAGTATATGGAGGAACCATTGCTCACCAATTCACTCTCACTCTTACTCTTCACTCCCCTTTCAGAACTCTACTGCCACGCCACACTAATACACTATCACTCAAAACAATAAATAGGAAGTAAATAATACATGACATATGGTTCACACACTATTCACAAAACAAAAAATGGGATGATACAATGCATGTTAAGTATCACGATGTGCTTGTCATAATCACGGTGAATCATCGTGATTTTATAAAAATTACACTTTGTAAAATTCAATTGTCTTGAGACACAGCAAAACACAATTCCACGACACAACCAAACATTCTATAAATCACGGTGGCTCATCGTGTTTCGGTCAAACTTACCAGAAATCCAAACAAGCAGTTACAACATATCTAACGATTCACGATAATTTCTATGAACATAATCGCCAACATATATAACTGAATTTCGAATGAAGGCCATAACTCAACAAAATATTCAATCATTCACAAATCAAGAAGTAAATATATATTTACAAATTCAATTATTCATTTTATTTATTAATATATTTTTGTCCTTTTTCTCTTTAGAGTACAGAGTACCCTACTTTGTAATCAAATTCCCTTAAACCTAGCTACTTAAACATGCTACAGGAAGCTCTGACCTCTCACTATCTTCTTAGTGGTCCTTCCCATTACCAAAAACACAGAGAAGTTATACTTATAGGCCAGACTAGTTCCAGTTGAAGGGAAGTGAAACAAATAGATAATTATGGAGTGGAATGGAAACACAAGAAGCTTTGTTCCTCAACCAGAGTCTTCCTTAAGCTTTCTCTACAACTACAACCAATGCTCATATCAAGGTAAATCACAACACTAGCTACTCTAATGCATTCATCTTTTTATCATCATAACATTGCACCTAATAACTTCTAGAATGTAATTTAGTGACCCTATATTTAAACTTATGGACTAAATTTATATATATTTTCTGTACAACCATGCACATATAGTGTTTTTTTTTCTTTCTATATCTGGCATATATATAGCTTGGTCAACATTCATTCAAAATCTACGTATGTTTGGCATGTGCCAATGTCCAACATGATACCGACACACGTAACTACATACAATGGCTTTCATTCTCATATATTATTATCGTCGGCGTATCAGTGTCCTAAACTTTTAAACAATATTTTGTGTGTTTGTTAAGGAATGATGGAAGTGAAACATCAAGACTGGACAGATACAATGTTCCCAGAAATGGAAAAAATGATGAAGTATGGGAATCAGGAAAAGAAAAAGCGATTAACGAGTGAACAGATGGAATCACTAGAGAGTAGTTTTCAGGAGGAGATCAAACTAGACCCTCAAAGGAAGATGAAGCTTTCCAAGGAGTTAGGGCTACAGCCTCGTCAAATTGCTATTTGGTTCCAAAATAGGCGTGCTAGGTGGAAGACCAAGCAGCTTGAACACTTATATGATTCACTTAGACACCAATTTGAGGTTGTGTCTAAGGAAAAACAGCAGCTTCAGGATGAGGTAATTTAAAATATGTAATATGTATACTATATACTATGCATGTATAGTGAATATTTTAACTTAGAACAGAAAACATCATAAACATGTCAATGAACAATACCTAAATGGTTACGGCTGTGTTATTTAGATGAGGGACACAAGCAGCAAATAATTTTATTTTGGCGCATACACAAATGAAAAAAAGGGTAAAACAAAACACACTTTTGTTTTTGACAAAAAAAAAAAGGGTAAAACAAAAAACACTTAAATAATATGTTATTTTAGATAATTAAATGGCAAGTATTTTTCTGTGTGTGTCTAAATGTGTTTAATCTGTGTTGTCTCCAAGTGTTTCTCTATTTAAACACACGATAACCGATGCTATATACGAATAAGTGTAGACGTCGTATCCAAGAAGAGAAAAACAAATTATCTAAGGTGAGAGAAAAAATAATAAAGAAAATTGAAAATGTATAAATATAAGGTGTTGATGTTGGGTTTTTATGTAAAAAAAATTCTTCAAAAAAATATGTAAAAAAATTCTCAAATGGTCAACTTTTATTTTTATTTTTTATCATGATCCTCTCAACAAAAAGAGGTTATGGTAGTCCAAATTTCAATGAGAAGGTACGTAAAGTTTGACTAATATTTCAACAATGAAGTGTGAACTTGATAAAACCACGGTGGCATTGTAGTTTTGTTGAAACTCAAAAGTGTAACTAAAATCATAGTTGCACAATGTGATTAGTGATTATGCAAACTCACCGCGAATCCAAATAATCATAAAATTGATCAGTTTTCTCATATTTATATTATTGGTGTTAAGTAAACTTTTAAAGTCATATTATGTCTCACTCCCATGTCTCTTCTGTAGACACGGTTTACCAATATGTATGTGTGTTTATTTTAAAAATCCATAACACTGCAACTTTGTTTCATGATTTTATAATCTGAAGTAAATTGAAGATAGTTTACTACTTCAATATTTACTCCTATTGTCTAAAATAAAATACATAATTGGTTTTGCTGCTAAAGTTTGAAGTAGACATGTGACAAAAGGTTAGTCCATGATTATATATAAAATCTGTTGTGCCCAGGTTATGAAGTTGAAGGCTATGTTGAAAGAACAAGGTAACTCTTCTGGTAGAATGCAAGGTTACTATACAGAAATGTCAGTGGAAGAAACAGAAACAGTAGAAAGCACATCAGAAGCAGCTCTACGTTGCTCCAACAGAGAGGTGAAGGGAAAGATTCATCAACACTTGAACATTGATGAAGGAAACTGTTGTTTCAATTTAGAGGATTATAACATTAATAACAGTGTTCCACTATTGCCCTACTGGCCTGCTTCTGTACCTTATAACTATCACCCTTAATTATATTATCATTAAGTAATCTTTGTTTGAACAACAGCTTTATGTGAGTCTGAGATTATTTAATTTTACTGGTTGTGTAGGTTAGAATCGATAATAGTAGATGGAAAGGAATTTAGGAACTGACATTAGGAGTAGGATAATTATTGCTGGTAGATAAAATGGCTGTCAGTGCAGACATCAATCAATCACTATAGTAGTCACTTCCATATTGCATGAAATCTTTAACTGTTGTGTACTATTATAACTATATATAATTGTTTGGTACTACTGTTTCTAATGATCCTTACATCATATGAGTATTAGAGTTGTGTTAACAACTGATTATTTTTGTTTACTATCCAAAATATTCACTTAAAAAATAAATAAATTAACTACTCCTTATTACCTCCTTGTTTTTGTAAAATATAGTTTTGGATAAAACTAATCCTAACAGCTTTTCATTTAGAGTAAAAAATGATTTTTTTTTTAAAATCCAAAACAAACACTTCAAAATGACAAAAGTAATTTTTTTCTGAAAAAATCCTAACCAAACGCAACTTATATTTGACAATAGCACATTTCTATCACAAATAGCATGGACTCTCCCTAAAATACTTTGCACTGGTTCATCCTTATTCTTCCACAACAAAGGCAAGCTCAAACACATCATTTGTTGACTAAAAGTGCTTCATACAAGCCCTTACCACCATCCAACAATCCTTGCTTTTCAAACATCTGATTAAGAAAGACATTTCATGTGTTTCAACACCTATTTCTCACAAAACTTGCAAGCAGTCAAATAATCCTTTCTCTAGTTGGTAGACAGTTATAGCAGACTCAACATATAGACACCCTACCCACCATCTCCTAGTATCATATAACGCAAATAAACTAGTATCATATGGTGATGATAAGAATGACTAATGTTCGAGAACCCTTTTCAGAGGTCCTTTGTTCCAGACTTCCAGTCCAGTTCATAACAAAAGCCACATCCAGTGGTATCCTATCGACGTAAAAAGAACCAATCATTGCTTCAAAAATGGAATGAGCTATCACATTAGTTTTTACATCCAAATTTTACATATCAGAGTGATTATAGGTTAGTTTTCAAAATATTAATTTCACGACCCAAGTTTTGGAACACTTGTTTATGATATTCTGAATGATTTGAAACAAATATTTCATAATGAGTAGTTATATGATATTAAAACATTAGGTAAAGCAAAAAACCCATGATCAACTATCGCCAATATTTGGGGGCTTTAGTCATAAAAAAAAAACCCCAATGTGGCATAACCAAAGACAAATGATTGTCAAGTATACCCTGTTAAAAAACAACTGCAAGTATTGAAGAGGATTGACATGAACTCAAATTTGCTCAAAGGAAAAATCCAAACAGTAACTAGGAAATCTTCCAACAAAAGTTTGACAGGATAGTAAAATACAAGATTGATCCAACAAAAAAATATCGATGCAGAAGTTTCAAAACTCTATTCAAGTGCTAACCAAAATTGGAAACAACACTAAGGGTTCAGCGCTTCCCTCCTCCACCACCAAGCTTAGGACCTTTTGATGCACCCTTGGAAACATTGCCTTTTCCAACAGATTTTTGTGCCTTGGCTTGACTTTCTGCCTTCTTCGCCTTCTTCTCGTCCTTTGTTTTCTTAACCCTCTCCTTAATTTCACTGCAAAAAAACATAATGACTTCAGATGGTGAGAAATGATAGCAATAGCAATTATTCATATGTAAAAACCAAGAATACATATAGACTAAGAACAAAGATGATGTAATTAATGACAGTTGTATCTACTCCATGCAAGAAATAAGAGAGAAAACACACCGAAGTGCAGCTTCTCTGGCAGCATCCCGAACCTCTGGCTTCTCTGATCGTTTCTTCTGAATAACTTCCAAAGTAGCACCAACAATAGACCTTGAGTAAGGCTTTTTGGTAGCTCTACGCCTCTTTTTCACAGCTTCTTGGGCAATATCCTGTCACTCACAGGCACGCATAAAAATAAGCATGCAGCCATCATAAGAGAAAGGCAAGTAGCATAGTAACACCAACAGTAACAGAAAGGCAAGTAGCAGAATAACATGTTTAGATGTGTGTTATAACTTTCGTCATAATCCTACGACTTCAAATTACACCAAACATTATCATAAAGACAAGTAGCATAGTAACATGTTTAGATGTATGTGGTATAACTTCGTCATAATCCTGAGGTAAATCAGACAGTATAAATTTACAGCTTAAAGATATTAAAACTCGTAACAAGTATAACAAAAGTTTGTCACATAATAAAAGTTCCTTTGATAATCAGGTTATACAAGCTACAAGTACAATGATTAGCAATTGATGATAATTTGTCACATACAATTATGCAAAGTAATCTCAAATATTAATATTCATCTTCTTATGTTGCTTCCAAGTATTATATGTAATAGTACATTGTACGGTAATATCAGAAGGATAAATTCACAGCTTAAAGGTATAAAAACAATTCCCCTCACAGTGCAAGTTTATTAGATGGCAATTTTGGTTTAGGTGCTAAGGGACTGATTGGATTAGCTTATTTTTGAGCTTATGCTTTTATGTATTACTCATAGGTTTGTCAAGGTAGTTTATGAGACAAACAACATTTGAAGGTACAATTTTCATTTGGAAGAATGTACGAATTAACATAAAATCTTATTTATATGCATATGCTGTTTTTCATAAACTCAAAAATAAGTCAATCCAAACGGGCCTTAAATACAACAGATTTGCAACTGAATATATAGTTCCTATGACATACAATTATGCAAAAGTGATTTTAAGGAAAACTATTCACCTTCTTGTGTTGCTTCCTATACATGGCAGTCCATGTAAGCTTTGAGGGCTTCAACTTGTTGTGGAAATACCTCTTACATTTCGAGTTGACAAACAGGAAAACCTGAAAAATCAACAAACACAAACCATCACATAAGCAATGAATCACAAAAAACATCATAGCACACATGAAATTCAAAACCCAATAACAAACTTCAATCTCTGCCAATTTTATATTACCTGAGAATCACTACGGATAAATCTGATCCCCCTCCCAGGGTAGATCTTGGCACCACTGAATCGGCACAATTCGGTCCTAATACACAAATATAAAATACCCATTAACACATTTTCTTAAATGCAGACATTACAATCAGAAAATATCATTATCACTAACAACATTTCAACAATTAAAAAAACAAAGTTTAATTTTTTTTACAGATTTTTAGCTAATGATGTCACATTTCTACCAATAATCACAAACAACAGATTATAGGGAACTATTTTTCAATAAAAGATGTTAATCCAAACCAAACTATATGAATTCGACATTAAATTTTGATAATTCTAAATCGTAAATAACGTTGCAATAGGAACAAATTAAGAGTAATAGAATCAAAACATGACAGATCCGATCCGAGAAAACATACTTGAGAACCATGTTGTTGTTGAATTTTGGTGCCAGAAATCCTAGAAAACCTTGTGAGTTATATGCTTATATAGTCCCATTTCTCTTCGGGTTTTCACCTGTTATGGGCTTTAAGAGTAGGCCCGTCAGAACTTGTTTTCATTGTATACATAGGAAATTTCTTCTCCCACCCTATATCCTTCTCGTGTGCCCTTACTATGACCCTTTTACTATGTTCGAATTTTAATAATTCGTAACAATTTATTAATTGAACAATATTTCATAACATATTTACATTGAAATAACACTATGTGGTTCAAAAGTATGGCAACTAAAGCTAAATTTAGAAGGTTTGTCCTCTGTCTAGCGCACACTCCGTAGAATTTGGAAACACGATATGATAAATCAGAAGTATGTGAAAATTAATCTCAACAATCTCAAATCCAAAACGATCTAAAATACAAGTTGATGTGGGACAACCCATATTGACCAATCATAATAACCTAAACTACTAACATAACTACTAATACAAGGGTCTATGTTGACCCAGAATTAACAGTGAAATTATGACATCATACCCCCTCTTCAAAAATTGACGTTTAAGAATGAGAAATATGGAAGAAATAGACAAACAAGTTGTAAAAAAATATAAATACAATAAGTAGGAATGTGTAAAACGTCCCAAATTGACTCGAACTTTGCTGACCATCCAAATCTCATATGCAACAGTGTCGCCCACATATTGGCCATGTTTGAGATTATACAATTTGAA
Organism: Medicago lupulina; assembly: GCA_958299785.1. Taxonomy (NCBI): domain Eukaryota; kingdom Viridiplantae; phylum Streptophyta; class Magnoliopsida; order Fabales; family Fabaceae; genus Medicago; species Medicago lupulina. The sequence continues at coordinate 24,975,681 of OY283141.1, read as the reverse complement.
TACAACATTTGACTAGTTCGGATTATATAATCTGAAACATGTCCATACAATTGAAAAATTGGAGCATTATAAGGTTTGGCACGCTTCAAATCATGTAATATGAACCGATCGAATACATGACTTTTATGTGGTCCACGTTGCACCGACATTTTTATGGTCCACAACAAAAATCCTTTTAAGAAATTGGCGCGCCTGGTTCATTTGCAAATCTACACCGTTAAACCATGAACACTTATCTACTAGATGTGAACATCAAGCTAACTATAGTGTACTACAACAAGGGGAAACCCAGTTTGTTTAACATCCGTTTTGATGTCAACCTGTGATTTGAAGGATCAATTGGACCAAATTAACGGTCGTCTCATCCGCAAAGACACAACAAAGGTGGACAATCTTGAATGTCGTTATTCTTCGATCGACTCAAACAGAAGCGCCAGTTTTAGCCAAGTGAAGCTCTGGAATAATGATCATGTGAGAACCATGGTCTCTATACTTGGTCATTATAGTTCAAAAAGGGTGATCGAGTTAGACACTTCCCTGGACAAATCGTTACAAGATATTCATGAAATTTTGATCAAGGACAAAACTCACGAAGAAACCAAGGTTCACATAATTTAATTTGGCAAAATTATTTGGACGATGGTGTTATAGGCAAAATTATATAATTTGATCCATTAACAATGATTTGTGTTCAAATAAACACTTGATTAATAGATGGTTAATGAGTTGCAACACATGACAATATTCATCAACCATGAACCAAACATATTTGTTTATGGAATGCCATTTATCCTTACATGTTTTATTTCTTGTCTAATATCTCACTTTTATATCTACACCTTAATATTTATAATTGATCCACATGCATATATATTAGTTTAGTTTTTATGACTATAAAAAAAATTACACCATCATTGCATCAACTTTTTTTTACATAGTCAACAAATTATAATAATTTATATTTATGACTTTAAACGTATCACAACTAAAATCAATCAATTTTATGAACAAATAGTCATGATTGATCACCTCTCAAACAGAAAAAGTTATGATTGATGTCAAAAATATATTGACAATGTATATGAAGTAATAACTTTTTTCCTATCAAAGACGTGTATACACCTTATATTTCCTTACACTTGTTCAAGACACATTTTCTTTCAATTTTTGTCTTCCTATCACATCACTACTTGCAATATCTATCACATTATTCTCTCTCTCAACGAGGGGGCCAAGATCATCTCCATTTAATTTTAAAAAGAGATAAACTCAAATAATATAAAAAAATAAGATTCTTTTTTAAATATTAAGATACAAATATAAAATTAGTTACGAAAATAAAAGTCTAAATACATTTTGTCGTCCTTTAAATTAGATGTTTATAATAAAATAGTCATTTTTTACAAATTTATCTTTTAAGTCATAAAATATTTACACTATCATCTATTTTTTTTAGCAAACTTCGTTAAAAAGTGGTTATGGACTATTTAATATTGAGGTTGTAGGTCTAAAAATACTTATGACATCAAACATGATACAATTTTTGTGCACATTTTCTTCTTGTGTTTGAATTCAAGCTTCATTTCACATATAAATATGTCATTAACAATACTACTCATTTTGTCCCAAATTATAAATCACTTTAAAATAAAACTGTCCCAAATTATAAGTTGTTTTACAATACCAATAAAACATTAATGTTGCCTTTTCTATTATACCATCAACTATTTAGCACAATACCTAATTTTAATTCTTTAATTTATATTCTCCATACCATTTATAATAACAATTTTGTAAAACAACTCATAATATCTTTTTTCCATACAATTTGTCAAAAAAAAAAAACTTTTCCATACAAAATTAATTACATTTCTTAATACATGTGAAATGTTCAAAACGTCATATAATTTTGAGATAAATTAGGTAATATACTAATTTGTTTCAAATCAAGTTTGAACAAGACATCTATGAAGCATAATTTTGCGAGAGTTGAATTTGGATAGACTAACTTGACTTTTTTTAAGACAAACCAACTTATAATTAATCATTCATATAAACATTTTTTTTCTCTAAGTTTGATGAAAATAGGATAATGATGTATATATTTTATGATTTAAAAGACTAAGTTGTTATAAACAACTTAAATAATTAACTTGTTACAATCATTTAACTTAAAAACTGCATATCATATCAGAAAATATCCATTAAATCAAAAGGATCTCACCTGCAAGGTGTCAAATAGAAGTTAATGAAACTTTTATAAAAATAATCATAAGAAATTCATAAAATTTAATATATAATATAATATAGAGTTGTATTATTTGAATATCTATTTAGACAACAACTTTTGAGACAATTAAAAATTTACAAAACAAACGAGGTATTGACATAAAAACTAAAACAATAGAAAAAGAAAGTAAAAAATAATATATATATATATATGAAAGAAAAAGTTGTCATAATTTTAAAAATTGTTCAAATATATATTTTTATAATATAATAATATAAATAATGGGTGTAGTATATGGGAGGGGTGAATGATGATGAATTGATGATGATGATGAAGGATCAAATTATTAATAGATGAAAATGACACCTCACTGAATTAATCAATTAAATTAACCGCGAAGGCAAAAAGCAAAGTTTCTGAAAGAAAAAAAAAATCTATTTTTCTCTTTTCTTTCACTCTCACTTGTAATTACAATTTTTTTTTTGGTCAAACAAATGGGTGGCGGACACGACGACACCACCACCGAAAGCAGCGATTTCACCTCCGAAGACGAAGGCACAGAAGATTACCGACGCGGTGGCTACCATGCCGTTCGAATCGGCGACACTTTCAGCTCCGGTCGTTATGTCGTTCAGAGCAAGCTTGGTTGGGGTCATTTCTCCACTGTTTGGCTCGCTTGGGATTCTCATCATTCTGTTCGTTCTTCTTCCCCTAAAAATCTTCTCTTTTTCCCTTTTTAATCACAAATTCATAGCACTTTCTGTTTATGATTATTTCATTTTTTGATTGTGTATTTTAAGTTCTAATTAACCACAAATGGGATTTTTTTTTTTTTTTTTTTACCATTGTGATTGATCAATTGAGTTCAGTTCATGATTGAGGGGTTAAGCAAAGAACACTTTCAATTCTAGGGATTGGGTAGTCATCTGGTGATTTTGGGCAGTTTGGTTTGGCTTATTTTTTAGCTTATGAAAAACAGCTTATGTAAATAAATAAGCTTTTGTATTAATTCATAAGTTCTAACTAACGAAAATTGTATCTTCATAAGCTGTTTTTTCATAAACTACCTTGACAAGCTTATGAATAATACATAAAAGCCTATTTATTTACATAAGCTGTTTTGCATAAGCTCAAAAATAAGCCAATCCAAATGGGTCATTGGTTTATTATCTAGGAAGAATAGAATACCTTGAATTTTAGGGATTGAGCAACAATTTAGGTGTTGAGCAATTAAATTTATATCTAGGAAGAAAATAATGCTTTGAATTTTAGGGATTAAGCAACCATTTAGACTATGGGCTTGTTTGAATTGGCTTATTTGAACTTATCTACTGACATAAACAATTCTGAGACTGATTGAGAGAACTTGTGAAAACAACTTACGACATGTTCATAAGCTGTTTTCAGCTTATTTTCATGACCTTTCTAAGATACCTTATGAAAACAACTTATAACTTATATGGAAATTTTTTACTTTCTTTTATCTTTTGTTATAGAAATCATTTATACATAAGCGCTCATCATTAGTTTATGTTATAAGCTGAAAATTAACTATTCATCCAAACAAGGTCTAATTGGGACAGTTTTTTGTTTTTTTGTTTTTGACCATATTGTTTTGGTTTGACATGTTTTTTCACATTATTAGTTTGTCTTTGCTTTTTTGTGTTTGGGACAGTTGTTATTTTGTTGTTGTTGGCTTTTATTGTTATGGTTTGACATGTTTTTTCACATTATTGGTTTGTCTTTGCTTTTTTGTGTGTGGAGATTTGCAGAGATACGTGGCTTTGAAAGTTCAGAAAAGTGCTCAGCATTACACCGAGGCTGCCCTGGATGAGATAACGATTTTGCAACAGATTGCGGAAGGAGACACTGATGATAAAAAATGTGTGGTCAAGCTTTTAGACCATTTCAAGCATTCTGGTCCAAATGGACAACATGTTTGTATGGTTTTTGAGTACCTTGGGGATAACCTCTTAACTCTTATTAAGTATAGTGATTATCGCGGAATGCCTATCAATATGGTTAAAGAGATATGCTTTCATATTTTGGTTGGATTGGATTACTTACATAAGCAGCTTTCTATCATACATACTGACTTAAAACCCGAAAATATCCTTCTCTTATCAACAATTGATCCGTCTAAGGATCCTAGAAAATCTGGTGCTCCTCTGATTCTTCCTAATAGTAAAGACAAGACTATGCTGGAGTCAACGGCTGCCAGAGACACAAAAACATCAAATGGAGATTTTATTAAGAATCATAAAAAAAATATTAAGAGAAAAGCCAAGCAAGCAGCTCATGGATGTGCTGAGAAGGAGGCATCTGAAGGAGTTGATGGTAATCATGAAACCTCTGGTGCTGTAGAATCATCTCCGAATGCAAGTTCTGCAAGAGAACAAGCTTCTAGTTCTGCTGGTACTAGTAGGTTATCGGATGCGGATGGAATGAAGTTAAAAGAGCAGGGCAACAGAAGAGGAAGCCGCACAGTGAGACAGAAACTGCTTGCCTCAGCTGATGTCAAGTGCAAGTTAGTTGATTTTGGTAATGCTTGCTGGACATATAAACAGTTTACAAATGACATTCAGACAAGACAGTATCGTTGCCCAGAGGTTATCCTTGGATCAAAATATTCTACATCTGCAGATCTTTGGTCATTTGCTTGCATATGTTTTGAGCTTGCAACTGGAGACGTATTATTTGATCCTCACAGTGGGGACAACTTTGATAGGGACGAGGTAAGAATTTTTTTATTTACGTATTTAGATGTTCTATGCTTTTATGTCATCATTCCAACTCTGCATAGTGAAAAGATTGTCTATGTGTTAATAGGTTGCTGGAGTTGATTAATTTTATGGCTGGCTTGTTTTATTTAATTGTACACGTTGAAAGGATTATCTATGTGTAAACTTTTCCCCGTCCAAATTTTTGAAGGTTTTAATAAAATAACACACACAGATACACTACTTAATGTAGATAGGAATTCACATTTTAACGAATCCTGTAATACAAAGCTCTAATATCATAAAAACCCCAATTAAACCATACACTGAAGCAAAACCCCTATGCTGGAAGAGCATTTTTTAAAACTACCTTTAACCGAACACTATAATTTTAACTATTTATGACTTCGGAATTGACTAAATATCATGGAATGCTACACATAGAGCCAGGGCGTGCGTCAAAATAATTTATGGAGCTCACTGAATGAAATGTCTGCTGCTTTACATTTTATGTAACATCCCATGCGTTATTCATAATGTTAGCCTTTTCACGTTTTCTTGTTTATATGAGGGGACTTTTGTTGTGAAGGTGATGTGTTGGCCGCATATAACTGCTACCGGCAACACTGATTGTGGAGACTTTTGAAGCATAAGCTGACTATCTCAACTGTTAAATACTTAAATATGAATGATGAGTATTGGAAGTTTCTAATTCAATTTTTATATTAAAAAATGTGCTTAAAATTTTATTTATGTTGTAAAAAATGAGTTTTAGAAGAGGGGAAGAAAAAATCTCAAGAGACAATAGGCATTAGGCTGTCTTCTAAAACAGAGAGATAAAAGGGAATTTTTTTTCTTTGAATTTCACTACAGAAAAGTTATCTAGTCTTGATAGACAGTAGAAACAATGTTATAAAGATTACCCTCCCAAACATTAAAGAAAAGTCAAATATAAATTCTGTCAAAAAGGTACATGACCTAAAAAATCATTCTTTTACAAAGGCAGAATCCATGTGTGTCCACGGGTTGTCACCACATTTCTAGCAATAATGATGTAAGTAGGGAGTGTTTTGATGAGTTTGTAATAAAACATAAGTACCAGAACGGGAGACTATTCAATACAAATGTCTGCATTTAATGATCTTTTATACATTATCCTTTTACAATGTCTTGAAGACTTCCAGGATAAGGACCTACCTGAATTTATCTATTAGATGACCTTATTATGGCTAATGAGACAAATAAAGAATTGATGCCATAGTTGGAAACATGGAAAAATCATCATTTCTCAAGGTTTTCAACAAACCTAAAAAGCTCTATTATGAGGTGTAAGGCTGTAAGCTTAGTTATGGGTGGGTAATGGGATGTAATTAAGGTGGTAGGTAATGATAAGAAGCACATAAGGTTAAACTCTTTCTTACTCTGCTTCAGTGGCAGTAAGATTTTCCTATAGAATTATTGTGATTGCATGTTGATTGATGAATAGATGTTAGTTTCTGTGATCTGAAAATACTAGTATGGGTTCTATTAAAAAATAGTACGGATACTATACTATAATGGTAATTAAGAAACCACATTTCCATGTACTGAATTTAAGGTTGAGTGGATAGTGACACAATGAATAGAAGACGAATGATGCAAATTTTAGGGCTTGCATTTTATAAATCCCAGATTTTAGGTATGCATTTGATGGTTCTTGGCCTAGGTTTTCTCGGATGCTTGGAGTAGTTTCTGATTAAGTTCACAGTTTGGCATAATCAAGGAGGGTAAAGCTTTTATGGCCTTGTGTTTGTGTGCTGTCATTTGTTGTCTTAAGCTGGAGCAGGATAAGGGGATAACTCAAGGGGAACCCTCTCCTTAGAGTAAAAAGCATGGTTATTAACCACACATTCTCAAAGTGGAAAGGAATAGGCGGTCGTCTTTTTTACAATTTGAGGCTGATCAGAAATAAAAACCATGAGAGGCTGACCAGAAACAAAAACCACGAGAAGCTGACCAGAAACAAGTCGAGGCAACTGTCCTGCACAAGATGCAGAAGCATGTCCTACCATCCCAAGTCCTTGGCAATTGTCACATTTCAGTTGCCAGTCATCCTTTGAGGGAGTCAAAATGGTGGATGATACTTCTCTGTCCACCAGAATTTTTTCCCGTAATTTCTAGTCAAATTTTGAAATGATTTGGGCCAGGCTTGAGATCATTTAAGTTCGAAAAGATGATTTTTATACCATGGATAACATTTAGTCATGAAAATTATGATCTATGGGATGGAAAACCAACTTTATAGTTTGCAATTGGAGAACCATGCCTGGGAACGAAATTCGTCCAAACAAGGATGTTGTGTGATGTCTGTTAGTCAACTATCTCAACTGAGTATTAGATAAAGTTAATTCAAAGTTACTAATGGATAAAAACACACTTACACCAAAAAATATTATGCAGATCAATTACTTCAGGCAGATTGTGTTTTTGTTGAGGAATTGGTTTTGTTTATGTCCTGTTTATAGATGCTACTTACTGGATGTGCTTATGCATTCCAGTTTCAATATAATAACTTGCTTTGCTGGAGAGTGACCATGTTGATTTTTTTTTTACGTTGTTCTATCTTTCTTTAATTAATACCGACATTTTGAAATAATTTTTACTTGCATTTGTGCTTTGGTTGTGATATTATTGTCTGATGTAAGATTGCTCGATCTTTAATTTATCTCAGGACCACTTAGCATTAATGATGGAACTTCTTGGAATGATGCCGCGTAAGGTAATAAATTTCTTCCACGCATTTCTTTTCATTTGCAATCATTAGTTCGCAGTTAACTTGACTCTGGATTATAATTCTTAGATCGCACTAGGGGGGCGTTATTCCCGGGATTTCTTCAATAGGTATGGCGATTTGAGACATATCCGTCGGTTGCGATTCTGGCCCTTAAATAAAGTGCTTATGGAGAAGTACGATTTTAGTGAGAAAGATGCAAGTGACATGAGTGACTTTTTGGTTTCTATCCTTGACTTTGTTCCTGAGAAAAGACCTACAGCCGGTCAATGCCTGCTACATCCGTGGATGAATGCAGGTCCCCGTCTTTTGGAGCCATCAGTGCCTTCTTCTAATCACAACCCTGGTGCTGAAACTGCTAACTCTGACCAGAAGAACAAGGACAAAGATGAGAGGGAGGCCATGGAGGCTGGAATTGGAAACATTGCTATCAATTCAGATTCTAAATCACTCATGCATTCTCCATCAAAGAAAGTATTCCAAGGCAGCCGCAAGTAGTTCATCTTGATAGAGCTCTTTCCTGGGTGACTGACTGTATTTATGTTCTCCGCGTGCCCAAATGACGTTCGTGTGAATTGTTTCCAGGGCTTGTTTTCGGAAATGCTGGATTGGATGGGGTTGTACTTGTTTAAAGCTAGGGGCCAGCTAGTTCCTTTGTGTCTGCCAGACAACACCATAAGGATACAACATGAGCTCTTACCATTAAGAATACAATTATGATATATCCTGTTAATTGTTTCTCATGTCAAAGATGATGATGGCCTTTGTTCCTTGTTAGCGTTGACGTGTTTGTGAACAGTTGTTCATTGTCATGTATGTACTCTTGTGCTGAATGATATTCTTGATATATGAAAACATTGCTGACATGCTCTGAATTATTCTTCATTTCTTCAAATCATTTTTCAATATCAGTACCGTAGTAAGAGGTAAGTTGAAAACAGAAAAGGGCTTGCTACAGGGGGGTTATAATTATCTAAGTGAACAATTTTGTTATAATCAAGTGTTACTTTTGTATTGTTAGTTTTCCCCCTAATTTTGAGCAACAAAAAAAGTCTAGGGGAAGTGAGTGAAAGGTCTGTCATAGAATCCAGTACTGGACTCTTGGCACAAATGAGAATGAAATTTGGATGCTACTTTGCAGGTCAAGATCCTCTCTATTTAATGAACACTTCTATTTGAAGAGAAATAAAATCATGTAATAAAAAAATTATTTAAGTATTGTTGTCAACACTCCAATCTTGGGGCGTGTTTGATCATCTGGTGGTGCATAACATTTTCTCTATTATTATCATAATTATCACACGGTTATATTGCAGTAATTAAGAGCTGTTACTCTTTTATCCGTTCCTTAATTTACGAGCATCATCAGTAGTTACTTGTAAGATTGATCAATTGTATCACTCTATATACTGCATTATGTGTAATGGAATAAACAAGTACGTGTGCATTACACGATACAATTTCAGATTTTACAGGATCGTCTATAGTGCTGCACTATTTATTACACTGCCATTGGATCTAATAGAGGTAATTTTTAATATAAGCAAGAGAGGTCAAATTTCTGACTCTCTCTCTCTTGGCTCTTTGTGTTTAGGGGAACCACACAAGTGGGTTTCACACAATATCTTAATCTAAAAAGGATTAAACTCTAAGATATTAAGTGTAGGAGTTCGATCGTTCATCTTTTGACCCTCCGCAAACCGTTCAAGAGATAATTCTCAAAGAACATTTTGCGTTTTTAACAGTTTTAAATAACAAATACATGAGACAAAAGATCAACGATCTATGAGTTGTCTTAGTAAGTTTTATGTTATTATACAACGTTAACACATGCAAGACTTAATTTTACATGATATCAAATATTGATTTTATATCAATACCTTATTTTGAGCTATAAGTGAGAAGATTACTTAACATGAAACGATAAGTTCAAAACCAAAGAGTACTGGTAATATAGGGCAAAAATCCAAATGTCTATATCATGTACTACTTAGTAGTACAAGTAAGGGATAAACATCTAAGTTTTCAACCACAGAAACATCGTACATAAATTCCCATACAAGGAATAATCTCGATCTATACAAAATTTTTGGTTCATTCATTTTGCTGGCAAATGGCAAACAGACAGACAAGGACCATGAAATCTCTGTGGCAACCTGATCCCCAGACCAACACCACATGTTACTGACAAACTAGAAAATTGGAGGAGATAGGAAAAGTATATTCTTAAGCTCCTAAGTTTTCCATTTTTTAGTTCATTTGCAAGATCCTTTAGTCCAAAAACATATTGAATAATATAGACTTTTTTCAGCTCTTAACTTATTTGGACCACCCAATTTTTTGAGAATATCAATAAGGTATCTTGATCTTTATAAGATCCAACTATACTGAAAGCAATCTTATATCAATTCAGTTATTTTCTCTCTGACATAGAGTTAAACAACCAAACTCCACACCCAACAAAAGAAAGCAAAAACAAATAAATGTCACACCCCAATATGATATGTGCAAGATATATCACTACTCAACCACAAAATTATTTTCACAGATAAGAAGGAAAATTAGCCATGTTACTAATTACTTGGAGATAAAGTGCCCCAAGAAGTAGCTAAGAGATATCAAAAAAGTTAAGCATACCGTCCAAAATTTCAATCCTGAAAACTAATAACCACTAACTTACTAATATTTGTCAATAAAAAAAGTTTACCTACAGATATAGATATTCCATGTTGGTCAACAGACATTAACCAACATCTATGAACCCTTGATTTTCCTTTTGTTTACTATTCCTACTTTACTCTAAATTAATTAACTGCTACAAAATCCCAAGAATCCCATGAACTCATGGTTGTGTATCATTTCAATACTCTTCTCAGTGCCAACAATACCTGAAAAAAAAAATGTATAACATTAATACATCTTAAAAAAACATCAGCATAATAATATTAATACTTGTGCAAATTTTTTATATATACTAGCAAATTGAGGTAGGTTTCCATTATTACCCATGGTGAGAGCACTGGCAAAAATAACACCAGAGAGGATGAATACAATGACTGATGCCCTCCCAAGAAATGCAACTAATTTTCTAACAAAGAACTGTCCCCAGAAGCCAGCCAAAACAGACACTGTGATGAGGTATAATGCTGCAAACAAATAAATTCATATTGATAATATTGTACTGGTCAATTAAATCGAAAATGGATCAAATTAAGCTTTGAAGAGTTGATGAAGATTACCATAAGGCATAGGGAATCTCTTGAGAATGTAGAATTCAAAAACAGACAAAGATGATGAAAACATCATCACAAATGTTGCTGTTGCACTGGCAACCTGCAATTTAAATTATCAGCATACTTATAAGTCAAGTTTCTTATTTGTCACCACAAGTGTTGTCAAATAGAATATGTAGCGACGCTATAATGTCACAACACAACGGAATTTGAATAAACAGTTGTTGTTTAGTGATACGCGATTTAGTACAAAATGTTATCACATTGTAGCTATAGTGTCGCTAGAGCGTTGTAATGTAACAGAATTTGCACAAACTACTGTTTTTGTAATTCGCAATTGAAAACTCTGGTCAACAAAATTAAAAGGGATCATAGCTGCAGTGTGACGACTTTTTTATTAAATTGCATATCATTGAACAATAGCGGTTATAGTGTAACGGAATTTGCACAATGACTATTTTCCGTGATCCGCAATTGATAACACTGGTCAACACAATTGCGGCTATAGTGCTGATTTAGTGTGTAGTGTAAGGGAATTTGCACAAACCACTATTCGTCGCGATCCGCTCAACAAAAAGGGAACATAGTGTACCTGAGGGATGACACCTATCTCAAGGAGAAGAGGACCCAAAATAAATCCACCTCCAGAACCAAGTAAGCCTCCAACAATTCCACCAACAATACCACTCATTGCACAAAATGCAAGGGATGTAGCACTCCATTCTATTGATGCCTCACATATGTATTCTAGGCTCCCTGTGCCCATCCTCATTCTGTGATCCTTGTACAACTTGACTGCTTCAAAGCCAAACACCAAAAATGCAATTGGAAACTGAAACAGAAAAGGGACATGTGAATAGCAATTAGAAAAATCTAACCACATTGCATTTATAGAGTTTTAAGAAAAGGTTTTGATGTATTCACAATAACTAAAGTTGCATTTGATCGCGATTTTTTGGGATATCAAGAATCACGATGAGACTGGGAGTCCACGACCATTACTGCAAAATTCATAATATGTTTGGTTATGTAATTTTGTTATCGTACCTGCAAGCCGAAGAGCACCCAATACCATACACTGCAGTCCTCTACATCAGTCTGCAAACCAACAATAAATAGTTTATTTTAAAAACCAAAAAAAAAAAAAAAACTTAATAGAACTCTTAGTGAGTGAGAGGGAAACTTACCTTGATGATTTGAATTAGGAGGAAAGAAAGCCACACAGCCAAAAGCACTAGAATCCTCTTCCATCTAAGGTTGAAACAGAGAATTTGCTGAAAAGTTTTCAGATGAGAAAAAATCATTTCATCTTAAATACATCAAAATGAAAACAATTATCATCTGCTAGAGAACATACCATAGTTGACTTCTCTTGTTTAGGGATCAATGGCTCAAACTTCGTGTCGACAAGAACTGCAAATTTCAGGATATAAAAAGTCACTAGTACCACTCCATCCAAAACAATAATATAGCATGGGATGTTATCTTTAATCTTTAAAATTATACAAAGATAAGATAACCATTATTGTGGAAATTTGTATACCTGCTTTAAATTTTCCATTGGAATTAACCAAAACAGCTTGCTTAGCAGTTTCATTCTGCAAAATAGAAAACAAAAATTAGAGAAAAATTAGAGAAAACTTGAGTTAATGATTGATGACTTATTATAGGCATATATATCCATTAGTCAACTCAAGTCAAGAAATGTTGACCTTGAGAAGAGTCTCAACCCCCCACATTTCAATTCCTTTGAAGAATGACCTTAAAGAAGTTCCTGCACAAAAATAAAAATAAATATTGTTTTCAAGAAAAATGGATAAAACAGTGTAATAGACTCATTTGAAAAAGAAAACAATTTTAGTGATTAGACAAACCTATGAAGAGAATGATAATGAGGACAGTGATAAGCCAAAAAGGGAAAACAACACTGAGAGAAACACCAACAGTAATCCCAAGCATAAGCATTGGCTGAAACAAAAGAGCCAAATCATAGTCTAATATTGGCACTTCTTTTGTTGGATGAGCCACTCTCAAATTATACCAAACTGATGATGCTGATGCCCCCATTATCATACCTAAAACCAATTCCACAACAACGAAATAGAAAAAAATTGTCACAAATTTCAATCAATAATATATTTCACAAAAACATCACAATAGTAAAAAATAATAAACTACTTTGATACAACCGGTGTCGCGTGTGAGTGTTGTAAACCCTAAAGTACCGAGTTCAATTCTGATTAGAAACATTGATACCATCGAGGGTCCGTGTGTGTGTGTGTGAATAGTGTAAACCTAGAGTACCGAGTTCGATTCCTACTAATTAGACACACCGATACCAAGGAGTATCGGTGTGTGTGAATGTTATAAACCCTGAAATACCGAGTTCGATTTCTACTATAAAAAAACATTATTATTATTATTATTATTATTACATTTAGAAAGAGCAGCAGCAGATTTGGTATCAAAACCAAGAAGAAGATTAAGCATAGGAACAAAAATGCCACCACCACCAACACCACCAACAGTTCCACATGCTGATCCAAAAAAACCAATAACTGTAGCCAAACCAAGTTTCCAACTAGGTTCCAATTCCTGCACATAATAAACACACAAACCATAAATATATACACATTCATGCCTTCAATAATACATTAAAAAAAGAGTAAGAAAAATTTACAGGCCAAATTCTATCTGTTCCAGAACCATAACGGTTAGAGTTTGATGATGATAACAAGGAGAAAGATGGTTTTTGGTTACTATGGATGAGAAATAACGCAGAGAGAATAGCAAAACAGGAACATGATACTAGATAAACCATGAAGGTTCTTGTGGACATTGTCATGATGATGAGAAAAACAAAAACTAACGTTGTACGTGTGTGAGTGTGTGTGTTTGGTTTATTCAGTGATGTGTATTTATTTGTTGCAGAGGCAAAGAAGTAACGTAGCAACAAAATCAAAAGAGGACTAATAGAAAATTAGTGAGTGTATTATGTAATTGAATAAGGTTTTGTTTTTAATAGAGAATTGAACAAGGTTTTTACTTTTTGAACAAATATTGAAGAAGATTACTCCATTTAATTTGTACGTTTTTTTTAATAATAGTTGAAATTTGCACGTTTGAGATTGGAAATATTGACTCAATATTGTACCAAAATAGGAAATGAGATATTGACTTTTATATAGTTTGGACTTGATTTTATATAGTTAAAATTTATATAGGATTTTCTTTGACGGAATTGATTGTAATTTTTTTTTTTTTGCGGATTTGATTGTAATTTGTTCTAGATTAGTAATTTTCATGGGTAATTATTTTTTGAACATGAATCCAATCAAATGACATAAAATAAATATTTTTAAAGATAATTTTAAGAACCAATCTAAAAATGTAATATATGATTTTTCTCATTAAAAAAAAGTGATATATGGTGTGAATTATATCGATACGAAGAACAAATAAGTTTCCATCTTTCAAAAATTTAGTATTTCAAAAATACCCCTATATTAATTACTTTTGATTACATCAACTTACTTTTAATATTCTCACTCATAATAAAATTGGTCAAAGTTTCTTATAAAAGAAAAAAAAACTTAGTATTAGGTTTTTCTCAAAAAAAAAAAAACTTAGTATTAGGCTGTAAAGTTTAGGTACTAGTATCAATTATAAAATGAATGATTTATACAAATAAGATCCATTTAAACATCTTACGAGGGAGCTCCACTGGGAATTCGCTAAGTAACTAATCATAGTTAATCATGATGGATTCGTGAAATTTTCTTTCACTAGCATTTTTCTTTAAATTTATATTTCAAATTTTAAATTAATAACATAAATTATCATTGGCTATAATTATGAAAGAATGAAATCTATGTTAGAGTTTAGAAATAGCTCAGCTGACAAAAATGTTAAGCTGAATGTTGTAGTTAGGTTTCAAACTCGTCTCTTCACTTGCGTGAATTTCATTAGTTATTTGTCGTTTCATTTTTTATAAATTTTTTTAATAAATTATAAATTATCACCGATTATAATTATGAAATGATCTACACCGAAGTAATGGTAGACGACCCTAGCTTTCTTGTGATAGAAACTCCAACTTCTCTCTAAACTTTCCTTCTCCTTTGTTCATCGAAGAGGGTAGTTTTAGGTCATTCTTTGACCTATAATCACCCCTCTACATCTTTTTTCCCCTTTTCTTTTCATCTAAATAAGTGGTTTTCACAAATATCTAAGTTTTTTCTTGTGTTTTTTGTGATTTCGTAGTCTAAGTGCGGCTTTGTGTTATTCGTCGTTTTGTACGGCGTTTGATTTGTGTCTTGTCTTGGTGTTTGTTTACAAATTCAATCAATTATTTGGGCATCAACGTTGCAGATTCGGAAGCATGAGTATTTCGGTGACTTAGATTTTATCATATTATTTGTAGTTATTTTGCCGCTTTTAACTTGGTGCTGTAAGTTTCTTCGTAGATTCACTGTTTACGTTTTTAGCGATGTTTGTACTTGATATACTCTATGAATATTGTTTTGTTTTTGTAAAAAAATAAATAATTATTATGAAACGATGAAATACTCATCATTATTATCACTGCTAGTTTTTAATTTGAACATTCACTTTGACTAGCTAGGTTAAAGAAGCTCGATAAAATACTCATCATTTTTTTCTTCTTCTTCTTATAATCAATTTCAATTTTCAACACCATAGCTATAGCTATTAATTTAAAAAGTTCAAATTTTACAAAATAAGGTATTAAATGAGTGATTAAATTGGGATTTATATATATATAATTTCTTATAATTAAATTGGAATTATTAAATGAGCTTGAATCATCATTCTTTTTTTTTTTTTTTTTGTATCAAACACTTGCATTCTATTCTATATTTGAATAGTGAAACCATTTTGCATTAGTTGCTCCACACTTAACAAGTTGATATAACTAAAATCTCCATTCTTTCTTTGATCAAATTTTGGGGTTAATGTTCACATCACATGGGTTAAAAAGAGCCATCGGACCAACCAAAACATGTATGTTTGGGTTTCAGTTTCCTACATTACATTTTACATGCATAACTTACATGTTGAATAGAAGTTGAGAACACATGACAGAACTACAAGAAAATAAATCACAAACTCAAATCAGATATCAAATTGAATATTGATATCACAAACAAGATTACAAGACGGATAATTACACACACTGACCTCACATAATGTCATTGCTATTTGTAATTTCACTGCCACCCTTCATGTTTGCAAAAACCTAGCGTAATGAAATTCGAAGGAAACACTATTATTCTGCGATACGCCGTTTAGTACAAAATATTGTCAAACAACGGCTTTTGCGGTGCCTATAGCACTATAACGTAGTAGAATTTCAAAAAGTATGATCATTGGTTATGTTTTAGAATTGTTGTTGCTATAATTTAGAAAACTAAAGTTGCGTATTGTTTGGAAGTCGTTATTTTTTTAATTTCTTTGTAACACGTACTGGTCATTACATGACATGCAATTTCTATATAAGCAGATCCTCTTGTCATTGACTTTTAATTGATGCACTTTTCAGGTATAACAATACGCGGAACTTTTTTTTTTTTTTTACATCGTTGTTACCCTAAAATACAATATTTACATTAGACCATTAATTTTGTAAAAAATAAAAACAACTGACCATCGGCATTTCTGTGGCCCAAACTTTTTTTTTTTTGATAGGCCAAGAGCAAAATAACATAGAAAAGGATAGTGTCCAACTAAGTTGGTACCCTACTATAATCTATTGCAAAATAAAACTGGAGGGACATAAGACCTGACCCAGTCAACAACCCTAATGGGCAAAACAAAAATATAAAAAATAAATATCCACAAAGTGGATTCAAGCCTAAACAGTTATAACAATTAAGCACGGGTCTAAGGTTTGGAGAGTGAATCGATCACCAACACAAAATCGAATCACTTACCATCGACTCCCTGCAACAACTACAACAAGCATTGACGACTCTTTCGAGTCCAACCAGTCCCATGTGAAAAATACTTGAAAGTGGAGGGTGAGTTCGACCGCCAACACGGTAATTAGCAAATCCACACGCACCAACAAAATAACAGATTGATAGCAAACAAACTATTGCCCAGGTTTGTGAAGTTTGCAAGCACGGAACTTAGATTTTAAGGGTGGTGAGGTAACCTGACCGCCAACACGGATAACAAATTTACTCACAGGCACCGCAGAACGGTGACCGCAGTTCAAATAAAAACAAAACCACAAGGACTACAGAACGGTGATCGCAGTTCAAATAGAAACAACAGACCACCAGAAACATAGGAATTGCTATCTGTTTCAAAACAAATCTGGAACGGAGCAGTACTGACCTGGAACAACTCTGAATCTGACATGAAACACGAACATACCAAGAAAAGAACCAACAACCACCGCCGGAGAAGGCGGCGCCGGACTTCAAAGGTTTAAAACGGTGGAGCAGTAACCGAAACTACACAACCCTTAACCTCCGACAAGGAACCAACGTACAAACCTGTGAGCGACGACGGTAATACGACAAACTGGAAAGACAAATGGAACGTCGGAGGAAAAAAGGTGCAATGGTGATGCGGAGAAAAGCACTCCTCGCATCACCATCTCCCGGATCTACACCGTGGTGGTTGAGTGGCGTTGCGGCAGCCGTGGTACTGAAGGGATCATCAAGAGAAAGGAGCGGCGACTGTGGTACACACCCGTAAAAATTTTAACGTTTGCATTCACAGGCTAGGTGTATACATCTCACACTGACTATTATATAAAAATAATACAATTTTTTTAGTTTTATGGTTAATAAAATACATTATGTCAACAAATAATAATATACAGTACGTCGACGTATTTTTGCAAAAATATTACATATGTTAAGTTTAACAATGAGTAAATCTTATACTACAAGTAATTAGTATAAGTATAAATCTAAATACTTTAATCGTTATGTGCAATGTTTAAATATTTCAAAATATATACAAAATTAAGATGATATGTTTTTCCATGTCAAATTTAAATTATAACCGCACTTATAACTTTAAGATAACATAATATAAAATCTATACATTTTCTCAAAAAAAAAAAATTATTTCCCCGTGCTTGGCACGGGTCACTATACTAGTTCTATTCTATATTTGAATAGTGAAACCATTTTGCATTAGTTGCTCCACACTTAACAAGTTGATATAACTAAAATCTCCATTCTTTCTTTGATCAAATTTTGGGGTTAATGTTCACATCACATGGGTTAAAAAGAGCCATCGGACCAACCAAAACATGTATGTTTGGGTTTCAGTTTCCTACATTACATTTTACATGCATAACTTACATGTTGAATAGAAGTTGAGAACACATGACAGAACTACAAGAAAATAAATCACAAACTCAAATCAGATATCAAATTGAATATTGATATCACAAACAAGATTACAAGACGGATAATTACACACACTGACCTCACATAATGTCATTGCTATTTGTAATTTCACTGCCACCCTTCATGTTTGCAAAAACCTAGCGTAATGAAATTTGAAGGAAACACTGTTATTCTGCGATACACTGTTTAGTACAAAATATTGTCAAACAACGGCTTTTGCGGTGCCTATAGCACTATAACGTAGTAGAATTTGAACAAACTACTGTTGTGTAGGGTCCGTAAGTTTAGGGTGATTACTCTAAGATCAAAATGACACAAATAATATCATTCAAGGACTAAATTGTATATTTCATTTTAAACATCAAGAGTCCAAGATCAGATGAAAGCATGATTAGAATCCGAATAACAAGACTTTCACTTTGTTTGAACACACTCCATATATTATGCATTGCTTGTGACATAAACTACAAAATTAGCAGCACAAACATGACATTGGAATCTAACTTGAAGAGTATCTCGTTATCATCCTTCATTTGTACAAAAAACATTTATAAGTTTATATATAGTTTTGTTTATGAGAAGTTGGAGAACCTATTACTTAAAAAAACTCATTTATTACACAAATTAACAAATCTTTAATATCGATGCCGCCTGAGTTCATATTTCTGTTTAATTACCAGCGTATGTCTGATGCAGACAGTACAGTGGTGGAGAATACCAAATAATGCAGTTTTGTCACTTCTCACAACTGCAGAAACTGTTGTATATTGTTTTGAATGTTATACTTATGGATGACCATAATAATAATTTTTTGAAACATTTAGTGTTAGTTAACATTCAACACTTAATTTAGAATTTAGAATTTTTATTGCACTGAAATTATGTCAGTGACGACAATTAACTGACCTCTTTTCAAAGGAATAAAGGTTTAAAATATCCCTTTCTGGTAAAATGCGGTTGACTTGCATGATCATATCAATAGTTGCCAGAAGTGATATTATTGACATACTTCAACCTGCCAATTTGACACCTGAGATGATTTTGGAGTTGAGAATTTACAAGTTTACGATAATGACAATAATTAGATGTCAGGTTTCTTTTATAAACAATGAAACACCAGTTAGTTGTGAACATTTTAATGGAAGATTCTCTCCCTCATTTCAGGTTTGATATAGTTTTGGCATCTGTATTTTGTTACTGCAATTTGTTTATGCCATCATTTTTCAGATGGAAGGGGGGTTCATACATGATACAATTCGAAACAAAATATACATAAACAAGACAAACTAATAGTGTCTAGAAGCATCATCATTTATCATCGGCACCAACATCAATATCTTCATTGCCCCCCAAAGTAGAGTCACGATCAGAAGGTTGGGGGTGGCGGCGACGCCCATGCTCTTGCACGAATAATTTTCGCACACGTTCTTCAAATGCTTCTCGCTCTTCTTTCATTTCTTGCAGACGTTTTTTTAGCTCTTCTAGCCCTTCTGTTTGTTTCAGCAATTCCCCCTGCGAATTCATAATCTTTTTTAGTTTCTGTAGTTTCCGAACAGGATCTTCACTAGAAGTCACTGTTCTTTGTAGAACCTCAACCAAATTAGGTACCAACTCCCTACCACTACAGGCTAACGATGCTCTTGCATTATCCAAAGGAATATTAAGGCTCATGGCCCCTTTCTTGTAGTCGACGGCATAGGTATAGACTTGTCTACTCGAATTTCCTCGCGAGTAGGCATAGTAGTAGTGGATGCAACATCTTTCCCTGTCTGTGTATCTTTAGTCGGCGGCATAGGTACAAGGTTGTCTAAAACATGTTGACGAGCCAAATGAGTGCGCCACTTGCGAGTACTTCTAGTAGTAGTGGATGCAACATCTTTCCCCTTATCATTGGGTGGACATTTGGGTGGGCTAGCTCCTCCTGATGACATCTCAATCTGCTGTGCGCAATACAATGATAATGACATTTCAACAAAACAATAATAACAAGTTTAAATGGGTAAACATAAAATAACAGAAAAATAAAGACAACGGTTCAATTCCACCAAAATGATAAAAAAAATAAATATTTTTTTTCATCAACATCATATTTTTTTAGAGTGATAACTTTGATTTAAAAAGATAGATCACACTACTGGGTTTTGGGCATCCCAATTCAAATAAGAGATCCTATTGTCTTTGCTACTTGAGTCAAGCTCATTCATGGGAAGCAAAACTAACTACATTAACTAAACTGTTAGCTATCTAAACAAACTACTCTTTGCAAGCTCAGCAAAATAGTGAACCACATTGAAATATATGAACTTCAAATAGTAACATAAGCTCAAAAATATGATACAAAGATTCAACAATTAACATTTTTTCCTCATAAAATGATTAAATAAAAAAAAAAAGTACTAACCAGTGAGTGACGGCAGCTGGAAGAAGGGGAGTGAAAAATGAGAGAGAAGAGAAAAAATGGTGTTGGGGCTGAATTTATAAAGGCTAACCCTAAATTTTTCCGACGAGTTTTTCACAGTTCCGAGGGGCATTTTCATTTTTGCGAGGGGCATTTCATTTTCAAAACTAACCATTACTTTCCAACCACTCATTTCCTCGGAAACAAAGTTCTAAATATTGATATTATAATTATTTTCAGATTTTATCTATTTCTTTCATTTCTCACAAACGTTCTTTTCTCTTGAATCCAATTTTATGTTCATAGCTTCTTCGTTTAGGAGGAATTCTGCTTCACTCTCCTCATAAAAATTGAACCAAACAAAATTTATAACATCCCCTCAATTCTGGAACGAGACGGACCCTTAGTTTTTTGTTCCTTTGTGAGTAGTTTTATTTATCTAGAACTAGAAAATAGAGATTCTCGAGGATTGTATTAACCATAGAGTTTGCTGAAATATACTTGGAGCTACTAATAGGAACAAATAACAATTTCTAAATAATGCTGCATCTTCAATGATACCTAATGTATTTTTTTCATTATTTACATTATATAGGATAAGATCAACCTGTTAACTTTAGCATCCTGAAGCGGCGAGTGAAGCCTGAAGATGTTATCAATTTCACTGATTCATTAATGTTTGATGCTTCCTTTTGATTTGTAGCATTCATGGTTTTGGAAAACTAAATTGTGGTATTCTTGAGCAGAGAAAACATGTTCAACTTTGTTATCGACATTGTCATAAGGCTAATCAGCAAGGTCTGGACCAGGTTTATTGCTGTTTGTGTGATGAGCTTTCATAGTTGTGAAAAATAAATATGTATTTGCCTTCTAATCCATAAATTGGAAATGGAAACTTGTTGCACTTCAATTCAATAACAAACTGTATTGACTTCTCTGCTTCATATAATTGTTTACATCACACACAAGGTTTATATCTCATACTTCAAATTACAAATAAAATTAACTACATAAAATTAAAAAGGGCTCAGCTATGTTAAATCCCTATAAAGTGCCGTTGTATCTGAAGATTTGAGAGAACGTTGGTCTCTGAAGATTCAACTAAAGTCACAAGCTACCTATTTGAGAAGTTCATGGGAGTCGATGCACTTCTCAAGTACAGATGTAACTTTGAAGCCAGTCAGATTTAGCAAATGAGAAGCCTTCTTGCCAAACAAGTTATACATAACTATCTTCGTAGTTGCCTCTGCAAAAACAAATAGCAGCTGCATGAAAACCATTCCATTTGAAAGAATATATATATGATATACCATAACATTTTTGTCTTTCGTCATTTAAAAATTAATTATATTGAATTTTTATAGCTTTGGATGTAAAAAATGAGTGGGCCAGTGAAAATGTATCTATAGCTTATCAGATATTGAGTATAAATAAAAAGTTAACTAACTTTACAATATAGTGTGAACAAGTTTCATATAGACATCTATCTAATCACAACTTAGCTACCATTTCCTGAAAGAACACATTTTGACATGACAAGACAGTTAAATATGATTGAACGTATATGTAAAACATGTTTATGCTATTGACGTATAGTTAATTAAACTCGAACAAAAGGTACGTATCAGATAAGTAAATGTTTAATTTTTTTAGTACATGAAACATGAGTATATCAAACAAACATACTCTTGGGGCATTGTGGGCAACTTGTGGCCGTCTATCCGAAACTCGCTCTGGGTCTGGGATCAAATCTGGACTATCATGCTTGTAAAGCTCTCCCAATAAATGGGCGAACAATATTCACTTCCATTGCAGATAAATTTTTAATCTGCAATATACCAAGAATTACGATGTAAATTGTCAGCAGAGAAATGAACAGATATGTAACAAGACCAACGGCTTGTATTTTCCAGCCAAAGTTTCTGTCACACGCCAAAACACTCTTAAAAAAAAACGGAATAGAAAAATCAAGAAATTAGAGAAGAACCCTGTTCACAAAATGATTCCTAGAGTATTCGAGAGACTCTGGACTCTCCAAACACCAAAAGGCCCCAAGTCTATACAAATGACATGATAGATCACTCTCTCGGGATCCCTGTTATTTATAGGCAGCGTCCCATATTACCTAATTACGTAACTAACAATAAAAAATAATTAACAGATTAACCTAACAGACAGAAACTGACCCATCAGATGTAAACTTTGGCATTAACTCTATGTCTCTATCACCTAGTAACACTTTCTTTAGAGACAAAATTGTCTTGAGGCTTGCATTCTTATAGGACTCTGTGTTTAGGCCTTGGCCCAAATAGAGTCAATTGAGATATTTCCTTGATTTTAGGGGCGTTTCTTTTATAAAAGAGAGGGCAGGGGAGTGAGTAAGGCATTGGGAAATATTGTTAGAAAGATGGTTAAGAGAGATTTCTCTCTGGTTAAGAGCATTGTGCCATGGTAGGAGTGTTCATACTCTGGTTTATCCTTTCATTTCTGTTATTCCACCATTGTAGTGCCTGAGTTCACCATTATCATTCAATAAAATACAGTTTAGTTATCTTGATTTTACGAGTTCTGTCACATTCAGTTTAAAATGTCCTAATATATGAAAGAGATATGGAGCATAAAACTATAAGATTCAAAATCTAAATCTATTCTGGACGCACAATACAGATGATTTGATTCTTGGGCTAAGCTAATTACCAAACTTTTATGTCCTTTGCACCTTTTGTTTTCTCATATTTAATTACAGTGGAACTTTCTTTAAAATAATGTGGTAGCCGGAGCATAAATGAGATGAGACAATTTAACTACATAACCTAAACCTACCTCTTCCAGAATAGACCAAAAGCAAGTTTAACGTTTAACTTGAAATATGTTTTGAAATCAAATTAAATATGGGTCATTAGTATACTAGTTTGAAATCTTAAAAGCAACTGAAAATGAAAAACACAACACTAATACAATTAAATCCTTATATATAAAAAAAACCTCAAATCACAGCTGCAATCTAGACATTCATAACCACTGTACCGCCAAAAAGATTCGAGAAATTACCTTCACAGCAATTGTACGACCATTGAATGCCTCTAAGTCAGTTTCAACTTTATGAAACCTTACATCTCTGATGTCCTCAATTAGAGACCTCACCTTCACAAGAGAAATAAGCTAAGCATCAGAAGAAAATCCTGCAGCATATTTCTAGAAAGTCAAACTTCTCTGAACTCACCATGTATGCATCAGGAATGTTGTCACGCGCACTAGAAGTAAAAAATAAAAGGTATTAGTTAACATAGTAAAATAAGATATTGAGTAAAAACAGAGTAAGATTATACAAATAACAATGATCTAAAATGAACTAATGTGGAGGATATGAGCTTACAGAGATGAGACAGAGAGGATCCATTTTGAGATTAGGCACGATATCCACAATCTCGTCCTCGGCGATGAATTCAAGCTAATTGAGAAACAAAAAACAATGTGAATAACGTAGTCCTATATGGCAATTATAATTCATCCATACCTCCTCTGATGAAAAGAGTGAGAGTTCATGGTTTAATTGCCCAGCCATTTCTTTTCTTTCAACTTTCAACTCAACAAATGGATCGGATCGAATTCATAGTTTTACTTGTATTGTACGGAGATGAAAAGCTCATAAGTGATAGGTAGTCAATCTCGGATAGCGGCAAGGAATTGTTGATTCACCCTCAAAGGTGACATAGCCAAAATGTTTACGAGCGTTTCCGGATTTTATAATCCCAAAGACATGGATTCCTTTTGGATTGTAAAGTACGGACTGCATCAGACCCTTTATTTAGACAGTTAAAAATAGAAACAAAGGTAGGTAACACAAATAAACAATTAAAAAAAAAACCATAATAACAGAAATAATTTGAAGAGGAGCTTTTGAGCTCGATTCTGCCGGTCTGCCGACTGACAAGTTACGATCGGCAGACCGACAAGATCGAGCTCGTAAGGACCTCTTCTTTGCACAATGACAAAAAAATTTAATTGTTTCTTTGGTGTGTGTTTGTTTGTATTTTTGACAGTGTGCTCGTGATTTTCGGGTATCAATCCATTTATTGGTTTTGATCCGTCAATCTTTGAACTCTCAATTTTTATCCGCGGGAAGGGAAAAAACGAGTAAAAAACCCTTAAAGAGATTAAGGTCCGGGGGTTGGTTTCGATTAGGGAAGGTGTTAAGCACCCTAAACGACTTCGGTACTCCGAAGGAGCCTCTTACCTAATTTATCTTATGCTAATCATTTGCTTAATTTTTTGTAAAATATATGCCTAAAATCTAAGTGAAAGAATGGAGGGAGAAGATGCATGTTTTTGGTTGTTTTTATTGATTTGGAAGGATAAATCCTTTGCCTACATACCCTTAAAAGGGATCAAAATCATGTAGTTCACCTCAAAAATTTCTTTTGGTGAGTTGGGTTATTTTTAATGATTTTGAAGAAAAAAAAAAAAAAAGTTTTAAGAAGGAGATTAGAGGCCTCAAGGCATAAGAAAGAAAAAATAGTGTGAGGTTGATTCGATTTTAATTATGAAAATAAAGTCTAAGATGAGAGTTAAATTCATTAAGTATTTGACTAAGAAAATAAAAGGAAAAGATCACTTGGTTTGTTTCCAAGGTTTGTTAAGAAAATATTTTTGGTGTTATTGATTATTTGATTTTTTTTGAGAAAATGATTTTTTACTAACGGTAAAACTAAGCGTAAAGCGTAACGAAAAGCGTAAAAAGTAAATAAAGCTCAAACCTAAAAATTTACTAGTTGTTCAATTTTAAGGCAATTACAAGTCAAGTTTTTAATCCTAATTTGTCACTAATTCATTTTTTCGCCTCGGTCACGGTTACGGTAAAAAAATTGCGGTAAATAAAGTGTGTGATTGTGTCGGTGTATGTGTCGGTGCATTTTTATTATTTTTGATATTTACATGAGGCCTAAATACATTCTATAGTCTTGCATAAAAATAAATGACGAGAAATAAATAAAAAATACGGAAAATTAAATTACATTGAAACCTAACTACATACTAAAAGATGATAAAAAAAAAATAAAGTGACAAGAAATAAAATAATGCATGAGATGAGAATGATAAATAAACAATATGGTAAAAATAACAACTAAATAAATAATGATGATAAAATAAAAAAACAAGTAACAAGAAGTAGAAAAATATTTTTGTGATTTTTAGAGGTAAACGAGAAGAGAACTTGAGTAAAAATACAATGCATAAGTGGTAAAAAAAATGGTGTGAAGATAGTGAAAATGCAGTAAAAAAGACTAGTAATAAAATAAAAAAAAAAAAAAACAGAGTACCATGGCTCACAATTTCTGGTATAATCTGAGCCATCTGATTGATCCAGGGGCTCAGATTTGATCTCAGAAGCTAAGATCACAGCCATCAGAATTAAATAATAAAAAAAAATAATAAAGCCAGTAAAACAGGGACCGTCAGATCATAGATCTGACGGTTAGCAACGCGCAGGAACACAATAATAATAAAAAACAAAACACATAAGGAACAAAGAAGCCAAAGGTGCACAGTAGCCGTTAGATCTACGATCTAACGGCTGGGATGAGGGCTACGGTTTAGAAGAAGAGGTTCGGGTTTTTTAAAATAAACCGGTCCGGTTCACTCCCTATATAAGGGGGAAGGGACCGGTTTTTTTCATTTATCCTTTCCCCTTCTCTCTCTAAACACAACCCTCTCCCTTCTCTCTAAAAAAAAAACTGAAAAATGGTGAAGGAGGGACGGCCGGAGAAGATGAATCTTCATCTTCTCCGGCGAGCTATCAGACTTCCGGCGCGGTGGCCGGAGAGCCACCACGGTGACGCCGCCGCGCCGGAACTTTTTAACTTTTTTTTTTTTAAAAAAAAAAATTTTTTACACCAAAATCTTCCTCTTGTTCCTCTCTTCACGGATCCATACTTAGTTTTCGCAAAAACACACACATAAGGCCTAGATCTAGGTTTCACTACACGGAATTTTCGAACAAAAAAAGAAGGAAAACGGAAAGAAAACTACCTTCTTGCTTCGGTTTGGAGAAAGGGGAGTAGTAATGGTCCGGAAAACTTCTAAATTTGCTTCTTCTTCCTTTTTCGTGCGTTCGGATCCGTATATATATATATATGTGCCAAGTTCCTTACTGTTTGTGTATTATTTTCGAATCCGAGCTGTTTATGTGTTGTTTTCGAATCCGAATGAGGAAAGAATGGGAAGGATGGTTCGGTTTTGTGTGGAGATGTTGCTGGAAATTAGTTATGCATTCATGGTGTTCATATAATGTTCATCATTTTTTGAGTTTTTGTTGTGTTTGATTCTGGAATTTGAGTTTTTTGGTGAAATTAGGGTTTCTGAAAAGCTGCCAATGATTGCTGGTCTCTGACACATGAACAGTGCTTTAAATAGTAAAATATCTCTGATACATGGCAAAGTCCAAAATACCCCTGCAGAAACTTGGAGAAAAAGTTGGACAAAGGACCAATAGAGTAGTGACACATGGACAAAGAGATAAGAACAAACTTTTGACTCTAAAATGACATAAAAATAAATATCAAACAACAAATACTAAAAAGTAAAAAATAACAATAAATAATCAATTAAATAAAAAACGAAAATTAATAAATAAATAACAAGAAAACTTAAAAACTAATTAAAAATAAAAGTAAAAATAAAAATTGTCCCTTCGGAACCAAAATGAGGTATTTTAAAATACCTCTCTGCCGAAATTTCGTCTGAGACTACGAAATTACTCGGCGAATAAAATTTTCAAAAGCGAATAAAATGAGAAATAAAAAATGTGAGCGCAAAGAGTTTTTTAAAAAATGCAAATTAAATTAAAAATAAATTACGAACGCGACAAGCGTTAAAGCACAGTTAAAATGCAGGTAAAGATGCGAATAAAAGGATTAACGACGAAGGAAACGAGTTTTAAAACGCACAGAAATGAAAATCAAACGGAGGACACTGGTCAAAATTTGGAGTATGACAGATGCCCCTATTTAAGTTTCTTCGTCGCGGAGATTTAAAAAAGGTAAGATTTTTTTTGAATCAACGGGTCGAAGAGACTTAAATATCGAATACGCCAAATTTGACCAGTTGAAATGACAAGTTAAAAGACAGCACTGGGGAGAAAGGCGTTACCTATTACCCTTGAATTGCCACAATATCAACCTGTTGCAAGAAATAAAGCATTTGCGGAAAATAAAGCATGTTGCAAGAGAATAAAGCATGTCACAAGAAAGTAAAGCATTTGCAGAAAATAAAGCATATTGCAAGAAATGAAGTACTTGCCGGAAATAAAGTGCATTAATGCAATTTACAGGAAATAAAGCACGTTGCAGGAAATAAAGCATTTGCAGAAAATAAAGCATGTGCAGCCCATAAAGCATGTTGCCAGAAGATAAAGCATTTTACAGGGAGTAAAGCATTTTACAGGAAATAAAGCATGTTGTTGGAAATAAAGCATTTGCAGAAAATAAAGCATGTTGCAAAAAATAAAGCAATTCGCAGGGAATAAAGCATGTTGCGAGAAATAAAGCAATTTGCAGTAAATAAAGCAATTTAACAGAAATTAAAGCACCTTTGCAAACATTAAAGCATCTTACAAGAATTACAATATTTTCTGTGAAAATAAGGTAATTTTTGCATGAAGTAAAGCAATTGCGAAAAAATAAAGCATCTTTTGCAGAAGATAAAGCATTTTGCAAGAAATAAAGCATTTTACGGGAAATAAAGCATTTAGCAAGAAAATAAAGCAATTGTGAAAAAATAAAGCATTTTTGTAGAAAGTAAAGCATTTTGTTGATTACTTTTGAAATAGTAACCGAAGGTTTGCAGAAAATAAAGCTTTTGGTCGATTACCTTTGAAAAAGTAACCGAAGGTTTGCAGAAAATAAAGCATTTGTCGACTACTTTTGAAATAGTGGCCGAAAGTTTGCAGAAAATAAAGCATTTGTCGACTACTTTTGAAATAGTGGCCGAAAGTTTGCAGAAAATAAAGCATTTTTGCAGAAAGTAAAGCATTTTTGCAGAAAATAAAGCGCTTGCAGAGAGTAAAGTATTTGCAGAAAGTAAAGCATTTTTGCAAGAAATAAAGCATGTGTGCGGAAAATAAAGCATTTTGCAGAAAGTAAAGCGTTTGCAGAAAGTAAAGCATTTTTTTTTTTGCAGAAGATAAAGCATTTGTGCAGAAAATAAAGCATGTCAATTACTGACGAATGTGGTGTTATGAATGCCAGATGGTGACGACCTGACTGGGGACAAAAAGTTCACTGGGGAACAGAAGCTTAAAAATGGTAAAGGTAAATGCAATGTTGGTGAGGTAAAACTTGAGAAGACACTGGAGAAAATGAAAATGTGTATTTGTAGGCTGATGGTTTGTGGAAACTGACACTTGAAGTGTATACCTAGTGATATCTTTGGGTTAGACACACTGGGGATGCTGAAAAAGTCTTGACAAATTGATTGATTGACACAAAGGCATTTGTGGGCTAATAACCTGATTCAAAGACATTTGCAGGGTCTTAACCTGATTCAAAGACATTTGCAGGGTCTTAACCTGACTCAACAGGAATTTGCAGGGTATTAACCTGACTCAAAAGACATTTGCAGGGTATTAACCTGACTTAAAAAGCATTTGCAGGGTATTAACCTGACTCAAAAGACATTTGCAGGGTATTAACCTGACTCAAAAGGCATTTGCAGGGTATTAACCTGACTCAAAAGGCATTTGCAGGGTATTAACCTGACTCAAAAGGCATTTAAAGGTTTTTTGCAAGCTATTCGCTTGACACACAAGTAACGAAAAAAGACTGCAAGCTACTCGCTTGACACACATGTAAGTGAGGTTCGAACTGAAAGGATACGACCAAACAAGACTATTGGTGACATCTCTGGATCATACACGTTGGGGATGACGCTTTTGTGAGATACAAATGAAATAAGACAACAGGTGGTCGATGCATTCATGTATAAATGATGATTGTATGCAGTTATATGTGCAAGAATGTTTATATGCATGAATATGTGTATGAATAAATGTATGGATGCATGAATATATGAATGCATGGTTTGGATGACTCTATATAACAAATGAAACTGACAAGACCGAACAAGTAATATGGGAGTCGGACTGATGACGTCGCAGTACAAACACTCGACAATCTTCATTGTGGGATGATGTTATATTGGAGATGAATCATATCACTGTTGGGGTAAAGCCCGTTATCAAACCACTGATGAGCGGAAGCTCAAACATCAAAACATTGAAGGGGTAAAGCCCATTTATCAAAAACTTGGCAGAAATCGTCTTCACTTAAACCACATGCAAGAGACGCCATTAATCAAACCATAGGCAGACGTCACTATAAATCAAACCACAGGCAGAAGTTACCATAAATCAAACCACAGGCAGCAGTCGCCATTTCTCGGGATTAAACCCATCAATCAATCAAACTGACAGAAATCGCCATTAATCAAACCACAGGCAGCATTCGCCATTTGTAGATCAGCACAATGTGTATTCTTCTGTTTGGCCCATTGGAAATGTGATGCCTCTGTCTTTTTTTATTTATTTTTTTATCATCATTTTTTTTTTACAAATCCCTAACTTTTGCCTGGACTGCCCTTTTGGGTTTTCAATCCACCGGGAATATATTCTTTTTTTGTATGCCCCTAACTTTTGCCTGGACCGCCCTTTCTTGGGTTTTCAGTCCACCGGGACGCTCATTTTTTTGCTTAAGCTGCCCTTTCAGGTTTTCGACTTAGCGAGCTCTTTTTTTTTTTTATATTTTTTTTGTATTTCTTTTTTTTTTTTTGACAGAGGTCATCTCACGGCCTTTGGTCATACTCATCCTGTAGTGTTTAACTGTCCTTGAGACGAATGTTGATGTATATTTCTTCTACTCATGAGTTCAAAGAAAATGTACCTATTGTTTATGCATTTCAAAAGACATGAAAAAGTTTTAAAAGAATTTTTTTTTTTGCTTTAAGTATTAACATCAAAAATAGAAGAGAAGAATGCAACCAGAATAAAATGAGAGTTTCAAATAAATGGGCACAGG
Source organism: Medicago lupulina (assembly GCA_958299785.1). Classification (NCBI taxonomy): domain Eukaryota; kingdom Viridiplantae; phylum Streptophyta; class Magnoliopsida; order Fabales; family Fabaceae; genus Medicago; species Medicago lupulina. The sequence goes on along the minus strand of OY283141.1, from coordinate 24,944,869 downwards.
CTCAAGTTAATGTAAATGGAGTGGTGGCCCGCCAAAGGCATGACTCCACGAATTTTAAAAGTTTGGAAAATGGTAATTATACATATAAAGTACATTGAACACAATAACCGTTATTCTCCCTGACAACTTTGAATTCCACAGTTCCGAGCCTTTGATTTGCAAATGCTTCAGATTGGCGGTCTTTTAACAGCTAGGATGCCCCAGTAGAATCATGAAATGCCCCAAGTGAGTCATGTCCGACCAGATACAGTTACCTTGTCATAATCCTTAACTTTTGCATAGATCGCCCTTGCGGGTTTCAACCTACCAGGACAAACATTTTCCTCATTTTTTTTTTATACATGTCTCTAACTTTTGCATGGACCGCCCTTTCGGGTTTTCAGTCCATCGAGACGCTCTTTTTTTGCCTAAGCCGCCTTTTCAGGTTTGCGACTTATCGAGCCTTTTTTTTTTTTTTTACAAAGTATTTCTTGACTGCATCGGTGTTCAATAAGACGTGTGAGTTCATCACCATCCTTTGTGATTAAACATCTTTTGCCCCTGGACTCTGGTTGAATTTTTTGAGCATAAGGTCTTCTTGAAATTCACATGGACGAACCTTCTTGTTGGAAATAGATGGGACCTTGACCTCTGTGGGGGACACGGTCTTCATGTTGTATATTGAGGGATGGTGGGGGGGTTACCCATGTTAAAGTGTGCACTTGAAGTTCAATATTCCGGCAAGGCAAATGGTAGCATCTCATGTCAGTCTTTGTAAATGAATGCCTCCTTTTGGACAATCTTCTTGATGTCTTTGTTTGTAGCTTTGACGGCTAAGATGCCCAGTAGACAAAAAAATCTCATCGGGAATCCCTTCGTTTTCCTATCCTTCAGCCTCAAATGCAAGGAACTCAAAGTTGGGAGAGAGCACAGGGTTTGAGTGTTCAACGGGTTTATTAATGCATGATTTTGTTGATTTTGTCAAGTAAATAAATATTATGATTATGCAGACATTGAAAAAAAAGAAAATATTTTTTTGGTTTTTTGTATTACCATTTTTCCAGAAGAAGCTCAAAATAAAATATAACAAGGTCGGGATCGAGGCGACCTTTTTATTAATGATGAAAATACGTAAAGCAAAAGCCCTAAACAAGTTCGCTTCCGTCTCGGGTGGGACAGAAGAATTTCTTTTGAAAAACATAAAACAACAAACAGACATATTAAATGAACAAATAAGTAGTAGAAAGAAACAACAACAAACGACCCAAATGCAGCTAAACATTCCATGTGGCAACAAAAGGTACCAAGATCCGATAGCGGATTAACCTGCATATTCAAATTCAAACTCTTCGAAAGGTATGAGATTCTTTTGGACCAACTTCTGAACTACCTTCTGAAATGCAAAACAGTGCTCAATATCACGACCCGGTGCCCCTTGATGGAAAGCACAAAAGAGATCGGGCCTGTACCGAGATGTCAATTTTGTTGGCATTGGAGGCGGTGCCTTGGTGTAGATCAAATTCCTCTTAAGTAACCTTGGAAACAAATCTGCATAACTCATAGAAATAGGATGAATCTGAGTTCTTGGAGCCTGTTGTTGAGGCTGTTGTTGATATTGCTGAAACTGGGGTTGATAAACCGAACTTTGAACAACATTTGTTACAGGCATAACGGCAGTGACAGGGTGATACGCCAGATATTGTTGTTGAGGCTGAACCTGTACCCCACTCATTTCCTGATCTTCGTACTCGGAATCATCATCAGGAACACTTTCTTCGGCCGAACGTCTCTTTTGGACCCATTCTTCAATACGCATGCCTAGGGTCACCATCTTTGCAAAGCCGCTGAATGCACTTGCAAGCATATGCTCATAATAAGGCTGATCCAAAGTCTCCAGGAAAATCTCGGTAAACTCTTTCTCCTCTAGAGGTGGACGGACCTGTGCGGCGAAATCTCTCCAACGTTGGGCATATGCTTTGAAAGATTCATTATCATCCTGGGTCATGGCCTGCAGTTCCCTTCTATTTGGGGCCAAGTGCAAGTCGTAGTTGTATCGCTGAACGAAAGCCTCGCACAAATCCTTGAAATTTTTGATATCAACCTTGTTCAGACCTACGTACCATATCAGTGCGGCACCCGTCAAACTATCTTGGAAACAATGGATGAGAAGTTCATCATTACCTACTTGAGCAGACATCTTTCTCACGTACATCGCCAGATGAGTCTCAGGGCAAGTGTTCCCTTTGTATTTTTCAACGTTGGGGACCTTGAACTTGGGCGGTATCACAACATTGGGAACCAAGCAAAGATCATAAGCACTTTTCCCAAACAAGTCCTTCCCTCGGAGAGCTTTCAATTCCAACTGCATTCTGTCAAGCTCTTGGTCAAACTTTTCTTCCAGTCCATCTTTCCAGTCGTATGCTTCCACACCCTTCGAGTGGTAGTTGGGTCCATGATTTTGATGAGTAGTGCGAATCAAAGGCGATGAGTAAGTCATAACAGCTTGAGGGAACAATGGGTCCGGTTGAGGGATAGACATTGTTTGTTGCACAAAAGGAGCTTGAACCTTAGAGACACCAGAATAGAGTACTTCACCAGAACTTAAAGGTGTGCTCCAGAGATAACCCTCCAACATAGCATGTAGAGGAGTACTAGCAAACACTGTTGAAATCGGAGTAGTGGATGCAACTGTCTGAGCTTGAGCGCTGACAAAAGGAAGAGATAACGACTGACCCTGTGTAGCAGTCATCGAAGATACTAAATTCCTCAAAATCCCATTTTCGGCCCGGAGGTTCGTCACCTCTTCGCGAAGCTTGTGGTTCTCTTGTTCAAGATGATCCATTCTGATTTGCCCGAGTGTTTATAGATGTGAGTCGACTGATGGATTGACCTTTTATGGAGAAGACACAATATGAGACACGGACTAGAAACTATGAATGCAAATGATGCATGATCTGATTATGCAAAAAGAGATTTTTTTTTGAAGGACTTATCAAAGTTTTTTGTAAACATTCTAGAGGAACATGGTTTCATTTGAAAAATGTAAAGATATTGCAATCGGTTCCTTTTTCAAAAGGTAAGAACGAAACCAAGGAAGAAGTTCTTAAGCTCTTTTTTTTTATATATTTTTGGATTTCTTAGCGTTCTTTCTTACAATGTCCGTTCCTTTGATGTTTAGAAAAAAACTTGGCTAAGTCCTTCAATATTTGAATGAGAAAAATATTTTTCATGAATGGATACATGTATGCATGATTTATGCTATGAAACATAGAAAACACGGTGAGATTAAGTCCAACATGATGGAGTCAAGGGTAACAACGCCATTTGGTAAGGACTATGGTTTCAATTGCACTTGTAACACGGGTTCTACCAAGGTTCCCAAATTACAACCACCCTTGTGAACGTATCGGTGCTCAGGACTGCTCCTAGTCAAATACTTATTCACAAGGAGGTCTAGTTTGAGTGTAGTATTGTGTGTGAACTAAATTCAAGACCGCTCTTGGTTTAGTCACCACACTACATCCTAAAAAGGCCAAGATGGGTTAAGTGTAATCTAAAGGTCCTCAACGTTCGACGGATTTTGAAAATAATAGAGCCAATCACAACTGCTCATGACGACGTCATATTACTTTAAGAATCCTCCGTTGAGTGGGGTTACATTACATGCACACATAGCGCAGGACCGCTCCTGGTATGGCACTATAATCGTACCCCGTCCTATCTTATATTTCACTCAAGTCCGGGTGTAGGACTTATCTCACCACTCACGGTAAAAAGTAAACAAAAAGGCACATATTTACAAGGTATAAGCAAATGATAAGCATAAGAAGAGAAAGGTAAGATAGGCTTAACCCACTTAGGAAATTAACATCCCCAGTGAAGTCGCCATTTCTGTGCTCGTGATTTTCGGGTATCAATCCATTTATTGGTTTTGATCCGTCAATCTTTGAACTCTCAATTTTTATCCGCGGGAAGGGAAAAAACGAGTAAAAAACCCTTAAAGAGATTAAGGTCCGGGGGTTGGTTTCGATTAGGGAAGGTGTTAAGCACCCTAAACGACTTCGGTACTCCGAAGGAGCCTCTTACCTAATTTATCTTATGCTAATCATTTGCTTAATTTTTTGTAAAATATATGCCTAAAATCTAAGTGAAAGAATGGAGGGAGAAGATGCATGTTTTTGGTTGTTTTTATTGATTTGGAAGGATAAATCCTTTGCCTACATACCCTTAAAAGGGATCAAAATCATGTAGTTCACCTCAAAAATTTCTTTTGGTGAGTTGGGTTATTTTTAATGATTTTGAAGAAAAAAAAAAAAAAAAAGTTTTAAGAAGGAGATTAGAGGCCTCAAGGCATAAGAAAGAAAAAATAGTGTGAGGTTGATTCGATTTTAATTATGAAAATAAAGTCTAAGATGAGAGTTAAATTCATTAAGTATTTGACTAAGAAAATAAAAGGAAAAGATCACTTGGTTTGTTTCCAAGGTTTGTTAAGAAAATATTTTTGGTGTTATTGATTATTTGATTTTTTTTGAGAAAATGATTTTTTACTAACGGTAAAACTAAGCGTAAAGCGTAACGAAAAGCGTAAAAAGTAAATAAAGCTCAAACCTAAAAATTTACTAGTTGTTCAATTTTAAGGCAATTACAAGTCAAGTTTTTAATCCTAATTTGTCACTAATTCATTTTTTCGCCTCGGTCACGGTTACGGTAAAAAAATTGCGGTAAATAAAGTGTGTGATTGTGTCGGTGTATGTGTCGGTGCATTTTTATTATTTTTGATATTTACATGAGGCCTAAATACATTCTATAGTCTTGCATAAAAATAAATGACGAGAAATAAATAAAAAATGCGGAAAATTAAATTACATTGAAACCTAACTACATACTAAAAGATGATAAAAAAAAAATAAAGTGACAAGAAATAAAATAATGCATGAGATGAGAATGATAAATAAACAATATGGTAAAAATAACAACTAAATAAATAATGATGATAAAATAAAAAAACAAGTAACAAGAAGTAGAAAAATATTTTTGTGATTTTTAGAGGTAAACGAGAAGAGAACTTGAGTAAAAATACAATGCATAAGTGGTAAAAAAAATGGTGTGAAGATAGTGAAAATGCAGTAAAAAAGACTAGTAATAAAAAAAAAAAAAAAAAAAAACAGAGTACCATGGCTCACAATTTCTGGTATAATCTGAGCCATCTGATTGATCCAGGGGCTCAGATTTGATCTCAGAAGCTAAGATCACAGCCATCAGAATTAAATAATAAAAAAAAAATAATAAAGCCAGTAAAACAGGGACCGTCAGATCATAGATCTGACGGTTAGCAACGCGCAGGAACACAATAATAATAAAAAACAAAACACATAAGGAACAAAGAAGCCAAAGGTGCACAGTAGCCGTTAGATCTACGATCTAACGGCTGGGATGAGGGCTACGGTTTAGAAGAAGAGGTTCGGGTTTTTTAAAATAAACCGGTCCGGTTCACTCCCTATATAAGGGGGAAGGGACCGATTTTTTTCATTTATCCTTTCCCCTTCTCTCTCTAAACACAACCCTCTCCCTTCTCTCTAAAAAAAAAACTGAAAAATGGTGAAGGAGGGACGGCCGGAGAAGATGAATCTTCATCTTCTCCGGCGAGCTATCAGACTTCCGGCGCGGTGGCCGGAGAGCCACCACGGTGACGCCGCCGCGCCGGAACTTTTTAACTTTTTTTTTTTTTAAAAAAAAAAATTTTTACACCAAAATCTTCCTCTTGTTCCTCTCTTCACGGATCCATACTTAGTTTTCGCAAAAACACACACATAAGGCCTAGATCTAGGTTTCACTACACGGAATTTTCGAACAAAAAAAGAAGGAAAACGGAAAGAAAACTACCTTCTTGCTTCGGTTTGGAGAAAGGGGAGTAGTAATGGTCCGGAAAACTTCTAAATTTGCTTCTTCTTCCTTTTTCGTGCGTTCGGATCCGTATATATATATATGTGCCAAGTTCCTTACTGTTTGTGTATTATTTTCGAATCCGAGCTGTTTATGTGTTGTTTTCGAATCCGAATGAGGAAAGAATGGGAAGGATGGTTCGGTTTTGTGTGGAGATGTTGCTGGAAATTAGTTATGCATTCATGGTGTTCATATAATGTTCATCATTTTTTGAGTTTTTGTTGTGTTTGATTCTGGAATTTGAGTTTTTTGGTGAAATTAGGGTTTCTGAAAAGCTGCCAATGATTGCTGGTCTCTGACACATGAACAGTGCTTTAAATAGTAAAATATCTCTGATACATGGCAAAGTCCAAAATACCCCTGCAGAAACTTGGAGAAAAAGTTGGACAAAGGACCAATAGAGTAGTGACACATGGACAAAGAGATAAGAACAAACTTTTGACTCTAAAATGACATAAAAATAAATATCAAACAACAAATACTAAAAAGTAAAAAATAACAATAAATAATCAATTAAATAAAAAACGAAAATTAATAAATAAATAACAAGAAAACTTAAAAACTAATTAAAAATAAAAGTAAAAATAAAAATTGTCCCTTCGGAACCAAAATGAGGTATTTTAAAATACCTCTCTGCCGAAATTTCGTCTGAGACTACGAAATTACTCGGCGAATAAAATTTTCAAAAGCGAATAAAATGAGAAATAAAAAATGTGAGCGCAAAGAGTTTTTTAAAAAATGCAAATTAAATTAAAAATAAATTACGAACGCGACAAGCGTTAAAGCACAGTTAAAATGCAGGTAAAGATGCGAATAAAAGGATTAACGACGAAGGAAACGAGTTTTAAAACGCACAGAAATGAAAATCAAACGGAGGACACTGGTCAAAATTTGGAGTATGACAGACAGCATGTTGAGGATCTTCATCACGCCGACGCGGTTAAATAAAGAGATATTTATTTGCGTCAGCGTGACAATGATCCTCAGCTTAATGACAAAAAATTGCATGGTTTTCTTTAGTGTGTTTGTGTGTTTTGATGGTATTGTAGCTGAAAACCGGAGAGCACTTATTTATAGAGGTCCTTAGATGTTGTGGATCACATGAACTCTTGGTGCAATCTGGATCACACAAAAGAATCCTATGCTGAGGCTTTCCGGATTTCTTAATCCGAAAACACATAAGCCGTATGTGAATCCAAATTACATAATTCGGACGAAAATGTTATAAGTTTTTTGTGTCTTTCTTTGATGTCTAGGGTCTGTGTTGACCATTATACGACCACCGCATAAGCATAAGCTGCAATGCAATTGCAGGGTTCGTATGAACGGTCAACAATGACCATGACACCACAAACACACCTAAAATCTACCTAAAAAACTATTTTTTTTTAAAGAAAATGTAAGAATGGAGGTGAAGAAGAATGAAGGAAAATGTTGAAGATCCAAGCCTTTTTATAGCCTTAAATAAGTCATAGGTCTTAATTACAGTCAAATAAAACGTGTTCCACACTCAAAACCGTAAAAAAATGCATTTAAACTCCACTAACCGACCAAACCTTTGGTGAAACGTCACCGACCAAAATGTTACTTAGGGTTTTGCTGATTTTATAATCCGGAAGACATGAATTCCGATTGTAAAGTCCGGACTGCATCAGACCCTTTATTTGGACAGTTAAAAATAGAAACAAAGGTACATATGACAAATAAACAGTTAAAAAAAAACCATAATAACAAAAATAATTTGAAAAGGAGCTTTTGAGCTCGATCCTGTCGACTGACATGTTACGGTCGGCAGGCCGACAAGATCGAGCTCGTAGGACCTCTTCTTTGCACAATGACAAAAAAAATTAATTGTTTCTTTGGTGTGTGTTTGCTTGTATTTTTGACCGCATGCTGAGGATCTTCGTCACGCCGATGCGGTTAAATAAAGAGATATTTATTTGCGTCAGCGTGACAATGATCCTCAGCTTAATGACAAAAAATTGCATGGTTTTCTTTAGTGTGTTTGAGATGGTATTGTAGCTGAAAACCGGAGATCACTTATTTATAGAGGTCCTTAGATGTTGTGGATCACATGAACTCTTGGTGCTATCTGGATCACACAAAAGAATCCTATGCTGAAGCTTTCCGCATTTCTTAATCCGAAAACACATAAGCCCTATGTGAATCCGGATTACATAATTCGGACGAGAATGTTATAAGTTTTTTGTGTCTTTCTTTGATGTCTAGGGTCTGTGTTGACCATTATACGACCACCGCATAAGCATAAGCTGCAATGCAATTGCAGGGTTCGTATGAACGGTCAACAATGACCATGACACCACAGACACACCTAAAATCTACCTAAAAAACCATTTTTTTTTAAAGAAAATGTAAGAATGGAGGTGAAGAAGAATGAAGGAAAATGTTGAAGATCCAAGCCTTTTGATAGCCTTAAATAAGGCATAGGTCTTAATTACAGTCAAATAAAACGTGTTCCACACTCAAAACCGTAAAAAAATGCATTCAAACTCCACTAACCGGCCAAACCTTTGGTGAAACGTCACCGACCAAAATGTTACTTAGGGTTTTGCGGATTTTATAATCCGGAAGACATGAATTCCGATTGTAAAGTCCGGACTGCATCAGACCCTTTATTTGGACAGTTAAAAATAGAAACAAAGGTACATATGACAAATAAACAGTTAAAAAAAAACCATAATAACAAAAATAATTTGAAGAGGAGCTTTTGAGCTTGATCCTGTCGACTAACATGTTACGGTCGGCAGGCCGACAAGATCGAGCTCGTAGGACCTCTTCTTTGCACAATGACAAAAAAAATTAATTGTTTCTTTGGTGTGTTTGTTTGTATTTTTGACAGCATGCTGAGGATCTTCATCACGCCGACGCGGTTAAATAGAGAGCTATTTATTTGCGTCAGCATGACAATGATCCTCAACTTAATGACAAAACATTGCATGGTTTTCTTTAGTGTGTTTGTGTGTTTTGATGGTATTGTAGCTGAAAACCGAAAAGCACTTATTTATAGAGGTCCTTAGATGTTGTGGACCACATGAACTCTTGGTGCAATCTGGATCACACAAAAGAATCCTATGCTGAAGCTCTCCAGATTTCTGAATCCGAAAACACATAAGCCCTATGTGAATCCGGATTACATAATCCGGACCAGAATGTTATAAGTTTTTTGTGTCTTTCTTTGATGTCTAGGGTCTGTGTTGACCATTATACGACCACCGCATAAGCATAAGCTGCAATGCAATTGCAGGGTTCATATGAACGGTCAACAATGACCATGACACCACCGACACCCCTAAAAAACTAATAAAATTTGAAGAAAAGAGGTGAAGTGAAGAATGAAGGTCATTGTTGAAGATGGAAGCCTATTTATAGCCTAAAACAAGTCCTAGGTCACTAGTACATTCAATGAAAACGTGTTAGTGATTGTAACCGTCCAAACCTACATTATTGACTCCAATATCAGTACAACGCTTATAAATCCAGAAAATGTAATCCGAAAAACCATGGTGCATTTCGGATTTTATTTTCCGGACTGCATCAGTGTCTGTAAAACACATGCAACATAGGTTTTGGTCGGTGGTCAAGTCAAGAAAACACGTTTTACCATGTTTTTTGACTGCATTTATGACCTCCCAACCGTTTTTGACCCAAACTCCTTATAAATAGCCTTCCAAACCCCTCCATTTCTCACACCATCCTCTCCTCCTCTTCTTCCTTCTACAACCATGATTTTCCATCGTTGACCTTTCATAGATAAGGGTCTCGTTGAAAACTTTCAAGGTTTGTATGAACGGTCAATGAGGATGAAACCGCGCAGTAAAGAAGTGCGGTTCATCTGGGGTCATGTGGGTCAATGTGGTTTTTAGCTTTGCCTGTCGCGGCGTAAGTTTGAGCACCCCCCACCTCCCTCAGGGGCAATTGCTTTCTTCTTCCTGCCCTCCTCTTACCTCCTCCGCTGGTTTCTCGCCAATAGAGAAACTACTGGTATGTCCTATCACATACGAGTGGTTAGGCTTAAGAGATTAGAAATAGACTTAGGTTCTTATGTAATAAACTTAAAAAGCTTCAACATTATTGTAATGTATTGTTCATATATTAATAAAATGAGTTGTTTTTTTTATCTTTTTGCCTTTTTATTTCTGTTATGTATGTTTATTTGCATTTATTTTATGAATTTCAAAACTTAAAATTGTAAAAGTTCTGGTAACGGATCATTCCAGATTTTATAATCCAAAACAATCTGCAAAATTCTAACAATTGAATCCGGAAAACAAAATCTGGACAAGAGGTATTTTTGAAAAAAATAGGGCGCGTGAGGAAAACCATAGGATGGGAAAAGTAAAACTCCAAATTTAAACATAATTGTGTTTATTACCTATATAAACAAGTAAAGTAAAAGAGATGAAATAATTAGTATCCCGTAATATAAATATTACTTTTTTCTTTAAACTTGTTCCAATCAAAACAATATTTCTTTACCATAACCTATCTTTATATCCGTGAAAACTAAAAAGAACAGCAAAATAACAAATAAAATAAACACTAATGTTTTAGATATATTCAATTTCTTAATTTGCATTGATATGTTAATGGCTTAGTGTTCTTTGATATGTTAGTGGCTTAGTGCACACTGTCTAGGAAGTAAGTAATTTATGTCACATCTGTCACAAATTAAATAAGCTATTCAACGTGGACCAAATATAATCTGTAGCCTATATTAATTTTAATCTACTTGACTCGATTGCATATCTATATGCAAGTCCACATTGTATTTGGAAAGTCATATTCTCAATCTGTAAGTTCTATAGTGCTTTACAATGGGATATTTTGAGCTATAAGAAGGACTAATCTTATAAGAACTACAAGCCACTCGTAACTATGATGATATATATAGCAGATTTTTACCAAAAGGAAAAAGTACTCATATCGTTCTATTGTATTGACTGATCAAGTAGATTATCTTGATAACCAGAATAGAATAGCCCTTAGTTGACTGAAGTGTAACCTTTAGTTTACTGGAACATTGAGTTATACTTTAATCTAAATTCCAAACACATCATTTATTTTTGTAGATGTTTCATACAATCCATGTCAAAACACTAGATACATATATGAAGAGAAAAGAAAACCAAAATAGTATTCTGTTTCCATATAAACTTAACAAACCAACCAAAAGTAAACAAACAAGTTTCATGAATCATCACATCATTCATATAACATGATATATTACAAATCACTTCTTCTTAATATCAAGGAGTCCCACACGAGTAACCCCTTCATCATCCAAAGGTCCCACATCATTGAATGTCTGACCAGTCATCTGATCCGCTGCCTTCAGCCTCTCCGCCACCGCTCCGGTTCGAGTATCCTCCGTTCTGATCACCCCCTCATTTCCACGCCTCCAAGTTTCCTCTCCAAACCCTTTACGTTCAACATTTCCACCTTCCAGTTTCCTCTTTGCTTCTTCATCTGCTTCACTCAACATTTCCTGCATTATCCATGTCCAAATTCCACAACCACTAATCAATAAATATCTCAAACATCAAAAACATATTCAAATTTGTTATATATACAAGTTATTTTGTAGTGAACAAATTGAAGGTACCTTGGTCTTGTCTTTTGCTTCTACTGTCTTCTGTTTAGCAGCCTCAGTGGTTTCTGCAGTTTTCTGCTTAGCAGCTTCTGCTGTCTCTGCAGTTTTCTCCTTAGCTTCCTCTTTCTTGTCACCCAAGTAACCCATAGCCCGTTTCGCAGCATCAACGGCAGAGTCCTTCATCTCACCAATCTTCCACGCTGTATTATCCTTCCCTTCTTTTGCCTTCTCAGCCGTATAATCCTTATACTCCCCCATCTTATTCATGGTAGCATCTTTCCCTTCTTTCGCCTTTTCCGCAGCATAGTCTTTGTACTCCCCAGCTTTGTCCTTAGCTTCCCTTGCTTTCTCTCCTGCATAACCTGCATACTCATTAGTTTTCTGCATTGTTGCGTCTTTCGTTTCCTTCGCCTTCTGAGCCGCTGAATCTTTCGTTTCCTTCGCCTTCTGAGCTGCAGAATCGTAGACACCGCGTGATTGGTTGGCTGATATGTCTCTAACTTCACCACCTGCAAGTCGATCATCGTTGTCGAAGACATGGACTTCTGTTGTTGGGTCTCTTTTGCCAACTACAGCTTCTCTTGCATTCTCGTAGGTATCATGAACAGCTTTCATCACTGATCCAATTACACCGGGCTTGTCCTGATCATGTTGTTCTGTTGTTACATTGATTTCTTCAACGTGTCTTGGTTGTTTTGATGCCATTGAATTATTGATGTAGCTTTTGTTTTTGTTTTGTTGGTTTCTTTTCTAGCAAGATAAGATTGAAATGAGCTTGTTTATTAAGTTTTGTTGTAGTATAGAGCCTATATATAAATAATATGAATTGTGCTAGTGAATATAGAGCTTGGTTATTCGAGAATGTGATGACTGATGATGAAATGAAGGGGGTGAGCGACACGTGACACGTGAATATAGAAAAAGCACCACCTGGCAGGAAAGGTCGGTGGGTGGACACGTGGCAACCATGAACACGATGTATGAAATGCTACTTGGTGGTGACATTTGGGGCACTTTCTTTGTTGACACTTGGTTCAGTCTTTTTAAAATCTATTCAACTACATTCCGTACATTGAAAGACAAGGCACTGAGTTTTTTTTCCTTCTTCTTTTGCAAAAGGAAAGGACAATTCTATGATCAACTAAACAACACCATCCAGCACAAACAAGGTGTGCAACACATGGACAATAAACTGAGTTGTGATGAGGTTAACAAGATTTATTGAATTTCTTTCCTCAGTTCTCTAGTAGGAAATGGATGAATTTTGTATTTAGTATAGGAAATGGTATTTATTTAGTAACATAGAAATTAGGATAGGAGAAAACACAATACTAATCAAGGTTTTAAATAACGGTCACGGTCACGTATAGAATTTCGCGATTTCGGTTGTTACAGGTGTTGCGATACGGATTGCGGTTGTCGCAGTGTGAATTAATCACAACATTGCACAACTATTAAATAATGATATTAACTTAAATAACTTAAACTAGAGAAAGATTTGGAGTTTTAAATTAGATAAGGAGGTAACTTATAATCAAATATATACTAATAATATGATTTTCATCTATCTCAATTGAAAAAAATATGCGGATTCTATGTCTAATGTCATGAACGGTATATTTTTGCGGCCGTAACGATGTTTCGTCGCGGCCGTAACGGCGTTTCGTTGTGATTTTTGTTCACTCTATGAAAACGGTGAAAAACAGTAACGTCCGCTACCTATACTTTTTTGTCGCGGCCTTTTTCTCGGTAACGGACCATTTTTTAAAACCTTCAGCATATCCATGTTATTTAATATATAGTTACTGCTGGCTTACTACTTGACAATTGACATGAAGCTTGTACCAAATTTGTTGAAATTTGATGTATATTTAATGTTCTGATAAAAAATAAATAGTAAACTACCAGAGAAAACTACAGTACTCTAAAGTTTTTAAACATATTTAGATTGTTTAATTATTCCAAGATACCTGTTAGCTTATAAACATTTTTCAACACTATAATGTAGGAAACTCATATGAAAGTCTACTTATTCTATTTTGAAAACATCATCAAGCACTTAAAATTAGAGAAGTATTAGAATGACTGTATTCAAGCTTTTTGATTTAATGTGTAATAGTATTCTGTACTTCATTATATCTCTCTTCAGAAAAAAAATTGACAGATAAATATCAGTAAATTAGTTTTTATAGTAGTTTCTCATCTACCAAAACTAATTTTTGACAAATCATTTACTTATTATTTCAACTCTTTTATCTTTTATCTTAATCTAGCTGAACTATTTAACCATTAACCCCTTATTTTTTCGATAAGTTTAATTAGTATCAAGGTTTTAAAACAAAGTCTGTTACCGAGAAAAAGGCCGCGACAAAAAGGTAAAGGTAGCGGACGTTACCGTTTTCACAGAGTGAACAAAAATCACGACGAAACGCCGTTACGGCCGCGACGAAACACCGTTACGGCCGCAAAAATATGCCGTTCATGACATTAGACATAGAATCCGTATATTTTTTTCAATTGAGATAGATGAAAATCATATTATTAGTATATATTTGATTATAAGTTACCTCCTTATCTAATTTAGAACTCCAAATCTTTCTAGAGTTTAAGTTATTTAAGTTAATATCATTATTTAATAGTTGTGCAATGTTGTGATTAATTCACACCGCGACAACCGCAATCCGTATCGCAACACCCGTAACAGCCGAAATCGCGAAATCCTATACGCGACCGTTATTTAAAACCTTGGATATGCTTTTAGTAAAATAGGAGTGTTCTTCTCATATTAAGCTTTCAAGCTATGCTGTTCTTTTATTTGAATAGTTTATGCTTGAACATAAACCATAACTTTTTTCATGTCTGCCTGCAGCAAATATCAGTGTTTGGTGCAACAATTTAAAAGACTACTGCACAATTTCCATAATATTAGTTTTCATAAAAAATATACAAGACATAGAGAGAACCATTCCATAGTACATTGGCAATGTGACAGTAACTGTATGAAGCAAATTGTCACACATGGTCACAAGTTAGGACATAGGAGAATTTATTTATTGATCATCATGAACTCTGAAGTTTAATCTTCTAAGCCACACAGAATGGAGTATCATATGAAACACATCAAATCTCTTTGGTGGAGAATGTACCTCAAAATGTCTCCTAATCTGTACAACTCTTCTCTGCATCCTTATATACTGTGTTGGAGAAATTCTCATCAAAATATCCTTCAACTTGGGGATATCTTCAACCGAAATCTCAACAGAAAAAGATTTCCAATTCAAAACATCACTAAATGGAGGAACATAATGATCTGAAATAAGTACAGGAACACAGCCTGTGTAAATTGCCTCAACTATCCTTGGACTAGCCACCTCATAACCACTAGGGCAGAGACAGAACTTGCTCTTTCTCAGCATTTCATAGTAAGAAACACCCTTTGGAAGATACTTTTGAATCATGATATCTTGATCTTTGTTGTTTTCCCAATGCTCAAGAAGAATGGCTCTTATATGTCCATGAAGTCCTCCTGCAAAGAAAGCTAAAATCGGACGTTTAGATGCTGATGGTCCACCTAGAAAACCGTTGATTGAACCTGTTTGGAGATTGATTTCAGGGAATGAAACATCTTTTGCAGGGTTGAATCTTTCTGAGGTGTTGGCATTGCATAGCACGCGAATGGAGTTCTTGTGGAGGTAAGGTACTGAGAATGAAGTCTCTGGCCCCTGAAATTAAACACAAGAAAAATATTTGACAAATTAGTATAACGTTTTTCATTTGTCAAAGTGTTTGTTCTTGTTATTTACAAACATTACATTCATCCAAATGAAATTGAACCCTGGTCTCTTAAGCTAGGTTTCGGGTTCTAGCCCTGTGAATGGAAAAAAATGTGGTTACGAGCGGAGACTCAACTAAAGGTTGCCAACTAGGTTCTCCAATGAAGATTTGTCATCGACAAAAGTTGGTGGATACTCCGTTGCTCGGACCAATAACATAATTAAAACTTTATCAATTAGTAGTGAGGCACTCACCCAGTCATGGCAAGCTAGCATGAAATGATCAGCTCCAAGGCTTCTATTCCAATATGGATATTTTCCAGCAATGACATTGATGTAATCCGTGACAGTTTTTCTTATAGGTCCAAAGTCACGAGAGTCCCTTAAATAAACGAATCGGACCAACATTACCACACTGAATGGAAGGAAATAGACGTGTGCTTTCTGCGGATCTCTAGTTCTAAATTGGTCATTCAATTCAATAGCATGGATGAAGTTCCCTTCCATGGAGTATATGCTTTTGCAAGGTCCGTTGTGAAAAACCGGAGGCTCCCCTTCTTCGTAGACGAATACTTTGAACTGTTTCTCCATTTCTAAGTAGCTCCTGCCAATCATAGCAATTTTGAGAAGAGGTTGTGATTAATATGATATTAAGTGCATACTTTTAACTTTTAACTGTTACATTCGCAATGAAGGAATTGCTAATTCGTAAAAGTGAAAGGTGGATTTGTCGGATGGTTACAATTTCAATAACGACATTGCCTATTCACTTTAAAAATATAAAAGTTGATAGAAAATGAAAATAAATTGTGAATTATTTATGTACCTGTGAAATGCCTTAGCATTCCAATACATTGGACCTATTGGAACATAGTCTGGATCTTGTGTTTGATTCATATTGCTGGCTTCTCTAATAGCAGCTCGAGCATGTATCAGACCAGCTTCTGTTCTATCTAAGATGCTGAACTTTCTTTGTTGCTTCAATCTTGGATGAGCTACATAAGTTTCATTCAATGGAACAGTACTATTGAGCCAAGGTTTGGAGCTGTTGAGAACTTCAGTTTCATTCTGTTCAACACAGATGAGTCATTAACATTAGTCAATTATTTAAATATTAAGATTTCTTCTTTAAGATTTTAATTACTCCCTGAAATTAAACATCAATCCTTAGAAAAGAGGTCCATGAAAAATAAAAAAGAGAGAATTAAGTAATAGCACAAATATATACAATTGAATTGAAAAAGGTAGTTAAAGACTAAAAAGGTTAACTCTTTCTGAGGTAGCAATTAAATAATTTAGCTCAGGAAATCTCTTCTCAATTATTTAATTCTCTATAATAGTGCATGCTAAGTGGAGTTAAACGAATATTACAAAGGTTATGCTAATTAAGCATTGGTTTAAGTTACATATTAAGAAATTAAAAATAAGAAATTTTATCAAAAGTTACATAGTTTTTTTGTTTGTTAAAAAAGTTGCATAGTTAATAGTGCATGCTAAGGGTAGATTATTTAGTAAAGAGAATAATTAGAACTTAAAAAGCAATCACAAATACAGAGAAATAGTGAGAAGGAAAAAAAGAAGAGTACTTACAGAATGTTGAAATGTTTGTATTGCCTGAAAAGGAAGTGATGTTGAAGAAGAATGATTGAAATTGGCATTGTGAGTACTATTCATCTCCACCTGCACCGCTTGAGATCTCAAGTCCACAATCTCTTGTCTCTCTTTAGGACTCAGTATGGAAACAATTCCCACAACTGCAACTATGATTAGAGGAAGCATAGACAGAAAGAGCTTCATTGATGAAGATGTTTTTGAACCACTTCTCAATGTACAACAATTCCATTTACCATTACACATTGTGATATAATTAAGATAAGTACCCCTTTAAGAATATGGACAAGAATCATGCATGAAGGAAATGCACTTTAGATGTTAATTAGCACCAAAATTCATGCATGTTCCGTTGCCTTGTTTTGTCTTTTTTCTTCTTTTGCCTTTTCTACAACGTTAGAGTAAGACTAATAAAGACAAAGAACTGAGGTGTTTGTTGGGGTGGGGTTGGCATGTTAACACTCTTAATCTCTCATTACTCTAGAGTTTAGTGGTGTGTGATTAGTGATCAATTTGATCTTACTTGATTTATTTTGAGCAATAGTGGTTGAACTTGTCTACAATGGACTAATTTTATAGTGAATATTCATTGAATTCAAAAACATTTTATAATTTTACCAATCTTAAACAGTCAAAGGAATTGTAAAAAAAAAAAAAACAGTCAAAGGAATTAAATTAATTAACTAACTACTCATTCATTTCAAAAATATATTTGCTATTTTATATAGAAAAAGTTATATATCATTAAATTTATTTAGTAAAAAAAGTGTTTAATTAAAATAATGAAGGGGGAAAAAGGTGGCAAACTGGCATATCAGCGATTTATGCCAAGCGTCCTCACACTACGTTCTTAATATACGAGTTTCGCATTTGCATGCAACTTCTTCAATTTCCGTTTCTGCCCTTGTCAACATAACTTGTCAAATTTCATTTGCCCTCTATATTTTCGTCTTTTCAACACTCTATTCTGTTTTTACTTTTTATTATAAGAGAAAAATAAAAAGGCAAATTTTATGGTACATCTAAAATTTTGAGTGTATTGATACACTAAATCAATAAATTCTTATTTATTAATTTTGTTAAGTCTTAATCTAATTTTTTCCTTCACTAATCCCTTGTTAAGTTTGCAACAACTCTATCCTAAAATTTTGACTTTAAATTTGCATCATATATGTTTTTCATTTCCCTTTCTATAATAACCGTGCAACAATATAATTTTTCATTTTTTTATTTTTTTTTTTTATAATTTTTTTATTATCATTTGATTGTAATATTGTATCTCTAATAATTTAATTTGCGTTTATTGATCGACCCATGATCTTACGAGTTAAAGATTATTTATTGGTCTCTATTATAATCGAGAAGACCCATGCGTCGCATGAGTCAAAAGTCTAGTTAATAGTTAAATGTGTTATTTTTTGAAGAGAAAAATTGTTTTCTATCACCTATAATTATAATAATTAATTCTTATTTATCAAAAACGTCGACGAAATAAAATTTAATTTTTGTGAATTTTTAGTACTCATGATAAAGAATTTTAATTATTTTTTACAATAAAATGTAAAAAAAAATAGTATGAATTCTATAAACAATGAAATGATGTTTTTTTCTTATGAAATGACATTTTCTAAAATATAAATATCAACAAACTCTTTATTCACCGGTTCGAGAATCAGAACCATTCAATCTTGGAGGATTTGAATTGCAAGACGTGATTCTTGCTCGGTGGAGGAGCGACTCGCAGTGGCTTTCCTACGAGTTCCGACCATTACTTCGGAGAAGGGAGCAGTAATTGTCAATCGTTACAGTGGAGGAACGTGTAACTGAAAACAGTTACGACAGACGAGCACGTAACAACAAACGGTTATGGTAGAGGATCGTTAAACCGTGACAGTTAGCGAACGATTCCCTCTTTCTTGCGTCAAATGATCTGTCGGGTTAGGATGGATGAATGGCAATGGTGGCGAGAACTGCTCCGGTGTGACAGTAACAGTTTTCGGTACGGCGATGATGAATCTTCCCGGTGGAACGAAATGTGTCTGCAAACACGTTATCACTCCAACGCTCAAGTCAGTAAAGGAACTGAGAAAGAGTGAGTAGAAAGTGTTGTGAAAAATGAATCATACCTTGAGGGTGATGCAATGTCATACTTATATAGGCGCGCGTTGGGAATAACTGTCCCCGGGTTATGCAGAGTGTGATTAGGGACGGTTAGAGGACACGTGTAGCGTGATCCTTGCGCAAGGACGTGCTTGTATGTGATGCGGTGCATCAAAGCTGGCGTGTTCCCTCAAGCGCGAAGCCTTAAGGAGGTGTAAGTTGGGCCACGTGTCAGCGTGTGATTGGCCTTCTGACCGGTCCAGAACATGTTAAAACAACTAATAGGAATAACCTTTTCTTGGAAAACAACAATTATTTATTCAAAAGTTTTATAAAAAAAGACAACCCGGTACACTAAAGCTCCCGCATACGCATGGTCCGGGAAAGGGTCCCACCATTTTTCAGTTAAATTTATTGTTTTATATGTAGAAAGATTTCACAACTTTTTGCCCATCATATCATTTGTCATAGGAAAATGATTCATGTACCACTTTTTTGGGTACACCTTCTCATACCACTCCTAGTTGGCAAAATAAAAAATATAAACAAAAGAAAAGGTGTGACATGGAAAACAATTGAGTTATAAAACATATAAAAAAAAATTAAAAGAAAAAGCAGCAACCAAGCCTTCTTCTTCTTCTTCTTCTCAACATTCGCACGGCGCAGCACATTCACGCACGGCGCAGCACATTCAGCAACGGCCAACGGCTTCTTCTTCTCTTCTGACCGGCCAACGGCTTCTTCTTCTTTAAGAGAACCGACCGTCTCTCTCTGCTTCTCTTCTCACCGGCCGATCCTCTCTCTACCACTCACTTTCACTCAACTCTCACTTCTCACTCACTTTAAGGCAAGCAATTGATTCTTTAATTTATCCTTTATTCTCCAATTGTTTCTTTTAGGGTTTCAAAATTGAAAAAGGAATTGATGCTTATGTTATGATTCTGAGTATTTTTGGGTTTCAAAATTGAGAAATTAAAAATGGTATTGATGCTTTTGTCATGATTCTGAACATTTTAGGGTTTCAAAATTGAGAGTATGAAAATGGAATTGATGGACTACCTTGTACTTTTAGTTGTTGGGTATGATACTCAGTTAGTGATTATTTAGGGTTAAATGTTGGTTGACAGTATTTAGATGTCTAGTGCATAATTGAGCGAAAATCTATGTTATTTGCTATTGTCTGATTGTTGCATTTTTGTGTTGTTGTCGATTATCATTGTATTATTGTTCGTAAAAAAGTACAAGTTTTCCCCAATTCTTGTGGTTTGACTGTGGTTGTTCCTCTAAAAGAAATCACCGTAGAGTTAAGTGTAAAATTGTTAATCAAAAGAATTGTGGTCACACTTTTGTTATAAAATGGTCAAAGTGTTCGAATTTTGATGGAAATATATGTGGTTACGTCTATGTTAAAATATGGTTAATTGCAGTTTTTTTTGTCAGTATGTCTATGATAACAAAGATAGGAAAACATGAACTTGTGACATTATTATTTCCGTAACGTTCTTCAAATTTTGTGGAAAACGTGTCATTATAAAATGTGTTTGTTTTATAGTTATAAGATGAATTTTATAAAAAATGTTCTTGTAACGTGTGTTGAGAATAGGTGTTTGTGTGTGTTTTAATTGTTGTTGATAGAAATTGTTTGTGTATACAACAGATAAGGTAAACATCATGAACCAAAACAAACGAAAAAGGGATGATGGTGTTGGTGTAAGTACAATTTAATTAATTAGACGTTGACTGTGTATGAAATTGTTTGTGTTTTATGCCTTTAATGAATGATTAATGTTAATTTTTCAGCCACAGATAAAGACTCAAATGCCCCGGACCAATAAGTTGGTAGATATTAACCAGGAATTGTCTGATGCGCAAAGGAGTAGAATAATGAAAACTTCGTTTAGATATTTAGTGGAAATGAAGACGTATATAGGAATGAATGGTAGTTTATTGAAGGAATTATTGCATAGGTGGGATGCAAGTAGCTTAGGATTTAGAGTAGGCGTTAGGACTGTGGCCTTTAAACATCTAGACCTTTGTTTGGCGCTAGGTTTGCCTATTTTAGGAGAATCTTTGCCAGAATCGATTGATAGTGATAGTGATTGTCATGTAAGATTATTGTTTCACGGGGATGAAGGTATTGATATTAATAGTGTGTATTCAAAGCTGAAAGTTCTTCAAGAAGGGGATAACGTAGATGATTTTTGTAGAGTTTACATCCTATATGCCTTGTGTGTCTTATATTTTCCGAAATCACACGGCAATATTAGAAAGGAATTCTTGAAGCTTGTTGATGATTTAGATGGTCTTTGTACCTATAATTGGGGTGTCGCTGTTTACGACGATTTAATGGAAAATCTAAGTAGTGCGGCGGCAAAATACCATCAACAAAAGAATGATACAGTTGTACACATTTCTGGTTGCTCAGCCGTATTGCAGGTATGTAATATTGAATGGGTTATGTATTTTTAATTATATCGATAGTTATGTCAAATGTTGTTTACTTTAAATTAATTTGTCATTTGATTAGATATGGGCGGTTGAACATTTAAGCCTATGTAGTGGACCAAATAAGCATTTTCCACGCATTAACAATTGGACCAAAGTGAAGGGTGCAAATGTTGTAATCTCAAACATTTTTTCAAATGCGAAGGTTAGTAATTGTCTTTAGTATATTAACTCGGTATTTGGGATTTATAGTTAAAATTTTCACATACAATTATGTTAATATAACTTAATTAATGTCATTAGTTGGTTGAGGATTTGGTTCCAACAGAAGAAGACATGAAAAATGAAGTCTTTGTTCAAGCCGTTAACCATTCTCAAGTTGGTATTAGAGATGGTGCATACCCTATATTTGATGTGCAAGCTTATTTGGTTGAACATCAAAGGTTGGTAGTTGAACACAAAGATATGCTTTCTCGGGTTTCAATCCTTGAGGTTGAAATGAGGATTTTAAAAGCAAATAGTGTTCACGATAGGGAAAATTTGTCGAAGGCAAGAAGCGTGGAAGTAGGTAGTGGGTCAAAAGACGTAGGATTAAAATGTGGTAAGATTGATGGGGAAAATGTTGGGTTGAAAAGTGAGGCGGGAAAAGGGGAAGAAAATGTTGAAGGGATGAAGATGGACAATGAAGATGTGGTTGTAGAGGAAAAAAAAATGGAAGAAGATAATGATGATGGAATGAAGTTGAATGATGAAGATGTCGTTGGAGAGAACAAAAAAAGGGAAGAAAAAAATGATGATGGGAAGAAGTTGGGTAATGAAGATATGGCTGAAGAGGAAAAAAATAAGGAAGTAAGGGTTAAGTCACATTTGAAAAAGTTGTATTTGTTCTACACACATCAAAAGGCTAAAGATACGTAAGTGTATAATTTTTTTAATGTATTTTAACTACTTAATTTCATGTCGTGGTTTTTCAATCGAAGCTTTAACATAATCGATTAACATTTTGTTTATCTATTTTTAGTGTGTTATGTGAGGTAGATGAATTGCGTGTTGCCGGGGTGTTTTTCCAATGCATGAAGCCGAGGCATTGGGTGAACTCAAATGTTTGAATTTTGTGTTAACTGTTTTTGTGTTAATTTAGATTTTACAATATATGTATGTTAACCATTACTTAATTTGATTTATGTAATGCCTCAGGTTATTAATATTGCTGCCAAGACTATGATGTATGATGAAGTTCGAAAACATCGTTGTGTGAAGCGCTTAATTTTGAATGATTATTTTTCGGTATGGAATTGTATCTTGTATAAAGGCAAACAACCCTGAAGTGTATACAACTTTTATTATTCCATGTCTAGCATTAATTATAATTGCAGTATGAAGTGGTTGAAGATTTAAAGGCACATCCCGAAGGATGTAAACTCCAATGGACTGAGCGGAAATTCAACACATATATGCCTCGTTGGACCAAGGCAATTGAGGCGTTGTGGTTATCTGACTTGGTAAGTTTAAATTTTAACTTTTGAGCAATCATTATGTTGTTTTAGGTGTAGATGGTAGGTGATGAATTTGTCTTTAATAGTCATGGGCGGATCCAATATTAGATGTTTAGTGTGGCCGAAATAGTAGTGTCAAACAATTTATCCATGTAATGTTTGTAGTGGGAGCGGATTTGGCATTGAGGTTTTCTATGTACGGGTTTTTGTTGTATGAGTTCGGTGGGGGGTGGGTTTTGTGTGGTTTTTGATGTGGGGTCTCAGGTTATATTTGGTGTCTATTGTAACTCGTGATTTTGCGAGTTTTGTTTTAAACTTGGGAAAAATCTGCCTAAAAAATTAGAATGAAACAGGAAAAATGAATATGTGCGACGAATTTGGTTTATGCATGTGAGTCATTTTTATCATTAAAATTAGGTATTTGCACCAACCCAATTCGAAGACCACTGGACTTGTTACGTCTTGGACCATAGGAAGAGGAAAATGTATGTGCTGGACTCGTTATACAATGAAAGAAATGTCCCACGGAAGCGTTTGGATAATGCTATGGTATATGTTATTCTTAATTAAACTGTTTTGGTTAATTTAATGGTTAGTGTAATTAATGTTGATTTAATGAGAACATTTGTTTTTACAGAAAGTCAGGTTTGAAGGGGTAGTGGAATTTATGAATAAAGGTTCGAAGAATAAAGCAAATATGTTGGAATCTTCGTTGGAGGTTGTAGTGGTGGATTTACCAAAGCAAAAAAATTGGTTAGTGATATGGAAAAACATGCTCAGACTCATTGATATATTACTTGTGTTTAGGGTTTATTGACGTAATGCGAAATATGTTAAATTTGCAGCCATGATTGTGGGGTTTATGTCCTCAAGTACTTGGAGTTGTGGGATGGTGAAACAAAATGGGGGCAGAATAGTATGCCCGACTATTC
This sequence comes from Medicago lupulina, assembly GCA_958299785.1. Classification (NCBI taxonomy): domain Eukaryota; kingdom Viridiplantae; phylum Streptophyta; class Magnoliopsida; order Fabales; family Fabaceae; genus Medicago; species Medicago lupulina. The sequence continues at coordinate 24,920,979 of OY283141.1, read as the reverse complement.
ATTGGTAATGCTTTAAATCTTCTTAAACATTGTGTTTTATTAGTTTCATGTTGATTAATTGGTAATATGTAAATATTGATATATATCCAAATAAATGCATTCACTTATCTACAGGAGGATATACTTCGGATTCGCATGGACATTGTTTGTCGTCTGGTGCTTCATGAAGAAAATAAGCTGTGTAGTTTTGTATTAGATAGTGCTAAGTTGCCCGCGAAGTTATTGATCAGATAAACATACATTTCTGCAACTAAAGCTTGATTGTTGTGATATTATTTACGCTTTTTGTATAATATTCTTAGGTGTATCATGGTATTACATTGCCTTTAACTTGATACCCCTTTATCTGGAAATGTATTTCTATGATGTACATTTGACGAAGACATAAATTAATATGTATTGAGTTTATGTACATAACTATTGTCCCTATTATAATTTATTAAATTTTTACAAGAAGTTGGTTGGCCATCTAGAAAAGAAATCTGGTTGCATTTCTGTTTAAATTACATGTTCTATGAAAGTTAGTGTACATAAACTAATTTGTTGGGAGGTTTTTTGTTATGTTTCGTTCTTTGCTATACAAAATGTTTGTCTTTATTGACAGGTGAAATATTACCATGTATATATTTTGCATGAGTCATAGGGCGAGTAATCCCCAAATTGGACATGATTTGGTGAAATGTTGCCATACTTAAGTTTTAAAAGGCTTTTAGTGGAGTGATGAAGTTCTATTTATGTGTTCGATTCCCATAAACCATATCATTTACACCAGGGAAAGAAAAACTAGCCAAATATATTGACCGTATGACCACAATTTATAACATGCGTGACCACTAATTTTTTTGAAATTGGAACTTGTCCGTCTTTAATCCTGACAAACGAGTAGATTTTGAAACAAGTTATTTGTGCTTGGAAAGGCTTCTAGTGCAGTGATCATATGATATTGCGCGTTCGATTCCCATAAAACGTTATTATTTAAAACTGGGAAAGAAAAACTAGCCAAATATATTGGCTGTATGACCACAATTTATAACATGCGTGACCACTAATTTTTCTGAAATTGGAACTTGTCCGTCTTTAGTCGTGACAAACGAGAAGATTTTGAAACAAGTTATTTGTGCTTGGAAAGGCTTCTAGTTCAGTGATCAAATGAGATTGCGCGTTCGATTCCCATAAAACGTTATTATTTAAAACTGGGAAATAAAAATTAGCCAAATATATTGACTGTATGACCACAATTTATAACATGTGTGACCACTAATTTTCCTGAAATTGGAACTTGTCCGTCTTTAGTCCTGACAAACGAGAAGATTTTGAAACAAGTTATTTGTGCATGGAAAGGCTTCTAGTTCAGTGATCAAATGATATTGCGCGTTCGATTCCCATAAAACGATATTATTTAAAACTGGGAAAGAAAAACTAGCCAAATATATTGACTGTATGACCACAATTTATAACATGCGTGACCACTAATTTTCCTGAAATTGGAACTTGTCCGTCTTTAGTCGTGACAAACGAGAAGATTTTGAAACAAGTTATTTGTGCTTGGAAAGGCTTCTAGTTCAGTGATCAAATGAGATTGCGCGTTCGATTCCCATAAAACGATATTATTTAAAACTGGGTAATAAAAACTAGCCAAATATATTGACTGTATGACCACAATTTATAACATGCGTGACCACTAATTTTTCTGAAATTGGAACTTGTCCGTCTTTAGTCCTGACAAACGAGAAGATTTTGAAACAAGTTATTTGTGCTTGGAAAGGCTTCTAGTTCAGTGATCAAATGAGATTGCGCGTTCGATTCCCATAAAACGATATTATTTAAAACTGGGAAAGAAAAACTAGCCAAATATATTGACTGTATGACCACAATTTATAACATGCGTGACCACTAATATTTCTGAAATTGGAACTTGTCCGTCTTTAGTCGTGACAAACGAGAAGATTTTGAAACAAGTTAGTTGTGCATGGAAAGGCTTCTAGTTCAGTGATCAAATGATATTGCGCGTTCGATTCCCATAAAACGATATTATTTAAAACTGGGAAAGAAAAACTAGCCAAATATATTGACTGTATGACCACAATTTATAACATGCGTGACCACTAATTTTTCTGAAATTGGAACTTGTCCGTCTTTAGTCCTGACAAACGAGAAGATTTTGAAACAAGTTATTTGTGCATGGAAAGGCTTCTAGTTCAGTGATCAAATGATATTGCGCGTTCGATTCCCATAAAACGATATTATTTAAAACTGGGAAAGAAAAACTAGCCAAATATATTGACTGTATGACCACAATTTATAACATGCGTGACCACTAATTTTCCTGAAATTGGAACTTGTCCGTCTTTAGTCGTGACAAACGAGAAGATTTTGAAACAAGTTATTTGTGCATGGAAAGGCTTCTAGTTCAGTTATCAACTGAGATTGCGCGTTCGATTCCCATAAAACGATATTATTTAAAACTGGGTAATAAAAACTAGCCAAATATATTGACTGTATGACCACAATTTATAACATGCGTGACCACTAATTTTTCTGAAATTGGAACTTGTCCGTCTTTAGTCCTGACAAACGAGAAGATTTTGAAACAAGTTATTTGTGCTTGGAAAGGCTTCTAGTTCAGTGATCAAATGAGATTGCGCGTTCGATTCCCATAAAACGATATTATTTAAAACTGGGAAAGAAAAACTAGCCAATTATATTGACTGTATGACCACAATTTATAACATGCGTGACCACTAATTTTCCTGAAATTGGAACTTGTCCGTCTAATGAGGAAATAAAAAAACCATGAAACATTACATGTGGTTTAATGGAGATAGTCCTAACAATAGATGGAGATAGTCATAACATTGAGAACCGTAAATATAAATTATTACTCATCGGATAAATCACCATCTGTCCAGTATTGACGGAGATGCTCTATTCCACGTAATTCAACTTCTCTTGAATTAACACATCTGTTGAGACGAATTTGCATCTGATTGTTCTCGTTGCGTATGATGTTAATGGCTAGTTTGAGTGACTCATCACTGTCTCTTGGTATTTCTGATGAACGTTGTTTTGGTCTTCTTTGGCCTAGTTGACGTAAAGATTGCCTAAGACGTGCAGACTCATCCATTCGGTATTCCCATTCTCTACGATATTGATTCATGTTAGGGACTGAGAATCGTTCTTGTGGGCATAGACAATATTGAAACATATTTCGCTCCAATGCCCACACTCGGCCCATACATTCTACCATTTCTGCTGGAGAGTACGTTGTTCCATGATACTTAGAGAAAGCATGAAACTCCCATTCAATTGCAAACCAATCTTCATCCATTGTAGGAAAATGAAAACTGAGCTATGTTAAAGCAGAAGCTTATGGTAATTATAGCATGGGTTATACGGTTAGTAATTTTCTTTCTTTGTCAACCTTTTTCATTTCAATTATTTTAGTTTTCACTGTTTATACACATGCTATCTGTGCAATTTCTATATTTGAGGCAATCTAGGGAATCTTGTTAGATGGTACAAGTCCAGTTGTGTAGTTATGTATCATATTCCCATCTGTCTCAAATTATAAGAAAAAAAAATATCACATTTATTAAAAAAACTTAAACATAACAATTTGGTGAAGGGTTTTTTTTTTTTATCTTTGAAAAAAGTTTTATAGGAAGATGTAAAAACACTTTTCATTGGCTATTGTTTATAGAAAAAATCAAAGAGAGAGAAAATTGAATGTAATTTGCATTTTTATGAAGATAAACAAAAAACATTCTTGGAAACTAGTTTTTTTAAAAAATCAAAACTAAATAGGATAAAAGTTTGTCTTTATCCTTGGAAATTGTGATACAATGTTAGTTTTTTTTCCCTAATTTGCTTCGTATTGACTTTAGGGTTAAATATGTGTTTGGTTTGTATAACATAATTTACGAGTTTTTAAATTTAGTCCTTACTTAACCTGTAGTATCTATAAAAAATAATTTAACTGAGTATTAAACTTAGAACTCTCCAATTATATAAGGACCAAAAACACATTTAACCCTTGAATATATAACCACGTGATATCGTTGAATGGAATCATGAGAATCTTGACTCAATGAGTTTGATGTTGGACAATGGTAATTTTTGGAAGGACTCTTGAAAATTTATCAGATAAAGTGTGCAGTTGACTGATGTGCTTGTATGTGATGTGAAATAAGAGGGAAAAATTTGTGAAGCACTGCTATTTGCCACTGTATGTTCACATGCTATGTATCTGTAAAAGGAAGGAATATATTACAGTACCTATAGACATTGAATAATGAACATGAGTGACAATATTAATAGCCATTTTGGTCCCTAAATGCGTAACAAATAGTTATAATAGTCTCTCTATGTATTAAATTCCTAAAATAGTTCATGATTTTGTACTTTGTTGGTTATAGTAGTCGCTGAAGTGACGATAAGTATATTTATTAAATACCTAATATGACATTAGTAATAAACTACGAAAATTATACGAAATCTTTTGACTTACAAATTATACAACAATACAATATACAATTTGATACATTAATGGATAATATTGGGTCCACGTGTATCTATAATGTAGATCCTTCCCTTGCCTGGGCATTACCATGAGTGACTTTGCCACTACTTGTCCACATTATAATCTCATGTGATCCCATACTTCACTGCTCTATGAGTATAATGCTCTCTATTTCTAGTTTATTCATCTTACTACAATGAGAGACTATAGATACCTTCTTCGTGATCTAGAATGGTGCTACGAGAATCAAACTAACCAAATTTTAGCAAAGAAAGCAATTAGAAAGGAATGGAGACTTCGTTCGAAAGAGTCTACTAATCTTCAGGCCGATCTAAATGAGTTAGAGGCACCAATTCCTGATTTGCTTGCTATTCAGATGTGGCAACATGACCCCCCTCAGTTCGACATTATGGAGAAAGCCTTACTTCGCATAAGATTGGAGAACAATATTATGGCTATAAGGAGGGTACGATATGGGATGCTGGAAGTGTGCAAACGCTTTCTATATGCAAATAGAAAGTGTCTCTCCGCAGTTGAGGAAGAGGTCATCTTATCCACAGATGAGTATTTATCAAATTCTGATGACGAATAACTTTTTCAACTTTAGGACTTTTGTTAAAATATTTCCACTGATGGAAAATATTACTCTATGATTCCTTTCTTGTTTGGGTGACCACAATGTTGGATTTATCTAAATGTGCGTGTGTACGTGTGTATGTTGGTAACTTTTTATGTTTAACTACTATTCTGGATCATTGTTGTAATTATGTTAATTTGTGATTGTCATGGTTGTTTGTCTTATTATTACAAGCTACTCTATTTTCCATCTGCAACATCTATACATGATGGTTTACAGAATTCAATGGTGCAAATATTCAGGCAACTATGTCATTACCATATAGAGAATTCAGGTGGATTTGAGTTTTTATCCATACATGAATTACATATAAACAGAAAATTCAACAATATAACCGTAATCTGTAATAGGTGTAACCGTATTTTTTTCCTGAATTCAAAATTGGTCGTCTCAATGAGTATCGACCTCACCTATCTAAATATAATTACCTTAATAATTCAAAGGTGCAAATATGGTGCCAACATTGTAATTATATCAACAAGAACTTAGGTATAGTCTATATTTCATACACACGTTAATGCCATATATCCAGGAAAATGAACAATATAACCATAATTTGTCAAAGGCGTGACCACTAATATTTTTACTGACTACAAAATTGGTTGTGTCTATGTGTACCAACCACACCTTTCAAAATATGATGCCCTTAATAATTCAAAGGTCAACATGGCCGTGATTATATTAACAGGCCTACAAAAGAAAAACATAGTATCTATCTTATAAAAAGTACGATAGTTGTACGAATTATACACAAAAAGGGTCCATCCATTCATATGAACAAGCACTGGTTGAGTTTGTGTCCAAAAAAAGACCATATCTATCCAAAACATAGAAGTATGACTAATTACAATGTACGTCCTGCAAAAGTAAATCATTAACAATTAGTCTACTAAAAATTGCATGTAATAGAAAATTACGCGATGCTTAAAGTCAAATATGCACCTTAAAATTCATCTATTGGCACATCTTTGCCCACCGATGCAAGTAACGACATAAAACCTGTGGTTGACTGTTGGGATGAGAAGTAGTTACCCGCATCACTGAACGCTTGAAACCCATCATTAATAGACATAGTATGTGTTGTAGGCTTTATTAGAAAGTAAAAAATAAATTGCATTTAACAAAATTAACAGTGTAATACTATTAAAAAAACAAATTTCATCACATTAGTAATAGGTTAACACCAACTTACTTCCACGAACAAACCATCTATTTTTTTCCTTTTTAGTTTACTTTTTCGTTTCGCAATATTTTCAGTGGTGGACAACCGACGATTAGTTCGAGGACGTCCCTTACGTGGAACTTTTAATGGATTGAGAATTCGTTGTTCAGATTGCTGAGATAATGATTCCTCCATCGTGTTTAACCTATCTTCCCTTCCCACACCACAATCTGCATGTGAAGTAATATTGTCCAAGCTCTTGATAGACCATCTCTGCATTTGTTCATACAAATTTGTGGTTTGGCTTGGTGTCTCAGCAGCATATTGTGCAATTTCATAAAATTTCTTGCAAAGACCTTCAAATCTTTCTATGTGTGGTTGCAGGTTTTTGGCATTGTAACTTGTCTTTATGTGTGCATATTGTCTCTTCACATTTTTACTCCATCTTCGCAAGATATATTTAGACGGAACCTCTTTCACCCTAGCCTGACCAAATACGAAAAGCGAATGTCTACACAAAACGCCTCTGAACTCAAACAGCAAACAAGAACACATAACATTATTATCTTCGCAATTGAAATCAACAAAATACTTACTTTCGATCGGTTTCCCACATACAATACGCTCCTCTAAAACTATGTACGTTGATGTAAAACCCGATGTAGTCACCCCTCCGAAATAACAGTTGCATTTCCCACGAAATTCAACTTGTATCTCCATATACTTTGCATGAGTGTACTCAACTTGAAATTCTCTCTCGATTGTGGAATTTGATCCGCACGGAATGATTGTGCTTGAAGACCGAAAATCTGCCTCGTATTCCTTTTCAGCTTTGTCTTGGAGTGCGTTGTCGTATTGCCTTACAAATTGACTGAGAGAAGTACTAGCAGTAATGTAACCGTCGAAAAAAGCATTCATACTTTCACTCCTCTGTGTTGTCGACATTCCAGCCCAGAAATCACGTTTTAAATAACATGGTACCCACTTTTCCCGCTGTTTGAAAATGGTACTCAACCAAACATTGTCACCCAAACCATATTTATCAATGAATTTTGTCCACCCAACAACAAACTCATCAACCAGCAGAGAATCATAGACAACATATTTCATAGCATTTTTTATTCCTTTGTACTCAGCGTATCCTTTCAATTTTTCAGCAATTTTCCTCATTATATGCCATAAACACCACCTATGCCTAGTATTAGGGAACACAACATTGATTGCATTCTGCATTGATTTGCACTGATCGGTTACAATTCCCAATGGAGCCCTCGAAGACATACACCTTAGCCATGTTTCAAACAACCAGATAAAGGACTTAGTATCTTCAGCTGATAAAAGACCACATCCTAGTAAAATGGATTGCCCATGATGATTTACACCAACAAATGGGGCAAATGGCATGTCATATTTGTTAGTCAAGTAGGTGGTATCGAACGTGACAACATCACCAAAGTAGTCATAGGCAGACCTACTACGTGCATCAGCCCAGAAAACATTCTGCACATGAAACTCCTCGTCCAAGTCAATCTCATAGAAAAAGTCTTTGTTGCATTCCCTCATTCTTGCAAAGTAATTTAAAAGTGCCCTTCCGTCTCCTTCCTTCCCAAGAAGGCGTCTTTCTTTAGCCACAAAGTTTCTGACATCTTTCTCCACAAATGATAGATTTTCGTAACCACCGGCATCACATACCATGGAACGGAAACTTTTGTTCACCCTTACGCCAGCCTCATTGTTTATCAAAATTGTCCGCTGTGCATGCATATCAAGCTTCTTATTGGCAGCAAACAACCGTGATTTACTTGGACTTATCTCATGATTATGAGATGAATTAAACGACAAAATAGTCCATAGACCCTCCTTTAAAGCAACTGATATCTTAGCTGAGCAATCAACCTTCTTCGTTGGATTGGTCTTCAAAATTGGGGGTATGTTTGATTCATGGTGACCTTCTCTTGCACATGTTAAAATGAAATATCTAAGCATGCCATCTGACCCTTTCTTAGAGTTTCTAGTTTTAACCTCAAACCCTTGTTTGATTCCGTATTCACGATAAAAAGACTTACAATCCGCAGCCGATTGAAAAGACATACCGATAGTAGGCGTGAATTCATCCATTGCGACATCTATCGTTGTTTCAAATGTGCCGGATTCCGAAACGCCAACAGGAGCAGCACCGTCTTCAAGCTCTTCATTATGGGGTAATAAAGTATGATCGATCGAGATAGGAAGAGTATCACCCATCGAACATAACTGAAAAGTATTGAAAAGGAGGGATTACAATTTACTCTCTAGGCATGGTGTGAAGAGTTCGAATTTAGGGTTAAAGAAGCATCACACGTATTGAGGTTATGTTTTCCTTATTATATAACCTAATATTTTTTTATTTATTAATATCATTAATTATTTGAAATTAAAACGCCCAGTTTAATCGTACTAATTTTAATTTTATTTTGCCAAAAAAAATTTCAAAAGGGTAGGGAAAAAATACACATTTCATCGTAGAACGATTATGTACATCGTAGTACGATGAATTGTGACAACTAAAACCTGGCCAATCTGGATAATTCGTAGGACGATCCCCATAAATCGTACTACGACAAACTGACAAAAAAAAACCCACATTTCATCGTACTACGATTCCTTGCATCGGAGTACGATGAAATGGGTTAAAAAAATTGTCAATTCTGGAGAAATCGTAGTACGATATCCATAAATCGTACTACGACATATTGAAACCAAAAAAAAAAAAAAAATCTCATTTCATCGTACTACGATTCCTTACATCGGAGTACGATTAATTGGGTAAAAATATTTGTCCATTCTGGATAAATCGTAGTACGATACCAACAAATCGTACTACGACATATTAAAAAAAAAATAACATCTCATTGCATCGTACTACGATGCCATAAATCGGAGTACGATGAAATGTGCCAGAAAAATTGCCCATTCTGGTTAAATCGTACTACGATACGGTAAATCGTACTACGATTTACACAAAATTTTCAAATTTTTCGCCTTTACAACTGACATCGTAGTACGATTTTACCATCGGACTACGATTTTGCGTACTATTTATATCCTGCAACTGCCATCCTCAACCCATTATTTTCCAACCTTATCGAACCCCTACCGGATTTTTTCCCCTAAACCGTCATTCTACAACCTACAACCCAATTACACACCCAACCTCCATTTCTCTTGACTTTAAACATTACCCAAACATTGACAACACAAAATCACCCATCAACAACCCACAAATTTTTCCACACTCTCACAACCATTTTATCAAACACCTTGCAGGCATCACATAATGCCACCCAAAACTTCTCTGAACACCGACCCTTTAACTAAGAAACGAACCAGACGCCAAACACAACAAGCTTCAACATCTAACCCACAGCCGGAACCAACCCAATCATCCACTTACCAAAGGTTTAAGTCGGAGGAGGCGGAAAAAAGGTTTCATGAGATTAAGGAGCGAGACTTTGTGGGAGAAAGAGCTTTTGATGTCAAAAACCTAACTGAGCATCCCACGTTTGAGTCAACTTTGAGAGCGAAAGGGTGGGAAGGTCTAAACAATATGGTGACAAAAACAAGCAACAAGTCAATCGCGTTGGAATTCTTTGCCAACGCTTTTGACGAGCCGGAGAAAAGTTTTGTTGCGAAGGTGATGGGAAAGGTGGTGAGATATGCACCCCGCGACATTAACAGCGTGTTGGGGCTGCCTGCACCGCAAGCTTGTGATGTCGAAAGGAGAAGGAAGCCGTTAAACTATCCTACATCTCACGAGGCATGGGATGCGTTGCTTGAGGGGTTAATGAAAGAAGGAAAAGGGTGGAGGAGGAGAAGTCCGACTAGCAATCCTCAAAGGATAAATACTGCACATTTGTTACCAGTTTACAGGGCTTGGGCGTCATTCATTAACGCCACAATTGAAGGTACTTCGGCGGCTGCAGAAATGATAGTGAATAGAGTCTTTACTCTTTTAGTTCTCCTATCGGAGCAAGAGCAGATGAATGTGGGGAGGCTGATTGCTTATAGCATTAAGAATATGGTGACCACCAACAATTCTACTCTGGGTCATAGTTGTTTGATTAATCTGCTGTGTGAGAAAGCTCAAGTCCCAACGGAGCCCTTAGATGTGTACTTTAGGTCCAAGCTGCCTATTACTGACACATCGTTGGAAAGTTACGAGAAGAAGCTGAGGGAGGAGGGTGGTGTCCAACAGGAGCAAGAGGAACGCCCAAACGTGCAAGGAGAACCTGAGGCGGAATACCCACCCATGCACCCAGCACTGGCTGAATATATATATTCCTCGGCTAATTGGATGGAGGAAGCATCTTCACAGATGTACATTGAGCCCCCAAGGTTTTCAGAGCAGTTCGCTGCAATGACACTCAAGTATAAGAGGAACCCGAGGGGTTCGTTTGAGAGGTTTGGTTCTCGAGAGCAAATGAGGAACTACTTCCAGGCGACAAGGGATAGAGCTGCTCAGAGGGAGCGGGATATTGAGGAAGACTACACGTATGGGGAGGGTGTAGAGCTCGCGGGCATATTGTCTGACCCACCACCGCAGCAAGATGGGCTTGAGCAGCAGGATCCGTTTGATCAGTGATTATGCGTCCCTTACTGCAGTACTTAATTGTTTAATTTTGTTTCTTTTTGTGATTGCTTTTTGTCATTTTGTTTCAGTCTTATAACATTGTGGGCATGTGACTGCTGCAAGGGCTATAAATTGTGTTTACCCTTTCATGTAATTGCATCTGGATTTGTTTGTTATTGAGTGACTCACTTTTTTCTTCACCTTTACCAGTTTAGTAGCATTCTAGAAAAATAGTGGTCATGCGAATGGAAAAATGTGGTCAGACATAACAAAATGTTGGCCAACTTTACTTTAACAAGAATTAATAAACCCGCAACATTTTAATCACATTTAATCGCTGCACTAATAGCATGTCAAACAATATAAAAGTTCTTTTTATGCGCTGATAGTATTTTACATCTAAAGACGAACACATTCAAATATTATAGAAAAATAATGGTCATGTTAATGAAAAAATGTGGTCAGCCAAAGGAAATTGTTGCCTAACTTTACTTTGCTGGGTAACCATGATCTCATTTTAGGGAAATCGAACATTGTAGTTAACATTTTATTACTGCACTCAAAACATGTCAAACAATAAACAACTTTGTATAAGCTTCATATATTTCACGCCTACAGGCTGACAAATTCTCATTTCAAGAAAAATAGTGGTCACGTAAATAAAAAATGTGGACAAACACACCATATTGTTCACTAACTTTCATAGAACATGTAATTTAAACAGAAATGCAACCAGATTTCTTTTCTAGATGACCAACCAACTTCTTGTAAAAATTTAATAAATTATAATAGGGAGAATAGTTATGTACATAAACTCAATACATATTAACTTATGTCTTCGTCAAATGTACATCATAGAAATACATTTCCAGATAAAGGGGTATCAAGATAAAGGCAATGTAATACCATGATACACCTAGGAATATTATACAAAAAGCGTAAATAATATCACAACAATCAAGCTTTAGTTGCAGTAGAATTTACAGGAAAATCAGTGGTCACGCATGTTATAAATTGTGGTCATACAGTCAATATATTTGGCTAGTTTTAATTTCCCAGTTTTAAATAATATCGTTTTATGGGAATCGAACGCGCAATCTCATTTGATCACTGAACTAGAAGCCTTTCCAACCACAAATAACTTGTTTCAAAATCTACTCGTTTGTCAGGACTAAAGACGGACAAGTTCCAATTTCAGAAAAATTTGTGGTCACGCATGTTATAAATTGTGGTCATACAGTCAATATATTTGGCTAGTTTTTATTTCCCACTTTTAAATAATAACGTTTTATGGGAATCGAACGCGCAATCTCATTTGATCACTGCACTAGAAGCCTTTCCATGCACAAATAACTTGTTTCAAAATCTACTCGTTTGTCAGGACTAAAGACGGACAAGTTCCAATTTCAGAGAAATTTGTGGTCACGCATGTTATAAATTGTGGTCATACAGTCAATGTATTTGGCTAGTTTTTCTTTCCCAGTTTTAAATAATATCGTTTTATGGGAATCGAACGCGCAATATCATTTGATCACTGCACTAGAAGCCTTTCCAAGCACAAATAACTTGTTTCAAAATCTACTCGTTTGTCAGGACTAAAGACGGACAAGTTCCAATTTCAAAAAAATTAGTGGTCACGCATGTTATAAATTGTGGTCATACGGTCAATATATTTGGCTAGTTTTTCTTTCCCTGGTGTAAATGATATGGTTTATGGGAATCGAACACATAAATAGAACTTGATGACTCCACTAAAAGCCTTTTAAAACTGAAGTTTGGTAACATCTCACCAAATCATGTCCAATTTGGGGATTACTCGCCCTATGACTCATGCAAAATATATACATGGTAATATTTCACCTGTTAATAAAGATAAACATTTTGTATATCAAAGACCGAAACATAACAAAAAACCTCCCAACAAAATAGTTTACATTACTGTCACAATGTCTCCATTACTATTATAGGTGCAACATTATCCTAATAAATAAAACATATCAACAAAAACCATTTACATTGCAATCATATCAAAACACTACACTAGTTTAAATCTTCTTCTTTATGCGTCCATCCTTCACCCAAGGGGAAAGCAGAACCCCACTTTTTACACGGTTTCTTGGCTTCTCCTTAATTCTAGTAAACATATTTGATGCATTATGTGCATCATCATATGATACATTTGCCACCTCCCTTTCAATAACTCGTTCAATCTCATCCGTGGAGATGTCCTCCTCCACACCTTCATCATTGAATACACCTTCTTCCACATGACTTGATTCTGCAATACCGTTTAACTTCTTCATCTCTATAGTTTCAGATTCAAGAAGAGATATCCTTGCTGCAAGTCCTTTGTTTGCTTCACCTAACCACCGATTGTTAGCAATTAACTGACTAATCAGAGGATCTGCTCTCCATTTTAAATATCCACTTGGAGCTCGATCTAACGCCTCCCTCACAACTTCATTTGCGAGCTCTTCTCTAGTTGCACTTAACTCTTCAATAACCTGTCAAGATTGATACATTATAAACAGTAATGAACTATTCACACCCCTAAATATCAATATATCTACAAAATTCATAAAGTTAAATATAAATAATATTAATTCAACCTTACCAAACAATTATCGAGCAAGTGTGATATATTTTTGCCAACAAAACTAACACCACAAGCCTTGATAAATCGTGGAACCGTCAATGGAGAATCATGATCGGTTTGTTTGTATCCTAGTACATGCTCTAGAGCCCATACCTATATATACATATATAATATGACAGCAATCATTAGTATTTAAAAGTGCTTACAAATTATTACTAAATTATAATGTCATTTACACTTGCTTCAGTCACAGTTACAAACAAGATATGAAATTAAAGATCAATTATAATCATGTCACAATATGGCATGAAGACAAATAGTAAACATCAAATTAAAGTTAAATTTCACAATTTTTTATGTAACCCTACATAACTTGAAATCAATACTCAAGGTCACAATCATAATACAATAGTAAGTAGATGCAAAACTTTTGTAGATAAATAACACAACAAAGATATAGCAGAATTAGTAACAACCAACATACAATTCATATCAATTTCTTTTCATTCTGAAAACAACCAAGCCCACATCTCTTAATTTCATATTCAATAGCAATTCCCACTATCATAAAAAAAGCTTAAACATCAAGTCAATAAATCATGAAGAAAAACAAGCGGCATTATGAGGATATATCAACCTTAGAATCCAAAAACTCAAACTCAACAAACTCTAGTAATATATAAACTATGTTAGATTTCATACTTTACATATATATTATACTCTTCACTGCCATTTATTTATGATGACAAACAGTGGCCTATAAACGTATAAAATTATCATACAATAACACATACCTGTAATACAAGAGCGCATCCCTTAATTTGTAATCTTGAAGAATTTTTGCCTTCACATAACAAAGGCGCTACTCGATTTAAACTACGAGCAAGAGTTTCATAAACAGCGACACCCCAATTGTATCTCCCAATGGAGTTCAGGTCGTCTAACATTTTTAGGCACCAACCACTCACATTACCACTTGAATTTGGAAAGTAGAACTCCGCAAAACCAAGAAGTATATATAGTTGGCAAAACTTCTCAACGTCTTCGTCCCCTTCCATATTCATAATTTTAGCATAAATGGTTTTTACATTGATGACTTCATTATCAAACATTGCATTCGTAGTGGATGTAGGGTCTTTTTTGAAGTTCACCTTTTCACCTATTATACGAAGTCCTAATGAAAAACATACATCTAAGGGTGTAAATCGTATTATCCGACCTTGTATAGCAAACCCCCCACTCCTATAATCCCATCTTTCTACCAATTCTTCAAGTAAATTTTCGGATATTTTTAATTTCTTAGGCAAACACAATAACCATTTAAATGGTGTTTTCTGAATTTCGGACCTTTGAAGTTCCGTAAGCTTCTCGTTGACTTTAGTAATATACTTCGACTTACATTCATGCCTGAGACGTAACTGTAATAAACAAGAATTCCAAAGGCGGCATATAAGGAAAGGCATTAACAAAAACAAAAAACACTAATGAAATCAAACTAACTAATTGACATTCATCGCATACACATACCATTTTGTTGGCTAGACAATGCTAGAATTACCACCGAAACAGATGCAATTGTTATCACTGGTTGAGAAGACTACAACAGATGCAATTGTTATTGTCAATCAAGTGAATTTTTATTGTCAAAACAAAAAATATATATAAAGGCGTGTCATCTTCATGGAGGCATGAAAAAAATAAAATTTCTATCACACTATTGAACTAGTGTGCCATATTACATAAATTAAATTGCCAATATAACTAATTACCAATCCAATAGAACATGAATTGTTTTGTTCCTAATATTATCTTATAAGTAGTGTTTACATATAGGATAACAATCTAATGGCTAAGAGACAACAAAAACAAGTGGACTATAACAGATATTCAGCTCATTGCATCATACACAAAATCTAACCTCATTGTTGACTTGGCCTAACAAGGATTCTCTTAAGAAGATAAGACTTCATGAAATTTAGAAACATCTGCAGATGTGACTAGTGCATAATTTTCTAGAATCCATTCTCAACTAATTAGATCTTGTTCAAATATTAGTCATAAAAACCCTACCCAAACAGCTCAAGACGAGCCGAAATCAAGTGCCAAAAACACTACAAACAAATGAGATACCTGCTGGTGCGCACGACAGCAAAACACCTAAACAAAACCAATAAGCAACCAGGCTAAAGGCAACCTAATTCAATGCAACAGCACCACCTCCAAAACTAAACCAGCAGGGGCATACATCATAAATAGCAAACACGCAAAACAATAAACACAAGGCCAGCAAACGGATACACACAATCAATCTCATTTGCAGCTACTAATTTTTATGCATAAAAACAAGTATAATCTCAATTAAAACAAACACAAACGGTTCTCAATATCAAACATAAATTTCTGCATAGTTGTTTTTTTTAATTTCATATAAACATGTAAAAACTCATTTCTAAAAATTACAAATACTCCCAGTTGCAGCTGCAGATTTTCTGTATAAAACATGTAAAAGTTCATTTTAAACAAGTACAAAAACTCCCACTTGCATCTGCAGAATTTTGCTAATTTTCCTGCATAAAAAAGGTTCAAAAACTCATCTAATTTTATCACAATTAGTCCCAACAAATGTCTAGCTTTTATCCGAATGAATGACCATATAATTTTGTTTAAGAATTGACTTATGAATATCAATGAATCACTTGCTTCAAATGTCTATGAAATTTTAATTGCTGCATTTGAGATTCAGATTTTTTAAAATTGGATTCAACTTGTTTCATATTTACTTAATACAACACTCATAACAAACTTTAGAGTCTAACAAACTCATTATGCAAAATATGAATTTACCTAGAAACTAACTCAAGCTTCAAAGATTGTCAAACATACTTTATCACTCAATAAAACACTCATAGTATCAAACTCCAACCACCATTAACTTTGGATCTTCCATAATCTAATATAAATTGATATATATTTCTAAAAAAAATCACTTAACTGTGTAATGTTATGGATGAAGCAAATTAATCTTTACAGCATTCAAAAAAATACTTAAATTTAATTCAAATTACATTGATATGAGGAACAGAGAACATTACATCACCAAAAAAGTTAAGACATTAAATCAATCATAAAATGTAATTCAGAAAAGGAAATCGAATAACAGCCAAGAGGAATATGGAATAAAATACCAGACTTGAACAAGGAAATCGAGAAAGATAAGAGATTGCCGCACCTCTAGACGGAGACGACGGCGTCCGGCAAGGCTGTGACGAAAACAACGGCGTCCGGCAAGGCTGTGGTGTCCGGCGGTGATTGAGAAAGAGAGAAGCCGCTAAATCCGGCAGTCTGTGACAGATCGAGAGATCCGGAATAAGGAGAGAAACTGATTACGAAGCAGATTGATCGAAACTGATAAGGAGAAACAGATCCGGCGGTGCTTCACAACCGGAATAAGGAACTTAGAATAGGATTTGATAGGAGAGAAACTGATTGATCAAATAGGGCAAGGATTGAGAGCTAGCGGGTGAGTGAAAGAGAGAACCCAGGACTGAGAGAGAAACCAACCGGTCACAAAAGAGAATAGAGGGTTTTTCAATTTTTGCCTTTTTTAATTTTTTTTTTTTTGACCTGGATTTAGCACATTTTTTTATTATTATTCAAACTGCCACATATGAGTGGTATAAGGTGTTTTGCCACCTATGGTGGTATACCTAGCACTGCTCTTTGTCATAATTTGCATTATTACATTTTAGAGGCACTTTAAGCCTTCAGATCAACAAATGTCTTAAAGGAGCACCCAAAACAATAAAAATTGAGTATTATATTATCCTAAAAAAATTTATAGGGGATGTCCCACAACAAAAATCCTATATGAACCTAAGAACCCTACACCTGCAACTGCAGCTTAACATCACAGTACTTACACTCAAGTACCAAAACCTATTGCCATATCTACCTATTTGTTCCAAAAGAATTATTTCATTGCACCAATAATTTGTTCATTGAATTATGCAAGGGTAATGACACATAGACCACCTTAGGTGGCATGTACCATTTGTACATCTACATACAATTGTGACATGTGTTTATGTAGTCCCCCCACACACACACAAAACTCACCTTTTATGTCTCTCATACACTATCACATGGGAGTGGTACAATGTGTGTATGGAAAAATGTGTTTACATGAAACATTATCCATTATGCAACCCATCTTACTCTTTCACTCCTTCATTCTGCCAATTTCAAAATATTCTGCAAAACACAAGTTCAAACTAGAAATAATCAATCGAAATATTGAGAATAAACCGAAACAAAAGATCACTTCTTTTACAAGTGAAATTTCTTCAACAGTCTCATTCAAATCTAGTCCACAAGAATAATAGGCAAATTTGACTACCTTTACAAGTATAGAACACGATGATGATGATGATTACTACCCCACGTCAATATCATCAACAAGTTGATATTGCACTTACCTTTTCAAAGGAAATAAGGTAGAATTGAATGTACAATGTCAGTGAACACCTTTATTTCTGCTAAATGACTATGTCATGTGGAAAAGTTGCAGGAACATTTAGATTTGGTCAAGAAGAACCCAACAACTATGGTTATTTCTTCAAGTACAGAACGTGAAAAAGAAGACCTTTCAAAGCTAGGTAGAGAATGGTATGGAAATGCATCTTTATTTAAAGAAAAGATCATGCTAATTCAAAACTTAGTTTAATTATATTGTAGTTCGTGTTCATAGTTGTCAAGGTTGTTCGAATTAACTTCAAGAGTATCCGCCAATTCAAACCAGCTTGCATGGTTGGAACTTGGAAGTTCGACTATAAGCAATGTTTGGGAAATTATAAACTCTAGAATCAACATATGTTTAGTTCAATTTGTAGAATGGTGAGGCATATGAACATGAGATAGAAGTGTTTAAAGAGAAACAACAAATTTGAAGGTATTATAGGAAAGATTGTCACTAATGCCAACCAACTACACTATTTAACCTCATCACTCTTTTATTTTCACGTATGCATGCAAAGGTATTAAAAAAATTTCTACGTTAACAGAAGAGCTTCTTGTTTAAGACCAACACTAGCAAGTTCAGTTTTTATCAAAGTTCATGTTTGCGCCGGAGGTTATTGCTATAACATTTTCCTCCTTGAGTCCATAATACTTGCAATATGCCTCTGCTCCAGCAAGAGAAAAAGCGCTTACTGGTTCTAATAAAAAAACTGGAAATGAAGATGAAGAACATAGTGTGTTAAGAAAAATCAGAGAATCAATTCGCAAAACTTGTGAAGGAAGAAAAGGAAGGATCTCAATGCAGAATTGAGAACAAAACGAGAAGAATCAAGAAATCAAAGAAAAACGAGAAGATGAAGAAGCTTAATGAACAAGTATCAATGGCGGAAGCATAACTGAATCGTAACCAACTCTCTCATGAGAGAGAGAGAGAGAGTGATACCATATTAAGAATGAGAAAAAGAGTGAAAATGTTTCATTAGATGAATCAAGGAATATTTCAAGTATTTATCCATTGTGTGATTGTACTATCTAGATTAGAGTGTACTATACTATTAAGCTAATTGTACTACACTAATTCAGTAGCTTGTACTTCAAGCTTGCTACACTATCATGCTTTTCTTCTTTGTGATCTTCACTGTGCAATAAGATCCAAGCAACCGATGATCTGGGGTAAGTGTCTTGGAGTCCCTATTCTATTCTTCATAAAAGGGCAACTAGGAACACTTGTCAATTTACTGCTCTTTGGTTAAGAATGTTTGAATTTGAATGCTTCTCGTACGACTTTTCGAAGAAATGGATTGGAGAGAGAGGGTGTGGATGAATCTAACTTGCTTTGTTATTGATATGGATATTCATTGGCCAATGGTTTCTGGTGTTATGTTGGACAATCAAGGGTTTAGAAGAAACCAATTTATTTTCACTAAGTTTCCATGTCTGAAATGGAAATACATCATCGTTCAATGAATATGTCTTACAACATTGTCTCTAGCTTCAACCTACTAAAGCTTCCATAGGAGCATACGAGTGAAAATAATTTTTTGAATTGCTGGAGTTTTATGATGCTTGGACTTAGATTCCTTAAAAAAAAAGTTAATTGGACTAAGAAGGGGAGTTTATGATGTAGCATTTTTGGTGACATATTAGTAGAATTTGCCACAAAGAATTAGAGACATAAACATATGAAACGCGTCTTTAATTTGGTTGTTAATGACTAAAAAATGTCAATTTATTTTAGTAGTCACAATTATCACATTTTAATTCAACTAGAAGAAGATTGTTCAAGTGGACCCTCAATTGTGAATATTAACAAGCAAAAATATATATTAAAGTTTAAAATAACTTTAACGTAAGTTTAGTTTGCTATTATAACTATATTTTAATGTACACAGATTGATTACTTGAAGAATAAACAACCTGATATTTGGTTTTCATTACGACCAACCAAAATTTGGTCTAGTAGAAGGAACTAGTTTAATGAGTTAAGATGTAAATTCTCATTGAAATAGTTGTCCGTAGCTATTATCCAACAATGTCTCATACAAGACTACCTCCAATTGAGAGAACCTATGAAAACCAAAAAAGAATATTATGACAAAAATATTAATATAACATGTTAGTATTTTAGAATGGATGGTATAAACAGAAATGAGATCGAATGGATCATATTATATAACATTCATTGTTTTGTTTTTGTTTTTTTAAGGGTTGTTGTTTACATTCCTTCAAATTTCTTTATTACTCGTTTCTCAACTTGAAGAATATGAGATAGAATCATTCACTAAATTAATATTATAAGATGGAATCATTTACCAAATTAATATGTAATAACTAATCCCTCTTGTTTGTACCCAAAAAAAAAAAACTAATCCCTCCTGTGGTACCCAAAAAAAAAAAAAATTAACCCCTCTTGTTATATGAATGATTGAATAAACAATGATATTATTTTTGTGTGTCGTGTCAAATTCAGATTTACAAAGTTGAAGAGCTTATTTTCAACCAGGTGACATCTAAGAAAACCGACGTATCTTTTCGCTTCCTAATACACCAAATTTAAAATTCAAAAGTTTTCATCACATGATACAATCAATTGTATTAGGGGATCTGTTTGTTATAGATTAAAATAAAAATAATTTGGATATCAATAATTTCAAGATTACTCTTTAGTTTAAAAAATAAAAAAAAGTTAAAAACAATTTTGTATTTGTTTTAAAATGGTTATCAACATAGGGTCCCTTTGTTTTGGAATTTTGTTTGAAAAAAATTTAAGTGTAAGAACTTCAAACCTTGAAGAAAACAAATTAGTAAACATTAAAATCACCTTTAGTTTTTTCTAAAAAAAAATCTAGATTTTTTTAACGTAAAATAAGCGCACCCATAATTTATAAATAAAAAATTGGTTTTGTTTTTTTCTCTCTTATATTAAAATAATTTTTCTCCAAAGCTATTAAAATGGCTTTTCATTTTCAATATAAGAATTATTTGGCATAAGAAGATGAATTTTAAAAATTTAAACAAACATAATAAAACATCAAAATATTTGTTTATAATTTTTAATAAACGAACCCTAATTCTCGTATTACTTTGCATTTGTTTCATGACACGGTGTCTACTTTTTATTTACCTAACTTGTCTGTTCCTCACTTGCATGCATTTCATTAACACTTTCAAATTCAATTGTGCAATTTTGACAACAAAAAAAAAAAAAACTTTAGACTTTCTTCAAAAGTATAAGAAAAGTTCGGTATTGGAGTTGAGGAAGCGCATGCCAGAATCACTTCATGAGAAAGATTTTTCGTATTTTTCTTAAAAAAAAAAAAAAAAAAAAAGAAGAAGAAGAGGAAGGTAAACATGGAGTAAAAAAGTAATTAATTTCATTATGAAATACATTTTTGCTTTGTTCTACTCCACTCCATTTATTTATGTTCCACCCCGCTGCGTTGATTTTAAACTATCGAAACATACCCTATAATATTTTTCCAAACATCTTTGGGACAATCATTTTCAAGTTTAAACTTATACATAGAACATGCTACTTAAATCATTTTCAAATTTAAACTTAAATTTAAATCTACACCATAATTAAAGAAAATTTCAAAATTACCAATTTTGATCAGACATTTTTATGTACAAAATTTCCCTTAACACAATTTTCCAAATTCAAAATTTTAAACATAAGGGATATTATAAAACATAATAACTACAATAAAACAAAGTATATAAATGGGAACGTTCCGCCAGTATTTTTGAATGACAAGTGCCTAAAATAATCGATCAATGCATTAAAAGCTTGAAGAAAAGGTCATCAGACAGCACATTATAGTCATACCCAAGTCCGGTGGCACGATCGTTGAATTCCTCCATCTCGCTGCTTGGAACCTGAATTCCAACTAATACATTTGCTCCAGTTTCACCCTGTCCGAAGCAGCAAGTACAAGAATTCCATTAGATTGTATTGGTCAATGGAAAAATAACTACAAAAAAAAATGCAGTATTTGACTTGAGGAATAATAGAATGTTGCAAATTCCGACCTGTGCACGGTAATGGAATAAAGAGATATTCCATCGTGGACTAAAGGAGTCTAAAAATTTCGTTAAAGCACCAGGTCTTTCTGGAAAGGTAAAACGACAAAGAACCTCGTTCTGAATATCCGGTCGGGCTCCCATCTGAAACATGTTTTCAAAACAAAGTTAAACTTAGTCAAATACAAAAACAGGATCAGTTATTGAGACGTGTTTAGTGAACATTATCGGCTTATCGCAAGACAAGACCATTAAATCAAATAGGCAGCTCTTCGTCAAGCGTTGTTACTCTCTCTCTGTCTCATATTATGGGCTTTATAAATAGCAAGGATAGTGAATTTAGTACGTGACTTTGTTTGGCGGTTGGGAATAGTGAAGGGAAAAGGAAATTTATAAAATTCAAAATGAAGGTAACTCTTCAAGCCAATTTACCATGTGACGCAAATGATCTTTCACCAAGTCAACGTCTGAGAGATTGTGAGTTACAAGCTTAGAAGTTTCCATTCTCTCCTGCATTTCTTTTAGTTCTAAGGGCGTGTGAACACCAACACTGCACACCAACACAATGAATAATGAAATATTATTGGCCTTGGCATAACACTTAGTTGTCAACAAATCTTTATCACAGAAAATGAAAGTCGTTGAAAACTAATAAACTGTGCAAGAGAGATGTCAATATTCTGAGTGGTGGAACATAATGATATATAAAAAATTGATAATAAACAAGAAAGACAAGGCATCTTATGTTTTTCTATGATCTTACCTGTAAAGGACAACAGCTTTCTCCTTGGAACTATATCTGTATTTGAATTCTGTAATATTCATCTGCCCCACCTGCCAGGCCAGAAGAAAATCAATTCAACTATGAACAACTCTGCTTTGGAAAAAATAACAGTGAAGTCGTATAAAAATATACCAATTCACAAAACTGTTTGAAACTGCCAGGCTCCTCAGGCATGACAGTTAACAGCAGAGCTTCTTGTTTACGACCGACATTAGCAAGTTCAGTTACTATCCTAAGTTTATCAAAATTCATGTTTGCTCCGGAGGTTATTGCTATAACATTTTCCCCCTTGAGTCCATAATACTTGCAGTATGCTTCAGCTCCAGCAAGAGCAAGAGCGCCTGCTGGTTCTAATATGCTCCTTTTTTCCTCAAACATGTCCTGCAACAAGCTTTACCAATGTCAAGTCCTAAATAACATGTGGTGCTTTCCAATTTCCTTTTAATGTACAAAACATTCGAAGATATATGCAGAAAATAATTCCCAATTCTCACGGATACAAACAAAACAGCTCCATTCGGACGAATGACAGCTTACCAACTCAACAGCCTGTGTACTCGAATAGAGCTTCTACAATGGAGCAGACATCCTTTAAAAGTACAGAGTAAAATTAACACCCAAATTAATATAATTGTACCACATGCATCTTTTTTTAAAAAAAACTCAGTATCCGGCCCAAGGACCGACTAGTCCGAGCGGTCCAATCCCACCAGCCACTTGCGAAGGTCTGTTTAAAGCCAGACAAAAACTCTGTATGGACTAAACCATCGAAATTCGCACCGTGGGAAATCGAACCTATAATTATCCTATAATCATCCTGTTGTGATTTAATGGCACCAGATAGCCGTTCAAAAAAATGGCACCAGATAAAAAAAAAATCTGGAGTTAACAGTTAAACAGCAATGTAACAGGTTCGTCCTACCACTCTCAGCTCTCTCTCCGACCCCCTTCACTAAATCTAGCCATAATACAGAGAGGAGAAAAACACCACCAAGTATATACAAACCAATGAAGCATTAAATAATTCTTTGCTTACACAACTAAAAAAAGTTCGGATTTTGGAGAGTTCTAGTTTGAATGATTATATGAAAAATACTCCTCCATCAATCAATTCCAAATTTGTTATTGTTTGCAGACTCACATGTCAGTCAAGAAAGATAGATGGAAATGAAAATTTAATCCAGCATCAAAACAACTAGTATATAGATTTAAATTCATTTGACAAGACATTATGAAATTCTCAATTTTACATTTCATAAAACTAGAGAAGTAGTTGCCATAGATAACGGCGGCGCGTGTGCATGTGGAAACTGTTTACAACACCAGAGATTCTGAATGCAAACTTTCACAAGGGAAAGGGTATCTCACCTTTATCGATGCACAAATTGCATCACGGCTTACAAGAACAACGCCATCTACCAACTCCTTGCACAAGCGAAAAGTTTCCTCACCAACCTCTTTTACAGCCACGCCATCTGCAAATCCCCCAACCTGGTCCAAAACCACTCTTTGCCCATGATGAAGTGACAAAGCCAATGCATTTGCATCAGTGGGTTCCACCCCAATTATCTTCACCTGTGAACATTAAAAATGTCAATATTTAGTTAATCACTTAACTCTTCCAAGTGAACAAAGGCACATGCAATGGAAAAACCTATCAGGACAACACCATGCAAACAAACCTCTGGATTTATCCTCTTCACATAAGCGGCAATACCAGCAATGAGACCGCCACCTCCCACAGGCACAAAGATTGCATGAACTGGACGCTTCATCTGGCGCACAATTTCCATCCCGACAGTTCCCTGACCCATAATGACATCGGGATGATCAAAAGGAGGTATGAATGTACGACCGTCCTCTATAGCACGCTTCTTAGCATATGCTTGTGCTTCATCATAGGAGTCTCCAATAAGGACCACAGTAGCACCCCATCTCTCCACAGATTTCCACTGCAAAGGTAAAAAATAACAAAAACACATCTCAATTGACCACATTAATTTCTTCAAGAAGATAAAACAAGAAACAAACAAAGTATTTTCTGGTTTTAACTCTCCGATTCTTAAGGAAAATGGGGCTTAGTAGTCCGAATTTCGGTCATCAGGTAAGTAAAATCTAGCTAATGATTGTTCCAGTTAGGGATCAAACTTGAGTAATTTCGATCTATCCAATATTAACTAAAACTCATCAAACATGTGATTAAAAACAAACAATTCATGAAGAAGTAAATAAATGAATACCTTGATGTCAGGAGTGGTAACCGGCATTGCAATAACGGCGTTGCAGTTCAATCTCTTGGCAGACATGGCAACTCCTTGAGCATGATTTCCAGCTGAAGAACATATAACCCCTTTCTCCAAAACATCCTTTGGAAGTTTAGCCATCATATTATAAGCTCCACGGATCTTAAAGGAAAATACCTATCACAAAATCCACAATTTTATAACAAATATAACTTCACAATCCACAATTTCACAAACAACATATCCTCAAGCAAAATGATCAACACAATTACCACACCCCCAAAAAAAAAAAATAATAATAATAATAATAGCAATTTCAAATATGATTTTAGTCTATGCAATTACAGCATTCTTTGTTTTCAGTCAACAAGTTTTTTTTTTTTTTTTTTGTATCCAGTCCCAACAAATTCAAAAGCTGTTGCTAAGGACCTGTTTGGATTAGCTTATTTTTGAGCTTATGCAAAACAAATAAATAAGCTTTTATGTCTCATTCATAAGCTTGTCAAAGTATTTTATGAAAAAGATACAATTTCTGTTTATGAATTAACATAAAAGCTTATTTATTTACATAAGCTAAAAAATAAGTGAAACCAAACGGTCCCTTAGTCTGAGATGTGACATTTAATCCCATGAACAACATAAGAATGAATGACTTACAGGTTGAAGATCTTCACGTTTAAGCCAAACATTAACACCAAGTCTTTCAGAAAGCTTTGGCGCCAATTCAAGAGGTGATTCAACAGCAACATCATAAACCTTAGAAGTAAGTATACTAGTCAAATAACCCATAGCACTTACTCCACAATCACCTTCATCACCACCACGTGACCTGTCAGGAACCGCTCCTACGTAACCAGGTGGATACTGAAGTGAATCCGGCGAAACCTTCAACCTCGGTGGAGCCACCGCCGGAGACTCAACAATTGGAACAGAAACCATTTCAACAGGTTTTGATACTGCGGCGGCGGTGGTGGTTATGAATGGTTTGAAACGAGGGTTAGGGTGAAGAGTAGTATGGTGCATTCTGTGGCGGTGGTTACGGAGGAGAAGGTGAGGTTGTGGCTGTGTGGTGGTGGAGGATAATCGTAGCGCTTCCATGGTTTGGGTCATTTTTTGATTGATTTCAGACACAAATTTTGTTTGACTCTAATCAAATTAAATCTTACGAGCTTTGCTTTATGACAAGTCTCTGTTCATTCAAATATCCTTGTTGTGTCCAAGGGGTATTTATTCATGTATGTATCTATGTTTTGTTTTTTTGACTAATACAGTATATACCTTTGTTGGTTGGTTTCAATCATTCAGGAATATACAATTGATCATCATTTTATAATGTTTTTTATATATGGTTGAGTCTTTTTTTCAAGCATATTATATTATATGGTTCAGTCAAAAAATAAATAATGAAATTATATGGTTTTTCACAATAATGTTATTATATGGTTGGTGTGTGTACTTTTTTTTATTTTTTATAATTTGCTATGTACTTCCTCTCTAATAAAAAATAAAAAAATATTGTCTTAAGTTTAACTCAGTCGGTAGGAACAATATATAATATATATAAGGTTCGGGGTTCAAATCTCGGTCACCTTAAAAAAAAAAAATTTTAAAAAGTACCTCTAGAAAAACATAAATATATGAATTTGATCCTATTTAGACTAAATTTACATTTTTTTTTTTATATTTTGTAAGAAAAGAAAATATAGATAAGATACATGTACTTTTTTACTTCTATTTTATAAATAAGGTTGTATGTATCTTTGTTGTTGTAGTATGGAGATGTGAATATGAAGATGTTTTATGTGAATTTTTGTTTTTGAATTTGAATCGTCGCATTTTTTTCTCTTGGGAAATGATAATGGGACCTAATAATTATTATGAATGTTGAAACAAGAAAACACACGAAGTTGGTAATTGGTAACTTGGTTTGATGTGCATGTTGCTCCTTAGTTCTTGTTACGACGGGTATCTTTTCTTCATGGAAGTACCCTACTCTACACGAGGACCCTGGTGTGGTGAGAGTGGTACTTCGTTGGACTTTGGTTATACCATTGACGATTCTTCTTTATACATGAACCCGGTACCATTTCTAAGATTTTGGTAGGTTAGGGTGAATCTACAATTTAGGTCATAACTAATAAATATATATAAACATTAAATTTGATACAAAAAACTAAATAATTTTTTTTAAGACCTAATAGACCCGTAAAAAATATTTTGGGGACCTAAATTTCATACTTATTTTTTGGGGCCTAGAGCAGACGCCCTCTTCGCCGTGTCTCAGATACGACCCTGATAAATAAGATCGTAATAAATTTATGGTACATTTTTTAGTGTTATAAATGTGCAACAATGGACCTCTCAAAAAAAAAAAAAGTACAACAACGATATTTGGATATATCAATTTTTTCAACATTCGTTCAACACTTTATTTTATATTTTCTTTATGATATATTCTCCTCACATCATTAACATATCACGTTAATCTCTCTTATTTTTTTCTCCTCTAAAGTATATACACCTATTAAAATATCTAACACATTTTTCATAAATGAATACATGAGAGTGGACCAAGAATTAGCAAGGACCACGTACATAATATACTTTCTTTTGGGTAATAACAATGAAGTCTAAGTGCTTTAAAATTCCATAAATATAGCGCTAGACTTTTTTAATTAGTAGAGTTGTTTAATGATGAAGAAGGCTTGGAAGCAATGTTTTTTATGAATGATGGTAATAAGAAAGAAAAGACTCAAACAATTAACATTAGGCAAAATTTATTTTGAGTCCTTTTAATAATGTTTTTTTTTATATATCATAATATAGTTATTAAAATATATCATGATTTAATCTAGGAAAAAACTCTACAATGTCTTTTGATAGAAAGTAGTTTTCTTCGAATCAACATGGAAAACTACTCTTTCAAAAGAGTATCAGAGGTCTACTTTCTATCAAAAGTGCATCATAATATTTTGATAGAAACTTTATTTAATTCTAAAATTAATCAGAGGTCTACAATATGGTGAATGGACCGTCCGTCCAAGTATCATCAACTCCTTACAACAAATGTCAACAAGCTAAACGACTCTCTGAGTCCCACAGTCCAAGTCGAACAAAGTGAAAAACAAGATATCAAATTGGACTTTGGATTCTTTTTTATAATGATGAATAAAGTTAACCGCCAACACGGTAACAATTTTATATGCAAACAATTCCCTGTGACAAACAACGAATATAAGGAAATTTATAGCTTTTCAGTCCCAATTCAAGCGAATAAGCACCACCCAGATTTTCCGACAAAGTGTTTGCAGAATCGAAAGCTTTAAACCCTACTGGTTTCAACAAACCTGGATAGAAACAAGAAAAACATATGTCCAATAAAGCGATACACCAATCAAAACCAACTCAACTCTAGTTGTAGAAGGAAAACAACGACAAAGAGGCTAAGCTGCAATGATGAACCAGAGAGATGTGGCATCAAAAACACAACTCAAACCTGGAATGATCCGGAGTTGACTTGAAACTTCAAACCCATATTTGGAATGGAGCAGCTATGGTCTTAGAAACAACACATAACCGATCTGACCCAGAACTCTGACCCACGAACATGATCCAACAATGAAGTACGATCAGACCCAGAAAAGAGCCAACAACCACCGCTGGAAGAAGGCGACGCCAGACTTCCTAGGTTCAAAACCAACGTTCAGATAAAAGCTCGAGCTGCAACACCATCTATAAGAACGATAGTGATGGCTAAAGACCCTGCGACCGAAGCTACACAACCCCTGACCTCCCGCAAGGAACCAACATTCACACTTGCGAACGACGACGATATAGACAATGACGACAAACAAGAAATATGAAACGTTGGAGGTAAAAAGGTGTGACAGTGATGTGGAGAAAAACTCTCCTCGCACCACCATCTCTTAGATCTATGATGGACGAAATTAGCAAGTGCACCAAATCGCAACGAGTAGTAAGTTGTATCGTTCTCTATAAGGATTGTCGTTCAACTCAATAATTAGCAAAACTTATTTCAATGCGAAAAGTAAATGAAGATGAATAGAATTTCAGGGTTAAATTGCCCTGCCCAATGCGAGATTAGGTTTTTGGGATTCAAATGATTAACGTCGATTAGGGTTTCCTAAAATCCCCCCTTTCGTCTTTATTTGAATTATCTTTTAAGAAATAAAACAACTTATGTGGTGCATCACTGATTTAATGTGTCACGACGGTCAAACCCACATTGGACCTCTTTAGATAACTCTTGTAGGACCCATCAGAGTAGTGTGTTATGTTTTTCTAATGAGTGGAGTAAGGACGGAGACGACTCAAACCTGAACTTCTTAACCTCAATAAGAAGTAGTAATTAAAAAAGCCAATGAACTAATAAAATTTTGGGTTGTTAGTGCCTACTTTAATCCTACGAATCAATCCCTAAGGTTACACTCGTAGTTAACCAAATGACAAAACATTAAGAGCGGGCTTAATCTAATTTAAATCTCAACACAATCAAAAGCATAAATTGAATACATACTTTATTAATAAATTCAAACAAATAAGAAGGGGTTCATCATGGAACCCTAATCAAGAGGTTTAGTTGCTCACGGCAACAAACATTATAACAAAACAATATAAAACCATACCCTAGGAAGAATAAAAGGAGGAGAAATTCCGCCTTGAATCTCTAATTCTTGACATTTGCTCTGAACTGTCAATGTTTCTGAATGAATAAAATAGCGGGTAAGGGTCTCTATTTATAGCATTAGGTTACTTAGGGATTAAGAAAATCAGGCTTTATCCGTTGATCCAGCTTGGAAAACAGGAAAAATGTGGAATTTTACCCGGCACCAGGCGCCTGGGCAGCAAGGAATGGTGTCCCAGGCGCCTGAGGCATCCCCTCAAGTGTGATTTCTTGCGTTTTCTTCCTGTTTTTTATCGTTCTTTCGTCTGGAAACTCCTAGAACTTGAAATGAATTTTCTTCACTTTGTATTGTCTTCAACAACCTTCTAAGAACCCTTGATTTTAAATTCTTCATCCTTGATCCTTCACATGATGTCTTGAATTGATGATTTACATGATTATTCACTACAAACCAATCAAAACACCTATGAAGTTGCATGATCTAGGATAAAACTAAATTACGACTCGAAGGAAGGCAATACAATATATTCCTCAATTCATTGATAACTCCTCCTATTTGTCTTCAAATGTAATGAAAAAGTACTAAAAACATAGCCAAAATATCATGTAATGCTTTGTCATCAATCTACATCACGGTGGCTGAGTTTGAAAAAGGGGTAGCAGCGGCTGTGGATTTGGAGATGTAAATAAAAGAATATATGCAAGTGTTCGTTTATTTATATTAAGCTAATAAAAACATATATTATTCCCCTAAAAAAACATATATTGCAATTATTTAAAATATAATATATGCAACTAGTCTAGAAGTCTTAGCTCAACTGGTAAATGTAAAAATTGTAAGGCCGGACGTCGTGACCCGAGTTCGAACCCGGGACCTTACAGTTGTATGTGAGTTTAATTTAAGTGGATTACCACTTCATCTAAGACCAAAACAAAATAAAAATATATGCAACTATATTTTAGTTTCTAAATGTTAATTTATATATAATTGAATTTTTTTGTCTAATATAGTTTTTTACATGGTATATTATTATGACTTTTTAAGGGTAAACGACGTAAACACAAAGGAGGCCTTATCGAAATTTCGTTAAAAATATTTTAACTTATTTTTAAGAAAATGTGTCAAAATAAAAATGTTTAATAAAACGTTTTTGTAGAATAGGAGTATGTAAATTGTTGTAATTTCTTTATGGCCTCTTGAAGACTTAAAATATTTAAGAAAAATATTTTTGTTGGAATTTAAAAAAAAAATGTTATTTATTCGGTATCATTGAAATGTCTCAAAGTAGTTTAAGAAACTCTTCTATTTTGATTAGATCATATTAGAGAATGATATATGTTAGGTTTTAATCATGAGGTACAAATAAAATGAAAGAGTTGGTCAACGGGAGAGGCCAAAGGCTCGACTATGAGGCAATGTCATTGCCAATTAAGGTAGTTTGTATGGGATCAATGACTAACCTAGTACTCTTCTGTTTTAAAATATATGTTGCAGCGACTATTTTACAAATGTCAACGCACAATTTTGATCGTTAATATATTTAATTATATAAAATAAAACAATCATATAAATTTAATATTTTGAAAATATTCATTGAGACAAATCGAAAAACATCTTATATGATAATATTTGTGATCGTACCTAATCAGAAGGTGACTGTCGGTGCTTCAAATGAGATGGTATTGAAGTGGTGGAAAGCTTCTGAACGCTTCAGGGAACGGAGGGGGGTGTACCTGCAGTTGCTCTGACGCTCAAGCCAGTAAAGATCAGAGTGTGAGGGTTTATAGAGTAAGAAGAGTTCTAACTTGGGGACTGCATTGAGTCCCCTATTTATAGAGGTGGAGAGATACAGAGCCGTTGTAATGGCACACCCAGCTCTGGCGGTTACGAAATCGTGGGAAGTGTAATTGCCAGAGAGTTTATTGCGGGAACGTGCAAAGAAACGTTGGGGTTCGTTTGAACCGGTCTTGTTTGCTCCGTGCACCCCTTCACGGGGAAGAGAGACTAAGTAAACGGGCCAAGGATCCTTTTGGCCGGTCCAGAAAAGTAGCCCCTCAAGTCGTTGCTCTTGATAAAGAATGATGACTTAAGGGCGGGCATATTTTGATGCTTAGAGACGGCCAGGAAAGGAAGGTCGTCGACAAGGTCGAGCGGACAAGCTATATGAGATCGCCCCGGTTTAGGGGACTGTCAGTCTTTGATGGTCGCAATACTGTCTAGTAGAATTTGAGCGGACACGTAAGAGGCTTGTGTTCGTTATCCTACAAGGATTATTGTTCCCAACCAGACAAGTCCGCCTTTCAGGTGATATGTGTTCGATAAGCGGATGCTCGGTTTCTTTGGTTGGTTTGAAAGATTCCCTCGTCAGAGTTTTGGTCGATTTTCATTCATGCATTTAATGCCCACGTCTCGAGGGAAAGGTTGAGGATACATGACCTTTGGTTTCTGATTTACACGTGTAAAGGCTATTGTGGTACTTGAGTACCTATAACTTTGGAGTGTCTTCTTGGTTTGTGTTTCCAAGACGTTATCAGAACCGTTGATTTAATCTTGACGTTTGCACAACCATTATCAACCATCAGGACCCTTAAATGAAAGATTTGATTAAATATGAGTTGTGAGTTTGTCACTTAGGTGTGGAACTGTAGGTGACAGGCCGTAGTGGAATGCAGCTCAATGGCTTCTGAAAGGTTTTGTGAAGTGGGTATAAATAGTTCAAACTCTTGTTTGGAACTTTTACCACGTTCACTTCTAAGACTTAGACAAATCTTTGAGAGTTCTTTCAGAGACGAAGTCTTTCCGACCCATTAGTTCTTCACTTCAAGTTCTATCTTCTTCCCTCGCAACAGGTATTATTTCGATGATCTTTTAACCCTTTGCTTTACGTTTTGCTTTCCTTAGTTTCCCGTTTAAGAAACTGTAAGATCGCATGCTCTTTTGAGTAGGTAGTTATTCCGACGCGGTGGTTTCAGCCGTTTACAACGGTGGATTTCACTGCACTAGAGGAGTTTTAGGTTTTTGCTGTCTGTTTCTGCGTTTTGCTTGAGAAACATTGGCGACAGGCTGTGCTTTTCTCCGTATTAGGGTTGTGTCCGGTCGAGGCTTCCTGAAGAGGGTCGTTGACCTGAAGGAGAAATGAGTATGATCTTTGGATTGATCTTCTCCTTGCTTTTCCCTTTCAAGTTTAGATTATGGCACGCAACCCTCCAGATGACAGTGGAACGACTTATGATCTTTCTTGGGTTGGGAAGGAAACCCTAGAAACGGTTTCGCTTTTTTCAATCAATGGGGCGGCGAGAATCCCGCGCTGCTATATTAGGAGGAGAGAAGACTAGGAAATGATTTCCCCTACCACTTCAGATATGGTTTGTTCACGATTCCTGGCGAACCGTATCCCCATGTATGAAGCAGTCTTTCGAGAGATAGGTTTTCCACTTCCCTTCTCTCTGTTTCACGTTGGTGTTTTTGAGTGGTTAGAACTATGTCATTCCCAACTAAATCCAACCTTTTTTGCTTATATGAAAGCTTTCGAACTGGTGTGTCGCTTTCTACGTCTTCCTGCGACCAGGGAGTTATTTTTTGCCATCTTTACCATTCAGTGGGGTTTGGACAAAGATGGCACGTTCAACCTTGTGTCCTTCCGTCAGCGCTAGGTGTTGTTCGAGGTCTTTACCAGTGAGACCACGAAGTTCCAACAAAGATTCTTTTTAGTTAGGCCGCGAACAGAAGTGGCGCTAAAAAGTGTTCTTAAAGTATTGGAACGCCCTCATGCTGATGTTGGCACTGTATCCACAAGGGTTCCTCGTTCCCTTTTTTTATTGGAGTAAGGATCATTTCAAGCATACGTCAGAGATGTTTAGAACGGTTATGCTGGTTTGTTTGAGCGGAACAAGACGAGCTTTGCTCGCATTCTTGAGTTTGTGCGCTCTTTTTCTAGGGCGGTTGTAGTGTCTGAGGATGGTAACCCCGTTTTAGATTCGCGGGGGAACCCGGTTACCAAACCTCGTGTGATTGATACCCGCTCCTTAGTGCTCTCGAATGACCCCATGGTCCTTTTGGGTATGTTTGCTTTATTGATGCTATCTTTTATCTTAGCTATGTTTCTTTACAAATGACCTGTTCACTTCTTGTCGTGCAGGAAACATGTCCAATATCCGAGCTTTGGTGAACCAAGCCAATCAGAAAGTCAGCGGTGAAAAGGCGCCACTAGTCGTAAAGCCAATCCGAGATTTGGTTTTTAGAAGGTAAAAACGGGGAGAGCTTTTATATTCCCACAGACGACGCCACTGGTCGTACCTGATCAGAAGGTGACTGTCGGTGCTTCGAATGAGATGGTATTGAAGTGGTGGAAAGCTTCTAAACGCTTCAGGGAACAGGGGGGTGTGTACGTGCAGTTGCTCCGACGCTCAAGTCAGTAGAGATCAGAGTGTGAGGGTTTAGAGAGTAAGAAGAGTTCTACCTTGGGGACTGCATTGAGTCCCCTATTTATAGAGGTGAAGAGCTACAGAGCCGTTGTAATGGCACACCCAGCTCTAGCGGTTACGAAATCGTGGGAAGTGTAACCGCCAGAGAGTTTATTGCGGGAACGTGCAAAGAGACGTTGGGGCTCGTTTGAACCGGTCTTGTTTACTCCGTGCACCCCCTTCGTGGGGAAGGGAGGTACCACAAGTAATATTGTCAAACGTAGCATTTGAGCTCTAGATTATATTGGGCCTAGGTAAATGGGTCAATGATTCTTTTGGCCGGTCCAGAACAATTTGTATTTATATATTAATTAAAAGGTATGATCAAAGCAAGTCATGTAAATAATACATATTGTGAAAATACAATATATGTTTTAAAAAGGAGGAAGTAAGTTAACATGGACATAAACATTGTAGCTTTACAAGTATATGCCTATTTAAAATTATAAGGACAGACACTCCACTTCTCCACAATTAAATTATGTGAGTTCTAGCCATTAAATTACTTGACAAAAAATATTATAAGGACATTGAAGCGATAAATTATATAAAATATTTTTAGCAAAAACAAAATTCGCATCACCTACGAGTATATTTTTTTTTGAGAGAAATCATCTACGAGTATATATCTATTTAAAATTCATGTGTTGTATTATTGCTCTATTTTTTACTTTATTTGTAACTTCATTAAAGTACCAATTTTAAATTTGGTTGGTTATTGTATTTTTAGTTATATAATATTAGTATTGACGTAGCATTTTTATTTTTTTTTACAAAGACATAAAATATTTTGAAGCTTTAAATATAAACTTCTGTTGAAAATTAACAAATATTACTCCACAACATAATTATGCCACGAATCACACGAGTTTAAAATCTAATTAATTTTTAAAAACAAATTATTCAACATGCACAATGGAAGTGAATTTGTCACGATCAGATGGAGGTATAAAAAATGTTGAGCAACTGGTGAATGTGAGTAAAAATATGGTTTATTGAATACTTGCCCACATAAACGTCTCAACGGTGCATGTGAAGTCTCACTGATGACGGTGTAGCATATATAATAGGGGATCTAATATAGATGGGACAAAAATTAGTTTATAATACTTTCATATAAAAGGAAAATCTTATAAGTCTTTTTAAAGTGCCTAAATTTTGTTATTTTTGCTCAAAAGGTCGATGTATAAGGCTACATAAACCCATCCTGTCAAAAATACAAAGCTACATCAACCCAAATATATTTTAAAAAAAAAAAAAACAAAGAGAGAAACAATACAAAAAATGGGATTAGGCCAAAACTTTCTTAATCATAAGAGAACCTAACATTAGGCAAACCCAAGTCTATTTTTAGTAAAGTACCACAAATCTCTAGGTTTACCATTCCATCAAACACAAGTGTTCACTAAAAATCATAGATTAGCCAACACACATGCACAACTTGATGTTTATTTTTAGTAAAGTACATATCTAACAACAACAACAACAAATCAAAATAACTAGCGTTTACAAAAATTGTCATTAAACTACTGATGATATTTATTTCTTAAAAAAGATAAATACAAATTTATCATAAATATTAAATATGGTTCAATTCTCTCAAAAAAAAATTAAAAATGTTTCAATATTAAATTCATAACAACAAAATCCGATTGCATTTATATGGTATTATTGTCTCCACGTATTCATAGCACAAGTAACTTTATATAAAAGAATGTTGTAATTAGCACATTGATAAAAATAACTTGTATTTTTTAAAATGAATTTTTCTTTTATGAAATTATTGACCCCCTTTATTAAATTTGTTGAATCCGTCCCTAATCCGCGATACAACTTACGAACTTCTTCCATCCAAACATAATTCAAATATTCGAAAGGGAAAATTTTGCATGATGGGAGATTATAGTTTGATCAAGTCTTTTGTTAAATTTTAAAGATGACCTCCGGTCAAGAAAAAGCTTTAAAAGATGACGACTTG
The DNA here is from genome assembly GCA_958299785.1 of Medicago lupulina. Taxonomy (NCBI): domain Eukaryota; kingdom Viridiplantae; phylum Streptophyta; class Magnoliopsida; order Fabales; family Fabaceae; genus Medicago; species Medicago lupulina. The sequence continues at coordinate 24,884,804 of OY283141.1, read as the reverse complement.
GATCATTAGTTAGTTTCTCACTTCTAATCTAAATCATAAAGATATAATATCATCACATCTTTGTACTTTGTTTACTTTAAAAACTATTGAATTCACATGAAATGTGCCAAAAAAAATTATTTTACAAATGTCACCATTATCAAAAAGTAAATAAAACTACTGCTTAAAATCAAGTTACTTACTAGAAGCCAAAACTATTGCTTTGCTAGAATCTTAATGTGGCTTAATATCAAATGGATTGTAAAATGTCCTGTTTGAAACAGATTGTAAGACATTGGTAAACTAATACACTAATTTATGGTATTGTGTTGGAAATCAAGTGTGAGTGATTATGTTCTATATCGATTAAAAATGGAGAAAACCTTGTATATATAAGAGAGGAGGCTCATATATACCTATTGTCGTGGCGTCTAAGTCTCCAAATAGTCTTAGACGTTTGGCTCATTGCCGCTTCCGATACTCCCCAACATATTGCTAGAGCATTCTTATCTCACACTAGCCACAATATTTTATAGGATATACCACCTACTATGTACTCTTTGATTATGAATGAAATATACTAAATTTGTTTTTGCTCGAAAACAAGAAAAAAGAAGAAAAAAAACTAAAGAACCAAAACCGATCACCAATAGGACACCAAACCGAAATCAAGGTTCTCAAAGATCCAAAATATCTTAACATTTTTTAGGTTAAATATATCACTGATAAAATTTGAAACCAAAGTTTTTCACATGAGATTTAATCGTCAATTATTAGACTTACAATAAATAGGAGCGGCTCTGTTTGTTACTGTTTATTACTATAATCGTAAACGGGGTTATCAAAAATTTTAAATTTAAGAAGTTTTTTTATAAGAAAAAACTTATTGTATTTCATTCATTATAATAGTAGAGATGCAAGATAGAATCCTAACATAAATATGAAAGCTAGTATGACTCGAAACCATCCTAAAAAAATATGGAAAATTAGATTCCTTTAAAAAAAATTGGGAAGATAAATTATTGGAACAAAGAATCAAAGAATAATTGTAAAAGTTAAAATATGATTAAGACAAATGGATAAAATATTTATATTTTGACTAGAGACATAGATAAAACATAGAAATTAGTCGTTAAAGAAAAAATATAAAATTAAATTTAAAAATGGGCGAGAGTAGCTGGTAAGGGGGTGACTCATTGGGCACTATAACATGTGATTTATTAAGGATTCTCTTTTGTTGTCCCAAATCAACTTCCCTAGAAATAGCCAATGTAACTAAGTGACAAAGAACAGGTTGGTGAGTTTTTGGAATTTTCTGCCCAGATCACTATTATCAAATATCAAGTCCTTCACCCAGTGAAAATTTTATTAAAACATGCATCCATGTGTTAAACAATTCTATTAATATTTCACAAAAATATGATGAATATATTATTTTTTTGGTACAAGATGAATATATTATTTATACCTATGTAAATATGTCTTATACACATACATCAAATATATGTTGTCTCATCATAGATGTCAACATCTACGATGTCTTTGGCAAAAACAAAAACAAAAGATGCTACGATGTCAACATGCCGCATGCCACCCTTTGGAACTTCATTTGAAAATTTGAAAGGTCACATTTCTTTTGAATTCAAGTCCTTGTACATGGTGGACACCTCCGAAACTCTTATTTAACACTCACTTACATAACTTTTTTATACACATGTCATCCTAGAAAAGTGAAAATCAAATAAATAAGAGAAATTATATTTGTACGATGATTTTGTGACAATTTTTGGAATAAAACTCTTTCTCGTATTTATATTGTGCACTCTCTCTTTCTTAAGAAAATAAAATTCCGATCCTCTTATTTTAAAATTTGGTTTTTTAATTGCCTGATTTCATTTTGATCGAATTTTTTTAATCCTTGATCTCTTATCTTTTTTGTGTTGTTGGAGAAATGATATTTGTCACGAGAAAACTGTTCACAGTAACATCACGATGTTGTTAAAATATCTGCAAGAGGAATTCTTTGTACCTTAATGGTGAAAATTGATTTGTGATACTTCAGGACAATTTTCTTCGCAAGATTCTTTTTGTTGATATGATCTATTCATTGATACGTTTATTTAAAAATGAGTTTTTGTTTAGACTAATTATTTAAAAATGAGTTGAACAATACATTTTAACTAATTTAATATGATTTTTACAAACCTTATTGTACAACTCATTTTTAAATAAATGTATTAAAAAATAAACCAGTTTCTATAAATAAAAATAAACACGTGTTTAATAATTCATTTAAAATAAAAATAAGTTTCTATCACCATGTAATCAAAAGAACATGTTCTTACTCTAATAGTTTACAATTGATTGCACCATAACATCAATATCGTGTATGTAAATAATCATAATTTTGATTTTGAAAATGAAAGAAAGAGGTCGCACGTATGAAAGAAGAAGTAAAGTATGATGAAAAAGACATGTTTGATTATCACGAATACAAGAGTTCCAAATATGGAAAAGATAAATCAGAGGAGCTGCATATGAAGCAAAGAAAGTTGTGATGGATAAGGAATTTTGGAATAAGGCAACTGAGATTCTAAAGATATTTGAACCCATTGTTTAGGTCTTGAAGTTGGTGGATGGTGATCATAAACCAACAATGGGCCTTCTTTATGAAGCAGTTGATAGAGCCAAGCAAGCTATTGAGAAAAATTGTCGTTACAATACCTATTACAATTCAATCATTGACAAAATATGGATTTATATGCATTATAATCTGCATTCAACGGGGTCATATCTACATGTTTAATTTATTTATTTTACATGTTGGTATTTAATTTTGAAGTATAAATATTAATTTGTATATACATGTTTATCCATTTTCTCTAAAGGTTATTTTCTCAATCCACAATTTCAATTTGGATTAGTCCATGGAAGTCATGTAGCTAATTGGAAACCATGGAAGGAACTAGAAAAGTAATAATCAAAATAGAACCGAATGTTGATATTCAAATAAGAGCCATAAAGCAGATGATACATCTTTACATGTTATACACATATATAATTTAAATTATAGAAACAAAATTATTCATTTGAAGACTTATATGGTGTGTATATATCATTATAGTTATTACTTTTTTTAGATAAGTTAGAGACTTTTGAAACTCTACAAGCTCAAAAAGCAAATGAAACCTGGTATGTATGATTTATATTTTGTGCTAGTTAACATGAAAAAAAATGAAAAGTTATGCTAATTTTTAATATAAATTTTTTATATAGCTGAATGGTGGTTGATATATGGATCTTGTGCTCATGTACTTCAAAACATAGCTATAAAATTTCTTAGCCAAACAACTTCAGTTTCAAATTGTGAGAGAAATTGGAGTACATTTAGCTACATACGTACAAAGACAAGAAATAGGCTAAAGTATCAAAAGCTTCAAAAACTTGGCTTTGCATTTTACAACATGAAGCTAAAAATGAGGACTACCATGAGAAGAAGTCGGGAAGACATTGTAAAAGTTTTAATCGTATCAACCTTGATCATATATTTCAAGAAGACTATTTATCACCATGGATTGAGGAAAGAGAGGGACCATTGTTGGATGGAACCCAAAATTTAGAGAGGCTCCCTATTGACTTAGATAATGATAATGATGAAATACTTGTTGGTGATGTCTCAAACTCAGGTCAAACTCCTAGTCAAAGTGGTGATGGTGGTTTAAGTCCACCCGGTGATGGAAATAGTGGTGGTAGTCATGGCAATGATGGCAATGGTAATCCTGAACAAAGTCCTGGAGTGAGGGGTCATTTAATTCTTTTCATGAAGAATCATATATTAGGCGTGATTAAAATTTGTGGCTTCCTAAAATGGAAGAAGATTCACTTGTTGGTATGATTAATGTTGGTGGTAGTAGCAGAGGTCGAGGAAGACGTGGTAAAAGTAGAAGGCGTGAAGAGACTCCATTTGATGATTTTCCTCATCAAGTGGAGTACAATCATTTGGTGATTTTGGTTTTGTTGCACCATTTGAAGGTAGTCAAGGTAATTATCCATCATATTACCAACAACCTTCTTATATATCACATGTGTATTATCTATATATATCAAACCCAAATGCACCTTTTTATAATCAACCTCCTACAAATTACCACCATGACTCATCAACAAATTCTTCATATGACTACCAACAAATTGAACCACCAAGAAGTTCTGCATTGTTTGATTATGTCTTTGGAGGAAGTGAAAATAACAATGATGAAGGTGATAGCGAAAGTTATGATCCTGCATATCGTTCTACCATATGGTAACTAGTGGTGTAATCAATAAGTTTTTATTAGACTTTTTCAAATGTATTAGTAGTTTTTTATGATGTGAACTAAATGTAGTTAACTATCATGAATTTTGTTTAAAGATATGCTATGAGTAGTAATTTATTAGTTAGTTTCTTTTCAATCCGTCAAACATTTTATCTTTGCCAAATGTAGTTTAGTTTTATTATTATATTTACTTTAAACTTGTTATAATAATGGGTTTACTTTAAACTTGTTATAATAATGAGAAAAAAGGATTAATCTAAGTTATTATACATAATATGATAATGTATATAATTTTAATAAGTTTTGTGCAACATTGTTATTAATTCACACCGCAAAGACCATTATTAGTATCGCAGTATCTATTACAGCTGAAATTGCGCCAACCTTGACGCAACTGCGATCGTGACCGTTATTTAAAACCTTGCTAACTACTGCCTAACTATCGTGTCTGCAAACGACAATTAATTGTTGCTCTTGAAACAATTATTAAATATCGATCCCCAACAAACAATAATTAATTGTCGTTGAATATATTTATGGTAGTTTGAGATGCATGTGAGCAATCCATAGATACATAAAAGAACAATTTTCACAATACAAATCTCTTACGGGTTAACTTTTACAAGTTACATGAAGAAGAAAAAAAACTTGCCTACTTTAAAGTAGAATGTTAAGTTTTTTTAAAAGTTTTCTTTTTTCTGTACTCCACATCTGGTCTCCTAAACCTCCAACCTAGTAAAAACTACTCATTTTATCTTCGTCTCTTTTGAATTTTTATCTTAGAGTATTGTTAACCGGTGTCCCATGATATTAATAAAGAAACTAAAGATAGAAAGGAAAGTCAAATTTTGCATTAAAAATAACACTTTTTCAACTTTCAAAAAATAGAATACACAATTTTCAAACTAATATTTTTTTAGGTTTAATTGCAGTTATAGTTCCCCTATTTTAAAATTCGACAATTTTGGTCCTCCATCATATTTTTGGACTGTAAAAATGTGATAAATTTTAAATGTCGTAGAATATGATCTGAAGATGGAAAAAGATCAACATCGATGAAATTGTAACAAAATTCTCTTGAAAACATCAATTAAAAGTTAAAACATATCATATCACAATATTTTAGACAAAATATTTGATAGAGGGACTAAGACTGCAATTAAGCCTTTTATTTTTTATAATTCTTTAACAAGTGTCTTGGTGCCCCTGGTACACTTGTTAACATCTCTCTTATATTTTAATTTCCCTCTTTAATTTTTTGAATACTAAATAAGTTTTGTGAGTTGCCTTAAATAAAAATATATTTTAAAAAATCAATTTTAAGTGAATTTTTTTTAATTATCGGCATGCAATTCTAAGAACATTAAGCTGAAACGATTGAATTCAACTAGAGTTGTCAAAATAGTTTTTTGACATCATTCACCGAGACATACAATTTTCAGAAGAGTATTGCTATATCTCACAAGAGATTTTACCATGATGGGATAGTGAAATACCTCATAGCCACTTACATTCTCTCTGGGCCGGAAGAAACAGGATTGTTGTTGCTATATTTTCTGTATGCAACGGTTGGTCAAAGAATCGTGTAAAATCATATGAACAAAATCTTGCCGACACATTCGTTTAATTTCATGAATCATTGAGTCGCACTATCTAGCATTATCCTTTTCAGAATGCTGAAGATACAATTTTAAGTACGAGGACATGTTTTCGGTGGTATTTCGGGCTCCGTCTACGGTGGGAGACCTGAATAGAATTCTTCTAATTTAGGGGTAATGTCGTCCTACGGTAGGCACATTTTTTTTTTGATAAAATAAATATGAACCATTAGATAAGGGTTAACTAACCTTTGGATCAAAATACTTCCTATACACCCTCAACATCCAATTGGTTTCCTTTATTCGAAATTACTTTTTTCTTTCCTCTCTCGCTCCAGTACTAACCTTGGAGATCTTGTTGTTGTTGCCACTTGGGTCCAAATTTTATCAACAAAGAAAAAGGAGAAAAACATGATATTAATCAATTTTCTTTCAAATATTAATTTTTATTTGGACAAAACATGAATTAAATGAATTCTATTGATTTCTGTTTTTTTATTTATTTTAAAGCTTCATTTTCTTCCCATTTTGAAGCTTATTTGTCTTTTAGATTCTTCTTTCTGAGCTCATGTTGCTGGTAGCAAGTTAGTGAAAAGTGGTGATTTTTCAATTAGGACAACAATTTGAAGAAGAAGAGAGGAATCAGAATCTGAGTTCCTCAAAAGATGAAACCTTCACAATTGTGATAAATCATAACATCATGAATATTTTTCATTTTAACTTGCAGAATAAATTAAAAATAAAATTAAAAACCTTGGAAAAATTAATAGAGATTTCTTTTTGAAGTGAATTGAAAGTTGAAACTGGTGGTGATTTTTCCAGCACAATCTTTAACAAAGAGGATGAAGGGACTGAGAAGGGAATTAGATATGCAGTACAAATTTGCTTTAAAATCATAGAATGAAGGGTTATTTGATTGATTTTGCTCCATTAAAGGGTGTATGTATTAGGAAATCAAGTGAAATGAATAGAATGAATTGTTATTATTGAAATGAGAGCTTACAATTTGTATACATACTAATAACTAGATGTATGATAAGCTATCATGATCAAACTATAGAGGAAAAGAACCCTAAGCACAGTTACTTGCGCAGCAAGTAACAACTGTCTAAGTAATGTTGCTATCAGCAGTATCATTATGTAATATCCCCCCACAAGTTGGAGGTTGATAAATATTTATCAAGCCCAACTTGGAGAGGAGTACATTAAAGGTCTTGGGAAGCAAAGCCTTTGTGAAAAAATCAGCAACTTGGTCTTGGGAAGAAACAAAAAGCAACTTGAGAATACCAGATTGAAGTTTCTCTCTGAATAAGTGACAGTCAATTTCCAAGTGTTTGGTGCGTTCATGAAAGACAGGATTGGAAGCAATGTGAATTGCATTTTGATTGTCACAATAGAGGACAGGCAGCTTAGAACATGAGACATGTAGATCCCTGAGAAGATAAAGAATCCATTGCAATTCACAAGTTGCTGAAGCCAATGCCCTGTACTTACCTTCAGAGGAAGATCTGGAAACAGTGATTTGTTTCTTAGTTCTCCAAGAAATCATGGAATTTCCTAAGAAGAAACACTGGCCAGAGATAGACTTCCTAGTATCAAGGGAACCAGCCCAGTCAGCATCAGAAAAACCTTGCAAAGTGAGAGAGGAGTTTTTTGGAAAGAATAAACCTCTTCCTGGACAACCTTTAAGGTACTTCAAAACCCTTAAAGCTGCATTGTGGTGAGTTTGTGTAGGTTTAGACAAAAATTGGCTCAACTGCTGGGTAATGAAAGTGATATCAGGTCTGATAGTGTTAAGGTAAAGAAGTCTGCCTACAAGTCTCCTATATGCAGCAATATCATCAAAAGGAGGACTGGAGTCATGGTGAAGTTTGATGGATGAGTCAGATGGGGTAGAAACTGGTTTGGAACCTACAGTTCCTGAATCAGCAAGCAAGTCCAGACAATACTTCCTTTGACACAAGGAAATCCCCAATTTGGAATGAGCAACTCCAATGCCTAAGAAATATTTCACCTGACCTAAGTCTTTGATTTTGAATAAAGAATCCAATACAGACTTAATTTGATCAAAATCACTAATAGAATTCCCTGCAAGAATTATATCATCAACATACACCAGAAGAACTGTGAATGAGGAAGAGGTTTTCTTGACAAACAGAGAATGATCAGAAGCAGCTTATAAGTAGTCTTGAGCCAAAAGAGTAGAAGTTAATCTTTCATACCACTTTCTACTGGCTTGCTTGAGACCATACAGAGATTTATGTAGCTTGCAAACGTGATTAGGCTTTACTGGTTTGATGCCAGGAGGAAGCAACATGTATACATCTTCCTGAAGTTCACCATGCAGAAATGCATTATTTACATCAAGCTGATGTAAATGCCAAAGCAATTACAAGCCTGACAGTAGTAAGCTTAGCAAATGGAGAATAGGTATCAAAATAATCTAAGCCTTCAGTCTGGTTGTACCCTTTGGCCCCTAATCTTGCTTTGTATCTTTCAACAGTACCATCAGCATGAAACTTTACTTTGTAAATCCATCTACAACCAATAGGTTTAACATTGGGTGGTAAATCCACAAGCTTCCAAGTACCAGTTTTCTCAAGAGCTTGAAGTTCAACTTGCATGGCATGCTTCCAACATTCATGTTTGTTTGCTTCAGCATATGATGTTGGCTCAGGTTGTGAATGCAAAGACATGACAAAAGAAGAATGGTTATTAGAAATTTGATGGTGAGAAACATAGTGACAAATAGGGTATGTAGATGCATGAATATTATTACAAATATAGTCTTGAAGGTAGGATGGAGCAGTAGTATTTCTGGTAGAATGTCTTTGAATGATAAGGGAAACAGGTGAAGGTGGAGGAGTATGATGAGGAACAGGTGATGATGAGGTTACAATATCATCAATGATAGGAGACTGACATGATAGAGTGACAGTATCAGTAACATGTATGGAAGGGAAATGAGAAAAATATTCCCAATCAGGAGAAGTGGAAGATGGAGAATGGTGATAAGGGAGATGATTTTCATGAAAAGTGACATGTCTAGACACAAAAATTTCTCTGGAGTTAAGATCATAAAGAGTAAAACCTTTATATCCTGACTTGTAACCCAAGAAAATAGACTTTCTAGCTCTAGTTTGTAATTTTGTTCTATGGGACTGTAAAGTTGAAGCATAACACAAACAACCAAAAACTTTAAAAAGAGAAATATCAGGAAGTTTATGATGAAGCAAAAAGTAAGGTGATTTATTTTCAAGTAAAGGTGTGGGAACTCTGTTTATGAGGAAAACAACATGATGAATAGCATAAGACCAAAATGATGGAGGCAGTTTGGATTGATAAAGCAAGGCTCTTCCTACATTAAGAATGTGTTGGTGTTTGCGCTCAACTCTACCATTTTGTTGGGGAGTTTCTACACAGGACTTTTGATGTAATACCATGAGAAGCATAAAAGGAAGGTAACATAAATTCAGGGTCATTGTCAGTTCTAATAAACTTTGGGGTAGTATGGAAATGAGTTTGAATCATAGTAATAAAATTTTGAACATGTGTAGCAACTTCAGCTTTGGTTCTAAGAAGAATGACCCAAAGAAATATATTGTGATCATCTAAAATAGTAACGAAATAACTATGTCCATGAACAGAAGCAACAAAAAGGGGACCCTAAATATCTAAGTGGATGAGTTCAAAATTAGTAGAAGCATGTGAAAAACTAGAAGTAAAAGGTAAATGCTTGTGCTTGGCAAAATGACAAAGATCATAAGTATCTTTATTCTTATTAATAGAAATAGCAGGATACAAAAGAGACATCATATGAAGTCTTTGATGAGACAAATGACCAAGTCTAAAATGCCATAAGGCAGTATCAGGTACAAATTGACTAGTCTTATTACAATGAGAAGGTAAAATAGCATTACATGAACTATTTTGTAAAACAAGAGACTCAATATGGGAAGATTTGCATGATGGATAGAACTTGCATAAACCATCCATCTGTTTAGCCAAACCAATCATCTTCAAAGATTGTTGGTCCTGTATGAGGCATTTTTCAAGAGAAAAATGAAAGAAACATGTTAAAGAATCACAACATTTAGCCACAGAAATCAGGTTTAAAGTAAAATGGGGTGAATACAAGACATGAGTCAAATGAAACTTGGAATTGAAAGAGACATTGCCAGCAAAATGAGCTAACACAGTGTTACCATTTGGTAAAGAAACATAAACAGGTTTAATTCTGTAAAAGGAACTAAAAGAAGTAATATCACAACATATATGTTCATTGACACCTGAATCAATAAGCCAAAAAGAGGGTTTACTAGTCAAAGAAGAGACAGAAGCAGATATACCTGCAGAAGGATTAGGTGTAGAAATATTGGTGGATGCAATGTGGTTTGAGGTAGCTTGAGAAGAAGAGGGTGCTGAAACAACCAAGTTTGATTGTTGTTACATGGATACAAGTTGAGCTAACTGCTCTTGAGAAAAACCAGTAGAAGAAGAACTTGCAGAAGCACCCAAACCAGAAGAAGATATTGCACCATTTTTAGAATCTTCTTGAGAAGCAGCATTCACTCTTGGTGATGATTTATTCACATTAGGGTATCCATGCTTCATGTAACAAAAATCCACAGTATGATTTGTACGGTTGCAAAAGGTACAAAATCTACTTGGCTTATTCTGAGGAAACCCTTTGCCACGACCTTGAGGTTTTCTATTATCAGTGGCATTAATTTGTACTGAAGCATCTTCAGAAACACTCAAAGGAATAAGAGAAGCATGATTACTTTCTTCTTGAACAACCAAAGAATAAACTTTATTCAAAGAAAGAAGTGGATCAAGAAGGAGAACTTGAGTTCTAACAACTGAGAATTGGTCATTCAAACCAGTGAGAAATTGCATAATCTGATCTTCATTTATGTGAATCTTAGCAATTCTAGAAGCTGCACAACGACAAGGATGAACGCAAGCACAATTGGGAATAGGTCTATGTGAAGATAACTCCTCCCACAAAGACTTCATTTCAGTAAAATAATCCAAAACAGATTTGGATCCCTGTTTTAGATTGTTGATTGAAGAACGTAAATTTGCAATGCGAATACGATCAATTTTAGAGAAGCGTTCTTTCAAATCAAGCCAGACTTCAAGAGCAGTTTCACAAAAGACAATAGTTTGAGCAATTGAATCAGAAACAGAGTTAATGAGCCAAGATTGAACCAGATGATTGCATCTTCCCCATGTTGCACGATTCAAATCATCATCATTAGGCATATGAATGGAACCATTGATGAATCCAAGTTTATTTTTCGTTCCCAAAGAACGTTCAATAGTGTGACTCCAAGCGATGTAGTTGGAACCGGTGAGTTTGGGAGTGATGGAAAGAGAATTGGGACTTTCACTCGGATGAACAAAATACACCGATTCAGTATCAGGTGAATTGTTTCTTGGCGCCATGGAAGAAACTCAAGATGAACAAGAACAGAAGTTGAAGGAAAATTCAACTGAAAAACAGATATTGAATACAGAAATCAATCAAAACGAGAAGATGAAAGCAAGAATGAAGAATCAAAGTGTGAAATCGAGAAGATTTACACACAAAAACAGAGAAATTGATCAAAAAGAAGATCAATGAAGAAGGCACAGCGGAAGAAAAACGGTTACAAACCGTTATGGATCGTAACAAACTCTTCCTCCATGGAAAGAGCTCATGATACCATATTAGGAAATCAAGTGAAATGAATAGAATAAATTGTTATTATTGAAATGAGAGCTTACAATTTGTATATATACTAATAACTAGATGTATGATAAGCTATCATGATCAAACTATAGAGGAAAAGAACCCTAAACACAGTTACTTACGCAATAAGTAACAACTGTCTAAGTAATGTTGCTATCAGCAGTATCATTATGTAATAGTATGTGATGTTGCAGAAATGAAAGAAGGAAGATGGAAGATGGGCGAGAAAGAAAATAGAAGAGTAATTTAGAATAAAAGAAATTCAATGTCGATAACTTCATAGAAAATGGTGAGACTATGGTAAATAATTATCAAGCAATTCACGTGCTTTGTTCACATTCATCATTGTCTACAACGAAGTGTTTGAAGTGGTGTCAAACAAAGGATATTGGCCGCATATATATGAAGGTGATAGATTGTGTCACAATTCAAATGTGTCAAGATTCAATGTCATTCAAATAGTACCTAGATAGGAACTGAAATGGACGTTAGGGGGAATAGAGCACCCAAAAAATGTGTCTATGTAAAGTAACAGGGTCATACTTGAACAGGACTGTTTTTATAATTTTACGGGCCATACGTATAATATTAGAAAAGAGTCATTTGTATAGTATATCATAAATGTTTTTATTAGCTCTTTATTTCATTTTTTTTATTTCGCATTTTACTACCAAATAAATATTTTTTTAGACAATATCTGAAAATAAATCAAATACTCTATAGACACCAAAACAAAATAAAATACTGTAGAAGTAGAGAACAATAGCACATGCGAAGTATACTGAAATTTTAACACCTCATAACATCGTATGTCAAATGCAGCTATTGATATACAGAACAACAAATCAAAAAAGTTGATACGTCTAACATCGGGTTGTTTTTTTGTAGTGATCTAACATAAGTTTCACAATGATGAATGTATTTTCCATGATCTTGCATTAGAAAATTCAATTATGCAATCTTTTCAATCAATTCAAGAAAGTTACATTATTATATTGATATAATTTTTTTTTTAATCTTTGAAAGACAAGATTAAGAATAATTTATCTAATATGTCCATTTTCAACTAAAATAGAATTTGTTTTGTTATGAAAATCATTTCAATTTCTTGGATAAAAATATCACCGATATTTTTAAATATTATTGAGGCACATTATTAGGAATAAAGGCCCAAACAATATTACAAATTTCTTTGATAATAACTTTTTTAGCACATTATTAAGAACAACCAGTTTTTTATAGGAGGGTGTATATAGAAATTTTTATGCAACATGGGGTATATATAGAAAATCACCCAAATTGTGCAAAAAACATTAACAGATTTTAGTACAGCCCTTCATCATGTCAATGTTTGGGTTTTTTCAGGGAATTATGTTATATATACCTCCAAAAACCAAATATTTCCACATACACCCTCACCTTAATTTTTGTCAGGCCCCTTCTGGCATGGACCCTAGGCCGTCGCACCCCTAGCCTATGCCCTAGGGCCGGCCCTGTACTTCAAAACATCGCCAGAAAGTTATAATCGGTGGCTTTACCCAACCTTCACATTTTTTTTAATATAATATATTATACATTTAAAGAAGGGTTAATTATGTTTTTGGTCCCCTAAATACACCAACTGTTGATTTTAGTCCCCCTATAAAAAATTTTAGGGGGACTAAAATCAACGGTTAGTGTATTTAGGGGACAAAAACATAATTAAATCAATTAATTAATGTAGTAATTATTTTTTAAAATTATTTTCACGTGGGATTCAAAAAGACAATTATCTTTAGTTACAAATTTAGACAAAAAAACATTGGATTTGTGTATTTCTTTAACTTATATTTTGTTAAATAATTAAACAAATTTACATTAAAGAAGTCGCATCTTGAGGACCAGACTTCTCTATGTGTGTGAAAAGTGATGTATTTTATTGCATTTTAAAAAGTAGAGTATTTAGAAAGAAAGAAAAATTAATAAGACATATAAAATAAATCACTCTTTAGCAATCAATGGTACTTTAGAAAATACACTAATTTTTTTATACAAACAGAAAGATTAATTACACTAGACTAAATTTTTTAATAAGTGTAAGGTTGTTTACTTTTGCTTTAAATTGAGACCATACTTGATTATTTAGAGAATATATTGTATGACTAATATGATCACACGTACCCCATGGAAGAAAAGAAGCCCATCATGACAAATATAAATTTCCTAGTGCAATTGATTAATACAGAAAGGAATCAGATTCCTTAGAACATGAGGATGGTAGCGTGGAAAGACTTTTAGAGTAGTCAAAAAGTCACATAAATGTTCCTCTAAAGAAAGGAAAACTTTGTATACAAACTTTTTCAATGCAACATTTTTAAACCTTTTATAGCATAAGAAACAAACACCTTGTTCAATTTTAACTTGAATTCTGATCATAAACAAAAATCTAACCAAATAGTTGAAATTTCTCATATTCTTTTGGATGGAAAACTCAACACTTAAAGCAGAGAATCTAAAACCTATTATCCTCAAAGCTGGTGTTCCTATAGCTGTTTCTTTTGCTGGTTTGATCTATGCATGGATCATAACAAAGAAAAGCTTATCAAAAGTCACTTCCTTTTCAGAAAGTAACTCTCATACCCCTGAAGTCAATTCTAATGATGTAACTCAACATGAAGAGAGTTTTGATAACTTTTCTTCTATGGAAGATGAAGAAAAAGAAGAATATACTACCTCTATAGATAGTAGTGTTCTTTCTGAGAGATTTGATTTGGAACAAGAGATTACTTGTTTAAGAAGCAAGATTGAAGGTATGCAAATGAGAGAATTAGCCTTAACTTTACAATTTGACAAATATTGTGAAATGAAAGAGAAAGAATCTATGCTTAGAGAAATGAAAAACATGTTATCACTCGAAACATCTCGCGTCGAGTTGTTTGATAGAGAGATTTCATTCATAGAGGCAGAAACTATTAGGTTGGAGAATTTTGTAATCCAATACCTTAAGATCATTGAAAGGCTTGAATATTGGAAATCAGAGAATAGGTTGCTTCAGAAGAAAGTTCAGAAGCTACTTAAGAAATCAAAGGCTCAATCTCATTTGATTAAGGAGCAAACTTTGATGATCAAAGAAGGAGAAGAAGAAATCTTGAGAAACTACGATGAATTGCAAAAACGGGCTAGTATGATTCATAAGTTAGAAGATGAAATTAGAGAGATGAAAAGGATTTTGGATGATTTTCAAGATGAGAAGAATGAATTTGTGAAGAAGCTTGAGACATCAGAAGAACATGGATGTAAAGAAGAGTTACATAAAAAGCCATTGAAATACTATTTGCAGGCTGAATCAAGAGATGTTATGAAGGAAGATTACAACAAGGTTCTGAATGAATTGGAGCAAGTTAAGAAGGAACATGAAACTGAAGTTGAAGAATTGATTTACTTGAGGAACATCAATGTTTGTTTAAGGCAAGAGTTAATGAAGCATGAATTGCATTGTTCCTTTTTGGATCATCAAAATGTGTCTTGCATTGGTTCTTCTACTTTTCATGGTGATCCTTCTAGTTCCAAAAAGGGAAAGTTGATTAAAAAGCTGAAAAATTGGGTGGATGGCAGTGAAAAGGTTAGAGTGAAACCAGAAGGTAAAAGCAGTAATGAAATTAAGTGCTTTGGTATGAATTCTGCTCCAACTACTCCAAGGTTTTGCTCTAGTGCTTAGTCAAAATGTCATATAGCAAAAAGTCAAAACATAATTATGAGACCAAGTCATCATCTCTATGTAGTTATTGATGATACTATATAATAAATGAAAGTGAGTTTGATGGTGATGTATAAGGAATGATAATGTATTGTGGCAACTGGCAAATAAATGATTATCAGATTATGTCATCTAATTTTAAATTTGATTTAAACTTTGATTTGTATATTTATGCAAAAAGATATATATGATAACTTTATTGTGTTGTTTTCCTTAGTTACATATCTGTGTGTTACAAATTTTATTTTATTTTTTTTTCTTTCGCATCGGTTTTCGACCCACCAATGGTGGGTGATTAATCCGACTTGTGTGTAGAGGCATGCGCACTGACCAAGCGTTGTTGTAACGCCCTCCTTAATTATTAATTATTTTATTAGGTGATATAGTATATAGTTATATATTATATGCTTTTGATGATTATGTGACGTATTTGTGACGTGTGACGTGTTATTATTTTATTGTTTAATAAAATAATATAAGTGATGTTATATGAATATTTATTTGGAAATAAAGAGATTTGTTGGAAATATAGAGATTTGTTATGAAAATATATTATTTTGAGAAGTGGGGCTAATTTATTAAATAGGAAGAGTTGTGAGGGTTGAATTAGAATTAGAAAGATTAAGAGGAGTATTTAAGAGAGGTAGGTTAAGAGAAAACACTTTTTAGAAAACGCGTACAGACAATTGGGAAAAGAGAGAAAACGGTTCAAGAGGAAGAGAAAGAGCTAGGCTGCAAATTCTGCAATTTTTCCAGGTAAGGGTGAGCCTAACTCCAGTAATATTAATAGTATTTCATCTGTTTATGATAGGCTTAAGAATTGGGAAGGATTGGGATGAGTTTCATAAGTTAGGGTTTGATGAATTTAATGAATTGGGTGTGAGATTGTGTTGCATTGGTGTAGAAACGTGTTACAGAACCTAGATTAATCCCTATAACAACATTGCTGATGAATTAGAAGCCTAACTTGAGAGATTTGAGACGTTTTGGTGAGAATTGGAGTGAACCCGTAACGGTTCTGAGATCGCTCGCCTGTGGCGAGTGACTACTCGCCGTGGCGAGTACAGCCCTATCGCTCGCGAGGCGAGCAGTATAGCTCGCCGTGGCGAGCTTGACCCTTAAACTTAGGATTTTTGCCAAACTTTAGATGGTTTTGAGTGCCCTTATATTTATAGAGATGACCTGTGAAGTTGGTTTGGTCAAATTGGATTTAGAGAGCTTAAAAATGAGGATTTTTGGTGAAAATGTCAAAAAGGCCGAAGCACCCAGGATTTCTCGCCTCCAGCTCGCCCCCAACTCGCCTTTGGCGAGTGAGCTGATGTGAGTACTCGCCTGTGGCGAGCAGATGTACTCGCCGTGGCGAGTTAGTGCCTTCCTGAACCGTTTGTTGTTTTGCGATCTGTTTCGCATGGGACTTTGAGAGGAGCCCTTTGGGTAGTGTTAGTGAGGTTTTATACCCTTAAATGTATTATGTAAAGATGATTGCTGATGATTTACTTGAGCTGTTGGTAAATGATAAACGGTTGAATTTAAGTGATGATTAAATATGATGATATGTGATTATGATGAAGATACGTGTTGCGATGTATATGTTAATGAGATGATTTTCTGCCATGTATTATTCACAGCTGCATGTGTCAGTCTAATTTGTTAATGACGTTTGAGAAGTTGTGTCAACTTGTTTAAGTTATTAAGAGTCGAGTCCATGCATTTGCATAATTATGAGACGGTGGAGCTTTATGCTCAAAGCGACGGTGGAGCATTTGCTCAAAGCGACGGTGAAGCATATTAATGCTTATATATATGGTACCACATGCATGATGTCAAGATGTTAAGAGTTGCATTAGTTGAGTCAATTTGTTGACACCTTATGAGACGATTGTTTTGAGACGTTGATGTGTTTGTTTATGATGTTAACCTTGTATGTTAATATGTGAAGTATGTGATAAGTTATGATGTTGCTCATAAATATTTGATTTATGTATTAATATTTCTGTTGTGAATCTCACCCCTTCTGCTGGAATTGCCGCCTTGTGGGCAAGTGCAGGTAACCAAGCTTAGGTGCGCAGATGTGAGGAGTCTTGTGCGACGTAGGATTGCTCTGATACGTAACGGGATGGGGTCTTAATTAGAGTCTATTCCTTTATGTATCATGCTTGAACTATTCTATGACTTTTAGTATTTTGATGAATTTATGAGACGTTTATGAGACCTTTTGAAGGATATTTAATTATGATTCCGCTGCTATGCATTTAATTATTTATGCGAAGGACAAACTAATATTTATTTGTTTTAAAGATTTTGTTGTTGAGAAATGTGACACTCCTTTGTGATGTTACTCTGATATATGTTTTATTTTAATGAAATTTTTAAGTCGGGAAATTGGGGTGTTACAATTGGTATCAGAGCAAGTCGGTCCGTCCGGCCAATTAGAGTGTCGAGTGACGTTGTCTTAGAGTTAGAATAGTGTTATCGTATTATTCTGACTTATGTTTGCTTTCCAGAGAACTAAGATGGCTGGTAGAAACGATGCCGCGATTGCTGCTGCTTTGGAGGCTGTTGCCCAGGCTGTGGGACAGCAACCAAATGTCAATGCCGGTGCTAATGCTGAAGTGAGGATGCTAGAGACCTTCTTGAGGAACCATCCTCCCACCTTCAAGGGGAGATACGATCCAGATGGAGCCCAGACATGGCTCAAGGAGATTGAGAGGGTGTTCCGGGTCATGCAATGTGAGGATGCTCAGAAAGTGCGTTTCGGTACGCACATGCTTGCTGAAGAGGCTGATGATTGGTGGGTTAGTCTTCTACCCATTCTGGAACAAGGCGGGGCTGAAGTTACTTGGGCTATGTTCAGGAGGGAGTTCCTTGATAGGTACTTTCCAGAAGACGTTCGTGGGAAGAAAGAAATAGAGTGGAAAGTTTTATGTCATGATATACTTAAGTCTTAATGGATAGAAAAAGGAAAATTAATATTTGCATAAAAAAATACTCACATCAATTTTACACTTGTTTTAATAGAAAAAAAAACTCTATAAGTTTGATTAATAGAAAATGCACAGATGAACCCACATAAGGGAATTCTACCAAGTTCAAGAGACCTGTTTTCCTGTAAAGCAGATCAAATAAATAAAAGACATGTTTTTCACATCACTCATAAAACTAGAACATGGAACTTTATTTTGGAAAACTTATATTTCTTGTTTAAACGAGTAAGCATTAGCCTTATTTCTAAGCATTGTCTATTTTTTAATCCACAATATCCCGAGTGAACGAGCCAATATGTGATAGATCAAAGATAAACATAAGTAAAACATGATCAAGAATTATTTCATCACCGTATATCAAACTTAGATATATGTATAATGTGTCTTTTAGATTGAGCACATTAATCACCTAATCACAAAAGTGGTTTGTGTTAACGACCAAACACTCGTGGGATTTAATCCTACATTAAATAAATATGATTCTTGAGAACAGTTTATAAAGAGGAGACAGTCTTCGCCGTACAAACTGATTTTATAAAGATGAGATTTTCGTTGTACATTGTTGTCCAATTTTCACATGCTATACATAATTCGGTTTTATTACCATTTTAAAATGGACTTGAATCTTCAATTGAAAGCTAGCCCATAAAACAGGAGTATCCAAGCACATATCCAATCACAAACTGCAATACTAACTTTAAAATCTACTATCACATTTAACATGTATTTGGATCCAATTTCCACATGTTATACATAATTCGGCTCTATTACCATTTTAAAATGGACCTGAATTTCCTCCTGAATCTCCTATTGATAGTAACTTTGGCAATACGAGATTCAAATACAATTTCAATACACACTCTTCTGGTTAACGATTAAGGCTAGCGTGGGTATGTATACAATTACTTCTCGTCCTAACAAAATCAAAGCCTTTCTAGTAAACAATTAATGCTAAAAAATATTTTATTACCGCCCGTCCTAACAAAATCAAAGCCTTTATGGAACGATTAAGGCTAAAAAAATATATTTTATTTTAGCATTATTACCGCCCGTCCTAACAAAATCAAAGCCTTTATGGAACGATTAAGGCAAAAAAATATATTTTATTTTAGCATTTTTCAGAAGTTACTATTTTTAAATAATTTGAACTCATAGCCTTTTCTTTTCATATGACAAAGTAATTTACATTTTTTCTACTAAAAATATAAATGAGATCTATATAAATTTCCTCTCGTTTTAAATATAATTTAATTTATAATTGAAAACAAAAATTATATTTTAAAATACAGAACCTATTAAGATTATAAAGCATATTGATGATTTTCATCCATCAATGTCAATAATCCAATCCAAATTTTAAAGTCCAGGAGTGAGTAAAGTTCTATGATTTCTGAAATGCATCAAAAATAAAAATTGTGGATAGAAACAACTACGTTATCCTCTCTCTATGTTCTCTTTCCTCTCAAACCAAACTAAAGAAAAAATAAATAAATAGTATGTATAAAAAGCTTATTATAAACTCTAGATTATTAACAAATAACAGACCAATATCATGGAACTCTCTCTTCTCAACCACCATCACCATCCTTCACTCCTTCATTGCACTCTCACATCCAATCTCTTCA
Source organism: Medicago lupulina (assembly GCA_958299785.1). Lineage (NCBI taxonomy): Eukaryota > Viridiplantae > Streptophyta > Magnoliopsida > Fabales > Fabaceae > Medicago > Medicago lupulina. Next base: position 24,864,829 of record OY283141.1, on the reverse strand, counting down.
CAAGTAACTTCTCTCAACTCTACAATTTTACTATTTTACTCTTGTTTTTTTATCTCAAGAGAGTATAATAACTAAAACAATTGAATTGTCTTAACAACACAGGAACACACAAAAGACTTTACAACAAAAGTTCAAATAGGTTAATACCATCATGCAGCTGTTCACATTCTTCCTCCAATAAAACTGTTGTACAACCAATCTCTATGTCTTTACAAATTGAAGGAAGGAGAGCATTACTCACTTATCTCCTCACAACATGTTAGTTAGTTATATTAGATGATTCTCTTTATATATGATATGATATTTAATGTTATTTATAAGATTCTTAGGTTTATTAAATGTTATTTATTTTATGTGATCAGTTGCTGGAGTCTATGCATGTGATGTGGCTGAAGCTGTTAGCACTAGTAGAAGAGCTGTATGTGTCCACATATAAAAAATAAATTATGATATTCAGAAAATAGAAATGTTATTTGAATATCTATTTGGGACGCCATAACTTTGACAACATTTTAAATATGGTTAATGCAGTTCACGCGTGGTTTATGAGTTATCCAATCGTATATACTCATTAAGTTGCATTAACCACATGTGTGAACTGCATCGCCCATTTAAAATGTTGTTAAATTTTGATATCTTAAATTGATGTTCAAGTAACATATTTGTTCTGAAAATATGACTTCTAATTTTAATTGTTTTTCTTGTTTTTGGTGTTCTGCAGCTAAGAGGAGCCAAAGTTCCTGAAAGTGATTTCAAAACTTTGCCCAATGGTCTCAAGTAAGTATATATTGGTTAGTGATTACTTCTGAAATTGCTTTGTTTATGAATTTTCTACCCTCAACTTTGGTAAGTGGTAACTGACTCAAATGACAAATGAGTAATGACTTCTAAACTTAAAATTGTGTTAAACTTATATCCCTAGAAATACATTTATCTCAACCTAGAAAAGAAACAGAACCTATCACTTTTGTTTCATTAGTACACTAGTCTTTAGTTAGGTTTATTTCATGATGTAATCTTGAAACTTTCCCCCGCTTTTCTTGCTGATTTCATTTTTTAAGATATATATAAAGCTAGCTAGGGAGCAGTGTGTGACAAAACTCTGATATGTTCAGGTACTATGATTTGAAGGTTGGCGATGGAGCTGAAGCTGTGAAAGGATCGCGTGTCGCAGTACGGTTGTGATTCAGTTAAATATGTTTTGCTCATTAGTGCTTTTGCATGTTTAGATACAGACCTGACTCGTATAACTCGGAGTTTCATTTGCAAATGCAATTTATTATTAGTGACTAAATTTTAAATCAGAATATAGAAATAATCAGATTATCATATTGTAGATTCACTATGTTGCTAAATGGAGAGGAATCACCTTCATGACTAGTAGACAAGGAATGGGTGTTGGAGGAGGAACGGTACGATCCAAGTAACTCGGCCAAAATCTAATTATTTTTTAATTGATTGTTCTGAGTTAACAGGTTTTTCCATTTATGAACAAGGCATGTTCTTCATTGTTACATAATAACACTAGAAGAAAATATTTTCTTGATGAACACAATGTATAAACTTTCTAAGGTGTATTTTTTATGCAAAATTTTCTTGTTGATTAATTGATGAGAACATGCTTAAATTACTGCAGCCCTACGGATTTGATGTAGGCGAATCTGCGAGAGGAAATGTCTTAAAAGGTTTGGATGTTGGAGTAGAGGGCATGCGAGTTGGAGGCCAGGTGAGAAGTGACTCTAGCAGCAAGCAGATCTCCGTGTTCTGTTACAAATTTCATTGAAATCATGAATATCAGTAAATGGAAGCTTCACTCGCGATACTAATGAACAACTACATTGAATTGGAATTTATCTTGCTCAAGATTTTACTTTGTTTTACTTCATATTTGTCTAGTTAATTCAAGCATTTTATCTAAAAAAAATATTCAGTCCCTAGACAGTTAGAGCTTTAAAGATGCAAAATTTACAAGGAAGTTGGGAGGGATTTTTGGCATCTCACTAAATTATTTCAGCACACTATTATGCATTTGCATGTTTTTGAATAAAATGGGTGGAAATTGTTTAGTTTTTTAAGTTGGATCATATGCTTTATAAGCAGTAATTTAGTTAATTTTCTGCAGCGGTTGTTAATTGTTCCTCCGGAACTTGCATATGGAAGCCGGGGAGTCCAAGAAATCCCTCCAAATGCAACAATAGAGGTGAATTACTATGACCTTTTCCTGTAATTTGATACTACATCTACCATTTTAGCTCCATATCACAAGACTCATACTATATGCTTATGCATCTACATAAATTGAATATTAATCTAGATTGAATAATTCAATTTCTGAGTTCCACAACCACTCTAATTGATCAAATTCCTTAGGCTTAATTACCATTTCCATTTCTGAGTTAGCAAGGTGAATTTGTCTCCTTTGGACACCAAGGTTCAATCAGTTTAACTGAACGCAGGATTCACATAGCTGATTCTACCACTTACCCCCTTCCGTCTCTAGATATCTAAAAAGAAAGAAAAGACTCCGTCAAAAGAAATAATCATTCTTGAATGTTTGTAATCAAGTTTTGTAGTTTCTCTTCGTTTACGACTGCATATTTTTTTGCCGGTTATGTACATCTGAACTCATGTTGGTGGGAAAAGGTTTGTGACCTACATTTATTATCATGGCTCTGCCTAATTATGCATCTAATATACTTCTCACTACGTTTCAAAATACATGTTCAAGTCAACCACTTTGCATATGTCAATGCACAATTTTAACTGTTAATATCTTTAATTATCTAAAGTAAAAAATTATAAAAATTTAATATTTTGATAATATTTATCGAGACAAATCAAACAACATCTTACATGCTAATATTTGTATTTATACATTAGTTAAAAAGTATGATCACAGAAAGTCAAGTGAATAGTGCACATTGCAAAAATTGAACATGTATTTTGAAACGGATGGAGTAGTATACATTAAACTTCATTTCATTCAATAATACATTTTCACCTTTGCAACTTTCGGACTGCAGATGGATATTGAACTGCTTGCCATCAAACAAAGTCCATTTGGGTAAGTAATGGTTTCAGAAAAGTTATTAATTCTTATACTAAAGCACTCTTGTAGTTAATTTCAATGATTTTGGATTCTGCAGGACTGCCGTGAAGATTGTTGAAGGCTAATGCAATGGTTTAATATTCAGTGTGCTATGTTAAGCAAATTATGAGAAGATAATATCCGCCCTGGAAGAGCAGCCCAACCCGATGGGTCTTAGTTCACTTTTGATGTGAATGAATCTAGAATTTACCTGTTTCTAGACTGGCAAATAAGAAACAGCAAAAGAGTATAAACATTGCTAAAAAAAAGTTGATTATTTGTATTTAATATTTCAATACAGGAGATGCCTTTGCAAGGAGTCAAAAAGTTCATGAGACGGAACAACAAAAATAGAAACAGTTAAAAAGGTGTTTTCATTTTGTGTTCTAGCACCAAGTCATTTTTTCCAAGCAAACACAGTGACTCGTAATTGTTCTACCCATGTTCACGATGGTTTTGCATACCACCACTGAATCTTTCAACTTGACTCGTAATTGTTCTACCCATGTTCACGATGGTTTTGCATACCACCACTGAATCTTTCAACTTGAATTCTATGTTGTATGTACCGTGAATAGTTATAGTATACAAATGCTGGAAGTAACAATAGTTCTTCCAAATATCTTAAAAGAAACTCTATTAGCAGACTAGCAGCACCGTCACATACACTTTCTCTTCAAAATGTTAGGCTCCTAGCATTCATCAAGCTTGCAGGAGAATCTCACCACAAAGTCAGCCAGTGCCTGAAATTATCTGCGGTACCGGTGGCGTTTGAAATTGAAGTATACGTGTAGAATTCCACGTTCAAATGTGCACTTAAAACCTTTCTTGTGAGAATATTCCCATTCTTTGTTGACAATGCGGAAAGCCTGTCAAAACACATGAAATAAGTAATTTGGTTGAAAAGAAAGAAAGAAAAACTTCAAACCATCAAGAAAATAGACTTACAATGTCTTCATATGGTGGCCCTGCATGGAATCTTATGATGCAAGTCTCGCCATTGCTGCCATCCTTCTCAATTGTGTAAGTTGGTGCTTTCGTCTTGTCTACGAGGTCTGGGTAGAATATATTAAATTTATACCCCTGTACAACTTTTGGAGGTGGATTGTCATGATCATAGTGAGTCTGATTATATTTGTTCCACTCATATCCAGTATGAACACGGTTAAAATACTTTGGTTTCCTGGGCCTGTACTTGTCATGCCACCAATAGACCTGCGCCAACATTTATCACTTACATAAGAAACTTTAAAGAGCATATAGTTAGCCAGCATTTTATTTCACCCTAAAATAACAAAATATATCATAAGGAGTATATTTACCCATGTCAACATACTAAAGCCCAAAGGATATGATAACACAATATTTAATGTGATGCACAAAACTTTCGGATTTTAAGTTGGTAATCACCCACCTCCTTTTTATAATAGTATTCCAAAATTTTGAACTTTGTACTCCAACTAACTAATTTTTTCTGAACAATATATTTTTCATCTAATAATTAACATTAAGACTTGAATCATGGAAAATAACAATAATTTGATGCCATTTTACTAAGTGTGAAAATCATACAAATGACCAGGACAAGATACCTGTGAATCCAGATTCACTTCGGCACCAGAGCCAAACGTTACATCTCCTTCTTCAATAGCTCCCATAGCCTTCATGGCTTTCATCTCAAAATTATCTTCAGATGGAGCAGGCTTTGATGCCATTGCTTCCTGAATTCGTCTCTGCTGCTCTTCCTTTACAACCAAACGTTTTTGTTCCTGTAAATGTACCATTGTGGACAAGTTAGCCTATATACTTAACACAAACTTACAGACACAAGATCATTAGATTAAATGTGGAATAAGGTTTACCAGTACAGCTCTGTCCTCTTCAGGGTCAATAGCTTCCTCATTTTCATCACCATGAAACAGTTCTGGTGAAAAGGACCCAGCCCCATCTTCTACGTCTTCACCACCTTGACCCTCTGCTTTAATAGGTTCTGGAGAAAGTGATCTATTTGCATATTGGACTGCACAAAAAATATCAGGAAAATATCAAAATGAAGTTTTGGATATAAGAACTGTACAAAAGAGTCAATATTTAACAAATAATTAAATAATGACAAGAAAGTTATACATTTAACATAATCCTCAATATCCTCCTCAGATTTCCTAACATCAGCATCTTCCAATTTATCTTCACCCTCTGATGGTTCCTTAAGGCGTAGCAAATGCTTGCGTAACATTTTGGCATGAATTTCCTTTAAACAAGCCTGTATTGCAGAAAATAATGGAGCGAACAATCCATTAAGTTATGGCATGTAACATAAAATACAAAGAAAAAAAAAAAAAAGTTAAGAGATTACCTTGGCTTTATATATGCGGAGGTGCTTTAAAACAGTCTCCCAGTACTCAACAAGCTTTGCTGCACCAGTACGCATTTCTGACTCAATATGCGCCTGCAAAGCTTCCAATTCTGCATGTGTCTTCCCCTGCAAAAGCTTCTTCACATCTGGTTCAACACTGTTATGGAGACCTCTCTGTTCAGCAAGTACCTCAGCTGGAGGTTCTTCTCCACGCACCCTAGCTCGATCAATTGCATCTTTTTTTCTAGCTTCAGCTAACTCCCAATCACTCACCAGAAGGAGTGCCTGCATGAGGATATTGACCAAGAGATTTTCAACTCCGAACATGAATTATGAAATGACTAATTAAGTGCCAAGATGCATACATTACATCTTAAGGAAGCAACCCACAATGGCCATATAAGTTAACTGAAACAGAAGAGGAGAATATTAAGAAGACAACTAATTCATTGGGACTTCAGTGCATAAGATGCATAATGACGACCATAATAGTTGCATAATAAGACATACTTGGTTGCATGAAAGACAAAACATACATAAATGATCATTTGTCCACTATAATATTCTCACCTCCACAACATTGACCTTACTTCTTATTTGCTATTTATCACCCAACATTCAACCCTATATAGCATGGCTGGTCTTATGCTTTAAAGGGCAAGAAAAAAACTTGAGTAACATTTCTCTATCACAAATCACACACCCAAACCAATTCTCCAATTAACTCACCCTCCTAGTTGTATCCTACAATTTACATCTCCCTCTATCTCCCCATTATTTTTTATGATGAACCCATCAACCCAAGGTACCCAAATCATGATATTTGAGGTAAGATATGTTTTCCAATTTCCGTCTCTAATTTTGTGAACCTTCTACTAAGTGTTAGTACACATACTATGTTTTTACTTATACTTAAGTTAAAACCATATGTTTCCATGGCTTTTATTCATATCTCTATCTTTCCATTTATGAATTTTGTTGACTTTTCTAACAATGAACAAATCATAAGCATACAATGGCACTGTCTCTAGGATATGCAAAACCAAGATAAAACGATAAGCGGTAAAAGACCTAAAACAAAGATTAACTGATAAATCTTTAGTTACGGCAAAACCTTTTGTAGCCCCATATGGTTTTGTCGCATTAATCATGACCCCCTCGCACATATCTTATAGTACTCGAGCATAAACAATCTAAACAATTTTAATCTTTTAAAGAAAACCATCGTATGCCTTTCCAAAATCAATGAAAATCATGAACAAATCCTTTTGATTTCTCCCATATCACTACATTAGTCTTCGCTCCACTGCGTCAAATAAAAAAAGGAATAACTTTTTCATACAAAAACCAATTTTAAATACTTTGTATGAGGCCATATCATCACGAATAGTTTTTCAATTTAATGGCACGAAGAAATGATCGATGATATTGTGCTGGTGCACTTTTAAAAATTAAAACTAAATGATTAAAAGGTATTATTCCAATGCTATTCCCAAAGTGTTTAATTTCAAAACAATATCAATTATTAGCATGATAGTATATGTTGAGATCCCTATTATTCCACCCGCCTTAGCCCACGCTTCAGGTGTCTAATCCTAAGCCTGAGGCGCGGGTGTCGAGATTTGAGAGTTCAACATCAACTAGAGATCAGTGCTTACAAGGCTTGGACAACCCTCACCTTACAAGCCGGTTTTGTGAGGTTTTTCTTTGTTGAATAAACCGGTTTTGCGAGGTTGAGTTGGGCCTAAAGCTCTAATTCTAAGATGGTATTAGAGTCCATCCTAGATCACAGATTTGTTATTGGGCCTCGACCTTAGTTATATCATGCGCAAATGTTCACGCTATAGATGTCCAGACATGGGCGTGTTGAGATCACAGATTTGTTATTGGGTTTCGATCTTAGTTATACCATGCGCAAATGTTCACGCTATGGATGTCCAGACATGGGCGTGTTGAGATCCATGTATTCCACCCACATTACTTCACGTATTAGATGTTCCCACCTGAGACATCGACTATAGATTAGAGCATATAAGGCCTAAGCAGTCCTCACCTTAGAAGTTGGTTTTGCAGGGTTGAATTAGGCCTAAAGCCCAAACTCCAAGAGTATACAACAAAATATAAGAACAAATGCATGATATTTCTTCTTAATCTTTAGACAATTTCCATAATTTTACTATTGAAGTCTTTTAAAACCCGGTACGAAAACGACCAAGAAAACTTGTTAGTTCAGAGGTCATAGATAGCTCTAAATGTTCTACATAGGTTGGTGTTGCCCTGTCAAAAAACTCTGGAGAAATATGATGTAACTAAACAAGCCATGGAAAAAGGAAGATACCTCCCAATATTCTACATGGGTTGGCGTGGCCCTGTCAAAGTCCAAATGCATTTTGATATCATCACGGAGCTCTTCCATTTCATTCACTGTCAAACCCTGCACCATAAATGTCAAATCCTTATGTAACTTGTCCGACAATATTGACGTTTAAAACTAGAAATATTTAGTCATGCTAATGAAAGAGTTTGATAAGTTTTTGAGAACTGTGTTACATTATAATTATAATTTACAACATTTAAAGGAAAAGAAACATGAAAGGTAGTGCACTGACAGTGTAAAGTTGATTTACACTGTCATCCAATCAAATTTCATAATTTTGCCATGTCATTTATTAAATAAATCATAGTTTTCGGTTTCCATTCCCACTCTCCCTACAAACCAGATTGAACACCATCTTCTGCAACTTTCTATCATTAATTCGCCTGGTCCATCACTGCAGTTGGAAAGCAGTGACGAAACGGGTGAGATGGTAGTACGGCAGCACTGTGAGGACAACAGCATTACCACAGAGAACATTTATTATGAGTGATAGCATTGCTGAGTGACAGAAATTGTGGCCATGGCAGTTGTGGGTTTGGGTGCGATGAAGGAAATGTTTTTATTGATGCTGACAAAAGCAGTTTCTGTACACTGCCTTCATGGTTGTTGATGTTAGAGTAGTGCTTAAACTTTCCATAAATAGAAGATGCATTCACCCAATATTGTATGAACAAATTATTAGAAATTAGAAACTCATGCAAAAGGATCAATTGAAGATGATATGATCATATTAAAGTTAAAAAATATTAGATAAAAGGATATTGTGTGGAGAAGATGGATCAATGCAGTCGTGGGTGGGAGGAATAGAAACCATGATCTAAGTAGAAAAGTTGAAATGGTATTATTTTTTATTTATGTATAATTAATTCTTTATGACATGGCTAAAAGATGCAATTTGATTGGATGATACTCTAAAGTTAGGTTTACACTGTCAGTGCATCTTTATTCTCATAATATTGGTATCATAAAGCCAAATATTAACCTTGAAGACCATGTATGGTTCATTTATTTCTATATCCAAATCATCAGAGCCATCAAGATGTTTGGTAAGGATATCAATAGGCTTGGCACGTCCTTCACGCAATCTAATTTCAGACCTAAACTTGCTTTGATCAAAATGAAACTGCATACAAAATTGTTTTAATCATCAGATTACCAATGCTAGTTTATTTGATATAACAGCAAATGGAAGTCATTCAAGCAGCCATACCTCCACTTCTCTTTTTTCCCAGTCCTGGAACTCAGCTCGAGCACGTTCTCTAGCTAACAATGCCTGTGAGAGACAATGTGTATAAATTTAACAAAAAAAAAAAAAAAACATAGTTTATGCACCGACAAGGTTTGGGAACAAATGGCAAATCATAATAGAATATAGCCAAGACAGGCAGGTGGTACCCAGAACATTATTTCGCTTCTAACATCAAAATTACAACCAATAATAAGTTATAAGAATGGACTTACCATTTCTTCCTCATGTCGTGCTTTCTCAAGTGCCCTTTCTTCTCTTCTTTTTTTCACCTTTTCAATTTCCGCCTGCATTATAATTTTAACAAGAAATTAGACAAATGGTAGATGGGAAGTTTGATTGTTTAGTTTGACAACATCATCATAATCAATAACCCAGGGGCTGGGGTGTATGAAACATATTGCTACAAGAAGCAAGTGAAATATCAGTCACGCCAACAAAATAACTAGTTAGTAGTGGCAAGTTGGCAACATCCAAAATGTTGTAAAATCACAACGTAGTCAACAGTCTATATGCATATGTCCCTAACATCCAAAATCATTTTTTGGAGAAAATTGCATACCATCCTTTCTCTCTGTCTCTTTTTCTCAGCTTTAACTGAAAACTCATCAATAGGCACACCTTGAACAACATCACGCTCAATCTTCTTACGCCAAACAAACCTACAAATAGCATGTTAGTAAATAAGATGATGAAGGTAAGCATCACTCAACTACTAATACAATAATACATTAATTTCTATACAGACAAGCTTGTCACCGCTTCAAGAACATAACAATGTCAAAAAAATTGCAATCCAACCCTCCACACGAAAAATCTAAAAGCTTTCTATCATAGCATAACAAATAGTAGCAACCAATCATAAAAAAATTCAATGATTAATATTCATTCCAAGGTTATTCAATTTTTTTTCTTGTTCAATAGTCCTCCTAAGTAAAATTATCCAGCAACCAGCAATAGGGAGGAATCTCAACCAATAATTAACTTGGTTTTTTCAGAAGTGCCATATTTACATTTGAACATATACGGACATTTTAACTCCCTAACTACCTAGTGCCTACCAGAACCCCTCTCCACAAAAATAAAGTTTCTTCAAACTACATAGTGTGTAAATACTGCATATGAATTACCTATACATATCTGTAAATTTTATTTCTTTAGGAAAACAACATGAACTAAGTTGAAGTATTACTATATCAAAAAAGATTAGGGAGAAGAGAGGGACTTACTTCTCGTTGAGATTGGAATCACCAAACGGATTTGAGTCATTCGAATATCCGGACACAGTATGAGCCTTCAATTTCTTAGCAACTTTCAATGCCTGAGCACAACACAAAAGCACGAACAATTCAACATCAAACACACCCTTCAAACCAAATCCATTCATAAAAACATAACCGGTTTAATTCATATACACCTTCAGATCATTGAAAAACGTTTGACTTCAATTATAACTACTTCTAAAGTCACACATATGATTGGTTGTGATTTGCATAATAAAATTAAACTCTAATTATTTGATTAAAGAATAAAATTCAAACCTTTCTCTGCGCCTTTTTCGCCAAATACTGTGCTATTTCCTCTTCAGTAATTTTCCTGGAGGATTTTCTCTTCCTCCCACCCCTATCACTACCACTGTAATCAGAAGAACTTCCGGAGTCCGATTCATGCCGCCTCCGTGGCCTCCGATCACTACGGTGACCACTTCTCCGGATTCTATCGGAATCATCAGATTGCGAAGAAGTTGACTCGGATGCAGAATCATCCGATTTCCTTCTCCTTCTTTCTTTCCTACCCATTCTATTCTTCTCGGATTCTTACGTTCAGAAAAAGTAAAACCTATAATAACAATGATGCTTCAGAATACATAAAGAGCATAACAACTACAAGAATTTAACCCTAGACTAGATAGTATTTGCGATGGAGAATGATTTTTCATCACCAAATTGAAGAACCATTTCAAAATTCGAAGTGAAAATCGACGGAAAATTAACGAACCTGCGGCGGAGAAAACGGTTGCCGGTGACGCTGCCAATAAACGACCGGAGATTAAACACCACCGGAGATGATAATTCACATTTTTTTTTATTTTCCGTCGAGAAAGATAAATACACCAAAGCCCAAAAATTAGAAAGGATTTGTTATAGATTACTTTTTTCACCCCCATTAGTCTACTAATATCCCCCTCTGATAAAATTGATTAATTTTTTGCCAAAATACCTTTTTTTGTGGTATGTCAACAAAAAAAAGGTTATTGTGTTATTTTTATGAATCAAATTTGATCTTTAGAATTAGAATTTACAACACTCACACGTTCTGCTCGCACCACCAACCATTTGCATTAGATTTTGGTAGTCTTTTATTTATATAAAAGTCAAGTTTCATAACACATATTTTTCAAACTTATATTAAATGTAATAAATTAACTTATAGATGTCTATATGTATGATGAAAAAATGTATTGTGGAAATGACGTTAAGATATTTGAGGAGATATATATAAAGTCTGTGAATTGATGAAATATGATAGAGGAGAATGTTCAAGTATTCTTATAAGTTTGAAGTGTGTTGTACATCAATGTGGCTGAACTTTAGGCTATCCTCCATGGCATCATTTTGGTATGAAATATAGAGGAAAAATTGATTATTAATTTGTTGTCTTCTCATTAATCAAGTTTGACCTTCTCATAGTTGTTTTAATTTGGTGGATGAGATTAAAGGTGCGTTTGCTTCAGCTTTAAAATAAATAGATTTTTTGTTAAAAGAATCTAGAGATTTTTTTTAGAGATCTAAAAAAAAATCTGAAGTTATTTTTGTTTGCCTACTACCTATAAAAATCCATTTTTAAAAAAAAAAATGAGTTTTAACTTGTACATGTCTTACTTACTTGTGTTTGAAAAAAATAAATTGAGAAAAGCTAATCCTAATAGCTTTTCATTTTAGAGTCAAAATAGATTTTTTTGATAAAATGATTTTTCTAAAAATCCTAAACAAACACTTAAAAATTAAAAAAGTGATTCTTTTAAGGAAAAAATAGATTTTTTTTAAGAAAAATCTGAAACAAACGCAGCCTAAATGGATAAGAAGGGTGAATTTCCTATATATCTCATTTATTAAAATGATAATCAAGAAGACAATGGATTTGCTAAATTTTGTCCTAGTCTATTCTACTGGTTTTTTTTATTTTACAGAGTCATTTTATTGGTTAACGGTAGAAAATTTGAATTCAATCCTGATTTTACCTGTAGCTTTTAAAGCGGATGTGGCGGGTATAAAGTTCCCGCGTGATTTCTAGTTTCTTATGTTTTGAGGCTTGCACCTTTCTGTCATTAAATTAAATAGTGATAATGATGATGATAGATTGTTGGCATATGTGTGCGAGATGATGAAGGAGCTTTTGTTCTTGTCAAAATTGTGAGTTTCTCTCCTTTATTTGAGGTCCCAATAGGCGACGCTTTAACGTGATATGGACAATGTTGACTTTGTTGTTGATTCTAAAACAACTAGTGACGTTTTTCACTACCTGATGTTTCAGATTATGGTCACATCATATCAGGATGTCGGAGACTTTTCCATTCACAATTCACAAACTCTGAGGTGGAGTTCAACATACGACAAACAAATGCAATGACTCATGCTTTAGATGAAGAAGCCATGTTATCAACTAGTTTTGTTGTTTATTTTCATATCCCTCATTGTATTATTGATATTAATAATAATGAAATGATATAAACATCTTTCTTTAAAAAAAAAATGATAGATTAGAATGAAATAGTCGGTATATATTTGTTATCGATGAGTGAAAAATTAAAATGGCAAGAAAACGAGAACTTACATAAACTTTAAAAAACAAAATTATCATATTAATTATATTAAATAATATTTTCAATTAAGGGTGAAATTTAAATGAAAAAGATATAATTTGTTTCACTTAAATGCAGTTTTGGCCTTTTATAGTTTTGCAAAACCGTAATTTTGTTCCCCTATTTCTAATTGCGTAATTTTGATCCACATTTCAAAAAAATTGACCAATTCATAATTTTGAATATCCAATTTGACGATGTGGCAATATATTAGGTAACATGAAATGAAAATGGAGATTCTAATTGTTGAGAGTCTTAAAAAATAAGATGATAAATTGGGTCGTAACCAACCATACATGGCCGAAAAAAATATCAATTTAAATGATACAATGTGATAAGAATGAACAATTTATTATCACATCATCGAATTTGATGGTAAAAATTATGACAAAAATTGCGCAAATTGAAATAAGATGACAAAAATTGCGGTTTTATCAAAATATGAAGAGCAAAACTACATTTAAGATACTCCCTCCGTCCCATAATATAAGCAAAAAAAACACATTTTCTTTGTCCCAAAATATAAGCAAAAAAGACAAATTTTTATCCTATTTAGTCTTGTTTTTTAAAAAAATCTCTTTTCCAAGAAAAACTTTTGTTTATTCTCGTAAAATTTTCTCTCTCTTTCATTTTTTCCATAACCAATAGCCAATGGAAATTGTTTTTACATCTTTCTATGAAACTTTTTTCAAAGAAAACACAAAAAACTATACTTCAAATTCTTATGTTTAAGTTTTCTTAATAAGTGTGATTTTTTTTTTTTTGCTTATAATTTAGGATAGAGGGAGTAGTTCTTTCCATTCCATTCACTTTTCAACTCATGGAATGAGGAATTTGTTTTATTATGTCATATATTGAATAAAATATTTATTACCTTCTCTTCGTTCCACTCTATCTCATTTCTTTACATTCCTTTCGGATCCGCTTGTTTTAAAATATTCAAACAAGCTCAAGTTATGAAAGCACTAAAAAAAACCTTTCAGAATCTATTTAGCAAATTTCACAAGAAAAATAGTTTAGAGGACATATATACCCTCGTAGAAATTATTAAAGTGAGAGAACTCAAGAGATGTATTGTGAATATTCCTCATTATTATTGAATCATCAAAGTTAAAGTTGCAAATGGAAGAAGAGTGGAGGGAAAAAGCAGAATTTAGCAAAAACAGAATACAGCAACAGAAAACTAAAACACTAACAGAATAACTAAGTCATAAACTAACTAATTTTATCAATATTATCCAATTGTAAAAGAAATGGCTCCAGTGCAAGTGTTGTCCATTGCATATGAAGAAGTTGTGCAGTAGGTGTCACCTACACAGTCCATACAATCACTTTAAAGCCAAAAAAAGCTTAAATAAAATTTACTTTTTTACGAAGTTTTTAGTAGCTTCTACAAGTTTAGTTCTAGTTAAACTTAACTAAATTTTGAAAGCATGTCTCCAGAATTCAACAATTTTAACATCAAGAAGTATATATATCCAAAATTGGGATTGTTGTGTACCTAATACTAGACATATATATTGAGATTGTTGCGTACCTAATACTTACATACATATATCTAGAATTAAATTTTCTGGCCTTTGAGACATGATTCTCAAAGTCAACAAAACCTGGTTCTGAAGGAAATATATGTTTCATTATCCAGATGTTACCATATCACTATTCACAATCAAACTGAAAAGGCTAAATGTATCAATATCATCACTACATATTCACAATCAAATTGAAAAGGCTGAATGTACCATCACTGTATATTCACATCATAAGGCAAGAAAATATACTGCAGTCTGCAGAACAAATCCTAAAAAAAACTCAAAGATGTCTAGAATCAAGTATATTACAATATCAGATATCTGTGTACTTGGAAGTTTCAACCACCACATCACAAGCTAAGCTATAAAAGAGGCATCATCTCTTGGTTTTTGAAATATATTCAAATGACAGCAACCCCAGCTGAAGTAGAATTTGAATGAAGCACGTCCTGGCCAGAAACTTTGGTCTTTTGAAGATCAAGAGCCTGCATAGCAGATGAAATTCCAGATTTTTCTTGCATATTCTGCTGGCATCCACTGGCCACGTACTTGGCCTGTCCTGAGTAAGTAATCAACTCTTTTGAATTTTTATTATCTTTCGTCCCACCCATGATTATCATGGGCGGCTTAGCCAAGTTGGAAATCTGTGGATGAAAGAAATAAAATGAAAATATATATCAAAGACTTGTTAAAACTGACATCAAAATAGGATTAGTCTATCATAGCTTAGAAAATAACTAGATTTCCCACGTGAGGATTATATTCAACTTAAATCATGCATATGGATATTACAATTAAAAACAAACTAGAAAAATACTGGGTAAAGAACTTCAAAAAAATCCTTTTATCGATTATTCCCAAATATATCATAAAAAAGGTGAACAAAATCCAAGTATATAATTATTATTCAATTTTTTCACTCACACTAGAAGGTGATGCGAAGCCATTAGCACTCCAACCTAATCCCAGAGGAGGGTGATAAACGACACCAGAAGCTCTGTAGATGAAAGGAGGGGGACATGCACCAGCAGTAGAAGAAGGTCCAGCTAATCCATCTAGTTTCTTCTGAGCATGCCTGAGCTGCAATTCTCTTTCCCTATCCTCTTTCTTCTGAGCAAAAGCAACATACAGTGGTTTGCCATGGAACATGCACCCTGTAGCATATAACATCAACTTAATTGATGCATAAGCACTAATATATTCTAACTTGTTAACAATTGTTACTTGGATAAAAATATTTTCTAGATCAGAACTTCAATCAAAATTCAGTACACAGAAAATAACATTTAACATATATCTAATCTCGAATTATAATCCAATAAATATACATAACATGCAGTATTATTGGAACATCATAATGAGCATTCTTCTCAAATTTCATAGTACTACTAATACATATCTAGGCAAAAAATGATGCGAGGCCAAAACGTTCTAATCTATCACCTTGGTGGCTTACAGATTCAAAGCAACTTAACTCACCATTAAAACAGCTCATAGACTTACAGGCCTCCACCACGGTAGAAAAACAGACAAAACCAAACCCCTTGCTTGTCCCTTTGTCATCTCGCATAACTTTTGCAGACAAGACTTTGCCACATGCACTAAAATGGTCCCGTAGTTCTTCATCACCAACACTGGTATCAATGTTCTTCACATAAATGTTTGATCCCTGAAAGTTAAAGAGTGACATACTAAGAAAGCTGAAATTAATTATTCAACTATATATAGGAGAAAGGGCATGGAATTACCATGTGTTTCAAGCCTTTTTCCACAAACAAATGATGCAACATCTGCTCACGTTCAACCTTTTTTTGTGCTCTTGCAACATACAAGATCTTTGAACCTACTTATGACAAATCAAAACCAGATTTAAACAGAGAATCAACATCCAGGAAAGTGCAATTTTGTGCAGAAAATATCTATATACTAAAAAGATAAATAAATTACCAAACTGCGATCCATCCATTGCTTCCATTGCTCGTCTAGCATCATCTGGGCTGCCATAGTTAACAAATCCGAAGCCTTTTGACAACCCATTCTCATTCTTTTTAATAGCCAAGCTAACAATTTTTCCAAAAGAGGAGAACTTTTCTTCAAGATGTTTTTCAGTAACACCTGGGTCCAAATTCTTAACGTACAAGTTTGTATATTTGGCATCCGGGTCAGGAAGAGAGCGCTCACTTTTTCTGATAAATTTCCCAACATATCTATGAGAAGAATTAGAATCAGATTAAAACCAATATTAGGATTACAAAAACAGCAGTTAATTGAAGGCACAAAAAACATAGACTTCAAATTACAACATATATAGATAAGAATGATGGCAAATTTTAACAAACTGTAAAATAATTTCACATACATCTGCTTATCTCTCACAGTTGAGCCATTCATTTTCTGGATAGCATCATTTGCAGACTCCTCTGAATCAAACTGGATATAACCAAACCCTTTGCTCTTCCCATCCTCAGACATGGCAATTTTGCTGGACAAAATGTTCCCATATTTTTGAAATAAATCATGTAGTCCCACATTATCTATGGATTCTGCCAAGTTCTGTAATGATATTTACATCAGAAAGTTTTCATTAGAGTTCAATTCATACATAAAAATGAATCTGAATATCACCATTTCACATCAAAGATATATAGTGCAATAGTTGGTAACATACCTTAACAAACACATTCCCTTTGCCACTTTTCCTTGCATCAGCATCACGACTTAACCACATGACCCTTATCACTTTTCCATTGAGGGAAGAATGATTCTTCAACTCAATTGCTCGAATTGCTACTCAATCAACAAAGTAAAATACATTAACAGGGTAAACATTCTTAGATATGCTCTGAATTTTTTCTTAATCCTTTACGGCTAACAAGAAATTACAATTACAAATTTCAAGCTTGATCAATATATGGATAACTTAGTCTAGTAAATTTTTGAAAATAACAAGAAGCAAAAAACCCCATCTTTAAATCGAAAATCTTGAAAAATATGTCTATTTTCTTTCTTCCAAAAATTAACTAACATATCAAATCAACTAACTAAAAACTTAGTCCGAAAACAAACTAACTAAAAGCCTATAAATTTTACTTCAATCAAATCAACTAAGGACTATCAAAAAATTAAATTAAGATTGCAAATATCAAGATCGACACAGTTACAAATCTTGATCAGTAACATAACTTGTTCAGATAAATTTTGTGAAATAACACAGGAAGCAAAAATCTTGAAAAAATGATCTTTTTTTTCTCATTCCTCCAAAGAAAGTTAACAAACTTAAAACTGGTGAAGTTTTAATCTTTAATCAACTAACATCATTCTAGCATACATTATACATGCATAATTTTTAATTTTTCACCTTTTTACTACATTACAATAAAGCATAACTAATTCAATCAAAATTTTCCATTTCTTGAATCACTTCCATTTTCAAGAATCAAGATAAAGGGTTTCCTAATCAAACAACAACAATAATACTAGTTATAATAATTAGCCATTAATCCTAAAAAAGAAAGCATCAATTCAATCATAACTAACTATCAAAACGCAAGTAAAGCATAAGATTAATGAAATTAAGTAAACTAAAACGAAAATTCAACAATAATGCAATGAATCTGAGAAAGCGTTGTTTGTTACCTTCTTGATGAGAGGAGAGGTTGACGTAACCATAACAGAGTGATTTCCCAGTGGCGGAGTCTTTACAGACGCGAGCGGAAATGAGGGTGTTGAATTCAGAAAACGCCTTGTTGAGTTGAGCGTCGGTTACGTCGGAGTGCAGATCGCCGACGTAAAGTGTCACCGCCGGTGAAGCTGGAACCGCGTCTTTCTCGGAATCCGTCATAGTTGAATCGGAGAATGATGAAAAGAATGAACAAAGTTGTAACGGTTTTGGAAGGGAGAGAGAGAGAGAGAGTGAAGAATGTGAAGAGAGAGAAACAGAGGTTGGTAAAGATGAGTATGAGAAATTTGCATGGCGGGTTCGGTTTATATAAGAAGTTTAACGAATACGGTTACGCGCGTTACTTCACCGATTCGTTTTTTCTTTTTACATTTTTTATTTTGTAAATTCTTCAAAAATACTATATATTTAATTTAAGTGCATTTTTAAGCTTCAATTTGGTCTTTTCAAAAAATATCTATTAGCCATTTTTTATAAACTAAAGTTTAGTTGAGTTAGACTCCGATGACTCATTAAAGTTGGGATAAACCTTGGTTTAAACAGTATTTACAGATCTCGTATTAAAGAAATATAATCTACTTAAGGTTATTTTTCTAAAAGTATAGTAGTTTGGAAAGAAAAAAAAAAGGTTATTTAAACAAAAATCCAAAAAAAATTCAAAAAATGGCTTGTAGCCTTGTTTTTTAGCTAAATAGTTAAATAAAACTAATCCGAGTCTAATATAGACTAAGTCGTAAACCTTTTTCAATCAATATGAAAATATTGCCACTCTAGTCACAATTGCACCTTGTTACCTTATTTAAAAGAAAGAAGAAAAAACTAAAGAATTCTACAACTCATTTTCCTACTTAAACATCAAACAGAAAACTTATAATTTTCATTCTACTCTTTCAATATATCATACTCTTTTTTTTTCTTTCTAAATACCTCCCCGAGTCCTTTTAAGTTTTATGATTGTTTCAGATAGATCATTTAAATTTTTAAGGTTTTAGATATGTCATTTAAGCTTCGAGTTTGTTTCAGATAGGTCCTTTAAGTTTCTAAGGTTTTAGATAGGTCTTTTAATTTTCGAGTTTGTTTCATATAGGTCCTTTTTGTGATAGATAAATAATTGAATAGAAATGACTTATCTGAAACAAACTTGAAACTTAAAGGACCTATCTAAAACTTTAGAAACTTAAAGAACCTATCTGAAACCTTAAAAACTTAAAGAACCTATCTGAAACAAACATGTAACTTAAAGAAGCCAGAGAGGTATTTGGCCTTTTTTTTATATAGAAAATGTCATAACTCTCGAATTCATTCTCTTAAAACAAAAGTTTATATTGGCATTCTCAATAGAGCTTCGGCTCGACCAAATAGACCGGCCCAAGAACCAGTATTTTAGGTTAGGCTCGGCCGAATTTATCATAGAGAAAATATTTTAAGGGGTAAAACAGAATTTGTTAATTGTATTTCACAAAAAAAAATTGAATATTGTTGAGATTAAAACAAATTAATGGGAAATAAAAAAAATACAAAGACCATTCCAAAAGGAAAAAAGTTGTGGAAACTAAAAGTAAAAAATTAATACATTACACTATATGAAGTAAAAACATATTTAAATCTATATTATAAATAAAAGATAGTTGAGAGATAACTTACTTGAAGAATGGAGTATGTTTTATTTTTATTTTTATTTTTATTTTTTGAACAAAGAGGGCTGAAGTCCACTTAATGAATATTCAGGCAAGGTTGCAACTTTATGTGAAAGTGAAAGATTCATGTGACAAATGACTTCCTTTTTTTTCCGGTGTGCCGGAGTATCAAACATGGACCACTCAAGTTGAAGGGTAGTAGATTTTCAACAAAGTGATTCTAGGATAACCAGCTAAAAATGACTTCCTTTTTCTTAGTTTGGAAGGTGCAATATTAGTCTTTAATTAAGTAAATATTAAATTAATTGTCATAAATCATCCGAGCACCATTCATGAATCCATTGTTATGAGAATCCTATACACCTATCTAAAAGTAAGAGCTGAAGACCACAGCTGAACTGTTCTGTACCCTCAGAGCACTAAATAAATATTACAATCTGAACCATTAAAGTTACACTAATGTACATCACTTCCAATTCTCTCTTTACAATGTGATCCGCATTTTCAATGGATAAATGGAGGATACCCCTTTTTGGGAACATACAGTAGACACATCAACCACTCCCGATCCAAATATGAGAAGGGTTGCCAGCTCAAGTAAGTCTCATTGTTAGGTGACAACGAATGAGCTCCGGAATCTTGAGTATAAATTACAAATGTAACGACTTCATGAAGATTATTATGTGCATAGAAAGAGCCACAATGCTTACAGGTAGTAACTTGGAGAGAATCCCTATCCTTGAGCTACTGCCCGTCTGTCTTGCTCTTGCATTGATGTACTCATCCTTGCTTGTAGTCACCGAGACGTTTACAGACATGGAACCTAGCAGCAATTTTTTAATTTTAAGACAGAGTGAAGTTACATATACTTCTTGCAAGAAATAACAGTTCATGTGGTAAACTTACAATCATAGTTAGTCCATCCTATTTGCTGACGAGCCAAGTCATAGACAATTATCTTATCTTTGAGGACAAGATCTGCATTAGAAGAAACAACATCAAGGATAAATTCAATTCTCAAAATACCTAGTTGATCATTTGTGACAGATAGATAACAAACATTAAATTAATATCTGCTAAAAATCAATTTGAATGATAACAATGAGAGTCCCCCGTTTCTGGATCACACTTCAGAGTTCCGTAAGAATGTTTACTAAAATCTGAAAAACAACAATCAATTCATATTTTTAGTTGTTCCTTAACACTTGATCAGGTGTTTTCCATTTTCAGTTGTGATGGGTTTTGTGGAACTATGAAGAAGTAACGGACTAGAAATGGCTAAAATGATGCCTAGTTGTTTGTCACAGATACAGAAGACATCTTATTGAATCTTTTACCATTCGTGAGAGTGCCCGTATCAAAATCAAATGAGAGAATTCTATTTTTTTTTCAATGCCTTGCAGAGTTTAGTCTGTTTAAATTTTTCCATCAACTAACCTCCTAAAATTGTGACTCCCTCTTGCACTTTCTGGAAACCTATGCACCACATTTTAGCACCGTCCTGTTGAAGCAAATTGGGACGTCAGTGGCATACAGTTCCAAAGAATAACTTCCTTATAGCAAGAATGTAACCAGACTCGTGACAGACATACTTTACCTGGAAACCCCTATTCAAAAGGTATTGTGATGGTTTTAAATCCATTGATGCGCCACCCTCAAAGTTGAAACTGACTGTAGGAAAACTATCATCTATACTGTATATGTAACAAACACAAATTTTAATGACATATTCAGAAATCCTAACAGGACAAACTATCTTTTCATATGCAGTATTTTATAACAAATGTTATATTCGTAATTACCTGGTTAAGACCAGATAACACTGGCTTCCTTTTGAAATAAAGGAAGTAGCAAATTGTGACACGGCTGTATCTACCTATACATCCATTTGGAAACTCAACATCAGTATACGCTACAGTCAATATCATTCATAAAATACAAGAGAAATAAACAAAAGAAGAATTTGTTAGCCTCTCTCTACCAAACCACCTTTTGAAAAAATTAATGACAAGAATTATATAATAAAATGATGTAAACCTTGTATGGTGTTAGATTGCTGAAGTGTCTTAGCATAGCATACAAGTCTCCATTAAATCATTTCCACATTTTATTTAAAACAAGAAACAATTATTTACTAGATCAACGTATGGTTCAAAACTGATACACACACACACACACACACACACACACACAGAGAGAGAGAGAAACAAACAAACAATATAACTTAATAAGAAAGGAATGCGAGAATCCAAATAAACTCAACAGAGAAATGTCAATCGGTGATCTAGGCAAACAGTGCATAATTCCTCATAGAAAAGGCAAAGGAGAATAATATGCCTAACAAGTAACAAAGTTCAACGTTTCAAAGTTTTGGGCGATGTATAAGAAAACTTACTGCGTTGACAAGAGGATCATAAGCTTCTTGAACAAGATATGACAATGTTGTACCACTGTCAATGATAGTTCCTCGTTTGTCAGATGTTGCAAATACAGTTGGATTAATTGAGAGAACTTGCCCATTGACAGCAATGCTCTGAAGATTTAAGTTGTAATGAGGCCTGAGATTGAATAAAAAAGCAAAAGACTAGTTAATTATACTGCAAAATATAGCATATAGAAGTGTGAATTATCTAACAAGAACAATAACAGCATATGAAGCATTTTAAGAACCTGATTTTTAGCAACATCAACTTTTACATTCAATTAAAAAACTCAATTAAATTAAGAAATTTTAAAATGGTTTTCCACTGCCAGGTTAATTCAATCATACACACCAAGGGTGTGGCATGTGATGTAACTATGTGTAAGAGAAAACATAAAGGAACCCAAGGGGGACTCAATTAACATACGATGACAAGACATATCCCTTCAAGACAATATCATCTTGAAAAACCAAAGCATTTATTCTCCATAAGAGGCATGAAGCCAAATATCTTCCATGATCACTAGTGCAACAAAAACTACCCAAAATCACGAATTCAAGATGCTAGGCAAGATATAATAAAACAGAATTCATCCAGAAGAAATTGTCAATTGAGTTCAAAGACTGACATATTTTTACCGCACCACAACAAAATCATAAGCTTTGAGTAAACTATTTAAAAGGGTGATTTAATTGGCTCGCCTTTAAGTGATCAAATGGCAGTAATGACCTTTCATTTCTTTTCATTCAAGCCTAGCATAGTACTTATTTCCAAAAGTAAAAATGATAAATTTCAGACTTATGGAGCAAGTAATTACTGATTACCAATTGACAATAATGTAATTGTAAATATTTGATTCCATAAAGTCATAAACTCGTTTCAGAAATGCATTATATCTTCCATTATATCAATATTGTGCAATATCAGGGAAAAGTGATGCACAAACTGGGAAAAGAAAATAAGAAAAGCAGTGCGGAAGAGAACATACTGCGATGGGACAAGTGGACTATAAACAATACTTGGCTCCAAAATCTCACCAAGAACTAGAATACCTCCTCCATTGCCATCTCCTTTCAAGCAATGAGAGAAAACTTTGGGTGTTATTCCTCGTGATGACAATTGTGATACAACAGACAGATCACCAGGGCCAAACCCAAAAATTCCATCGACCGCTTTATCCGTCTTAGTCAAATCTCCAGACTGATAGGTACTACACCTATTGCAAAAACAACCATTCAATGAAATTTTATTTCAAACCAAAATTCATATTAAGTACTAGCATTAACAAAAACATGCGAATATATGCAAAAACTGGCAGAGAATATAAGCAAATCCCACTATTTACCATTTCTCCATTTTATTGAAAAATCAACCTATTGACAAAACCGGCATTACCAATTTACCCCCTAGCACTCCCCTCTCCCAACAATCTCTCTGATTTTCAGTCCTACCAAGCATGTCCCATAGTTTCCTCTACAAGGATAGGCTCCCTTGACCAGTCTATCCAGGTCTAATTTCTATATGTTCCGAATCCCAGATAGAGTGTACACACACACACACACCATTAAAATTGTCCAGAATAAATATGCAAAAGGGTTACTCACCCGAAAACAATGGTAGCTAAAGAAGCAACATTGGCAGGAGTAGATTGTCCGAGAATCATGTCAAAATACATAGCATCAGAGACATAAACACCGGAAGTACCACTCCCATCTTCATACTGAAAGGTGTAGCTGCACTGATTAACCTGAGGGGAGCATTGAGCAGCCGCACTTTGAATCCCAGAAGTGCACGCGGGATCCGAGCAAGGAACCAGCGCAGCTGTGGATGAACCAACCGTGTCAAAGAAATTGAGCTCAATCTGTACAGTACACAACAAAACAAGCAACAAACAATAGAACAGCAAAAAATTAAGCTCCGAATCAGAACCTTGGTTGGCAAGGCAACAAAACAATCACAAGAAAAGAAACAAACAATGGTAAAAGTTGAAAAATGCTGACCCCAAGTCCACTAGATTTAGGGCAATTAGTGCAAGTATTGCAATTAATCCACAAAATATCACTTCCAGTATCAATCTGAACAGTAAATTCCCTAGGTGGAGTTCCCATCTTTACTTTGGTAGTATACAGCCTGAACAAGAAAACCAACATCATGTCATCATTAATGATAATGATAATAATTAACCCTGTTTAGATGAACAGCTTACTTAAGCACTTAAATAGTATAAGCTATTTCTCTATCAAAAGATAAATAAACAGCTTTTGTATATAAGCTATTCCACAAAATGTCTGTTTGAATATGAGAAAGCTTACGATTATTACCCGTACCCAAGAGTGAATGGATCGGAAGAGCCTTGAACTCTGAAGTCGACGACACCACCAACACTAGCACGCAAAAATCTAGCATGGCGAACTCTGTCACGAGCTCTGAGCGTGTCTATCTCAACGCGGTGGTTAAGCGGAACGTTACGTTGTAGAGGAAGGTAACCGGCGGCGCGAACCGCCGTGGCGAGGAAGGTGAGTATGCAGCAACCAAACAAGAAGAACGTTGGGGTGTGAAAACGCATTTTTGTTTGGTTTTTTCTGTATTTGGGTTCGTCTAATAATGGGAAATGGGAATGGTGATGATAGAGTCGGTGCATTGGAAATTGGAAGAAAAAGAGTGAGGTGTTACGGTTTCTTCAGGACATGATGGTTGATCATTACACTTAATTAGTAACTACCTCGCTCAATTGACGTTTCTTCTTAGTAGTAGTACTTGTAGTGAGTGTATTATACGCAAATTACTCTCCATTCTATATTCATTAAAATGCTTATATCCTTTTAAATATGCAAAAAAAATGATTTTTAGTCCCACAAAAGTTTTTAATCACTATTTTTACTCTCTCTTTTAACTCAAGTCATGTATAAATAAAGTTTTGTATAAATGTTTAGACTACCATAAAATTAATTTTGTGTTAAATCCTTAACAATTGGACTAATCTTCTCTTTAAAAAAAATGGACTAATCTTTATTGAGTTAGTAGAATTTTTAAGAATAAATTATAAATTGTATGATGATGATACATTATTACTATAAAAGAGGTAATAACAAGTGTCTTTAAAGTACTCTTTAATAATCTTTAGATAATTAGTTTTTGTAGAGATTAATTGAAAATTAAACTATATTTTCATACATTGTATAGCCTTCTTGTAGATAGCTCGTATAACAGGGGAAACAAAGAGAAGGAATCAATAAAACCAAAAAAATATTTAAATTCAGACATCCCAATCCATATGAAAAGAGACACTTTAACTCTTATTAGTTGTCTGTAATTCTTTATCCTATACATCTACCAAATCATGATATAAAAATCAAATTTATTATGGTGTGGTGGATCAAATTCACACGAAGTATAATTTATCTTTTGCAACAAATTAAGGACAGTTACTACTTACGTGAACTTCAACCGGAAAATTGCAACGTCTACTGAACATGCCGATATTGAAAATTCTGTCGGAAAAAAAGGGATATTGAAAACGACATGGAAACCCGGTATTCTAAAAATGGCGAAGAAGAATCGTGTCTAATGTGTATCCAACACCAATACGCTATTGGTATGTCTCGATGTATCGAACAAATATTGGACAATTAATATTATTATTTTTGAAAAAATTGACGGACACGCATTCTATTCTTCTCTTCTGACTATGGTGCCGTTTAATTTGGGAAAGGAGACTTTTTTCCCACCATGGGAAAGTCCCTCTACATAGGACACCTGTCGGTTTTGAACCGGCAAACAAAAAAAAAACTCAAATTATTATTTTAATGCCTTTAAGCTTGCTACTGGACCTCCCCATTTCTTCACTACACCACAAAGTATATGTCACACATCGATTAAAACATGAAATTATGTTCTTCTTTTTTGCCCAATTCTCTTTTTCTTTTTTCTTCTTCTGTACTGCTTTTAGTTTCATTTGTTGAATAAATGATTTAAACAACAGAGGTAAATAATTAAAGGGTTAATTATGTTTTTAGTCCCTATAAAATTGAGACATTTTAAGTTTAGTCTTTACTTAGTTTTAATAGTTCTTTTAGTCTCTACAAAAAAATTATGCACTCAATATTAGTCCCTGCTCAATTCAAATCTGTTTAATTTATGCTTAAACTTTTAAATTTTTGAACAATTTTTTGTAGACATGTTAAGAGCATTACTAAAAATTCATCCACAAAAAATTATCACAAAATTTGATTTCTATGTCCAGATTTTATTACTTTTATCTTTAAGTTTTGTCGTTTTAAAAAATTCATATTTAATTCTTTTCAAATTAAAAAATTCTAAATTTTAGTAAATGAACCTTTCATAGTGTTATAAACTTGTCTCGAAAAAATCGTTCAAAAATTTAAGAGTTTAAGAATAATTGAACAAACTTTGTTTTAGCAGGGACTAAAATTAGAAGTAAATTTTTTTTGTAAGGACTAAAAAACCTATTAAAATTAAGTAAGGACTAAACTTAGAACTTCTCAATTTTATAGGGACCAAAAACATATTTAACTCATAATTAAACATAGATTCAACACAAATTCTTCCTTTTACGGTTCACAAATTTGAAATTCTTCCAAGTTTCACACACATCCACATAAAACGATTTAAAAAAAAAAAATTTGAACAATCAAAAATGGAATTATATTAACAACACGCAAGAGCCTCAATAGCACAAGACGTGCCACAAAGACTCCGCAAGAAACTACAAAGTTCGATCAATTACACAAAAAGCAAACACCAACTTAGCTAATGCCCAGACAATGTAAAGGACTAGACCACCACCTATCAGTACCAAACACAAAGGTAGCTTTTCTAGCTTTCAACCAGCCTAACGACAAGTATTTTACTTTATCCAACAACCTAGGCAAATGAGAAAAAGAATTATTGAACACCCTGTTGTTGCGTTCAGTCCACAAAACCCAGACACAAAGGAGCCAAATAAGTTGGAGAAAAGACTGCACAACCTTATTTCCACCTATTGAATGAACAAACTGAACAAAGTGATCAGGCATAACATTAGTGTCCACTCCCAAAAAATCAATCCAGTCACGAACCAGGGGCCATAAAGTAGCAAAAGTAGAGCAAGACAGAAACAGATGTTGTGCGGATTCTAAAGTACCGCACCCTGAAACACATAACCCAGCTTCCGGTGAAATGACGCCTCTACGGATGAGATTTGCTTTGGTAGGCAAATGATCACGAAGTAGCCTCCAGGCAAAAACTGAAACTTTCAGAGGAACCTGCCTGTGCTAGATCATCTCCGCTGCTGCGTCCACCCGCGGTAAATCTTTAGAAGTCAACACAGAATAAGCCCCACGAACAGAGTAACCCTCAACAGGATCAGGTGTCCACAGCCATCGATCTGACAGAGCTTTGAAGAAGGAAAGTGCATAGACAGGCAGAGAAGTCAAGACAGATTTGAGAAGAACCAAACGGCCGCCAAAAGAGAGAAAACGACTATTCCAACCCGACAATCTAGCTCTAATACGATTCACAATCGGATCCCAAAAACACAATCTCCGAGGATTACCACCAATCGGCAAACCCAAGTATAAGAACGGCACCTGACCCACTTTACAGTTAAGCACAGACGCGGCCTCGGACAACCAGGAGGAGGCGATGTTAACCCCCACCAACGAACTCTTATGGAAGTTCACTTTCAACCCAGACAAAGCTTCAAAAATAACAAGAGCCGCCCTCAAGGCACGAACATTAGCCCAACATTTCGTACCCACCAACAAAGTGTCATCAGCAAATTGAAGGTGAGACACAACAACCGGATTGACGTCCCCAACGCTGTAACCAGTAAACAACTGAGTCTCAACCAACGACCTCATCAAAGCGCTAAGGCCCTCAGCCGCCAACAAGAACAAGAAAGGAGACAACGGGTCCCCTTGCCTTAGCCCTCTCTGTAACGGAAACTCATCAGTAGGGCTGCCATTCACTAGGACAGAAGCTGTTGCAGTACTGACACACTCACGAATCCATTTTCTCCACAGGACAGGGAACGACATCTTAGCTAAAACAGAGTCCAGATACCCCCAGTCAACCGAATCATACGCCTTTTCAAAATCCACTTTAAACAACATAAGGTCTTTCTTCTTATTCCGAGCCTCATCAACAACCTCATTCGCTATCAAAATCCCATCCAGAATTTGCCTATTTTTAACGAACGCCGATTGGGAATCCGAGATAACAGAGCCAATCACCCCCTTAAGTCTATTAGAAAGCAATTTCGCCAAGATTTTATACAAACACCCACCAAAGAGATAGGACGAAAGTCATTAAGCTTCTGAGGACTATCAACTTTAGGGATTAAGGCAATAAAAGTAGTGTTGATACCTTTTTGATAATTTACCATTACGATGAAACTCGGACACAAATCGCATAATATCCTCCTTCATGTCCGCCCAGAAATCCTTTAGAAAGCCAAAATTAATACCGTCCGGTCCCGGACTCTTAAAACTATCACACTCCCACACCGCAGCCTTTACTTCCTCAACCAAAAAAGGTTTAATTAAACTAACCCCGTCCGCCACAGACAACGAACCAAACTGCAGATTTGACACAAAGGGTCGAGTGACAGTCGCTGCCTTAAAGTGATTCGCAAAGTGCGTGAAAACAGCATTACGGATAGGCTGCACACCCTCCACCACCACGTCATCAACCAAAATAGAGGCCAGAGCATTATGGCGTCTCCTCCTCGACATAACGGAGTGGAAGAATTTAGTGTTAGCATCACCATCCCGCAACCACCGCACACGGGCCTGTTGCCAACAGATACTAGCATTTAGACGGGACAAAGAATGAATATCCGATGAAACCCCAAGTAACTCAGCACACTCATCGGCAGACAACATGTAACACCCCGTTTTCCCGACTTAAAAATTTCATTAAATAAAAGCATACATCAGAGTACATCACAAAGGAGTGTCACATTCTTAACATCAAAATCTTTAAACAAAATAAATATTAGTTTATCCTTCGCAAAAGTTCAATCATAGCAGCGGAAATTATAACTCAAATCCTTCAAAAAGGTCTTGGCACTAGGCCTCATAAACGTCTCAATTATTCGTCATCAAACTTAAAAGTCACAAAAAAAATAGTTTTCAACAAGATACATAAAGGAATAGACTCAAATAAGGACCCCATCCCGTTACATATCAGAGCAATCCTACGACATCACACAAGACTCCTCACATCGGCGCAGCTAAGCTTGGTTACCTGCACTTGCCCACAAGGCGGCAATTCCAACAGAAGGGGTGAGATTCACAACAGAAATATTAACATATAATTCAACATTTATGATTAACAACATAAACTCATCACATATATCACATCATTAAACACAAGGTTAACATCATTTTCATGAACATCTCAAATACACATCAACATCGTCTCAAAAACATCGTCTCATAATGTGTCAACAATTTGACTCAACTAAATGCAACTCTAACATCTTGACATCATGCATATGGTACCATATATAAGCATTAATATGCTTCACCGTCGCTTTGAGCAAATGCTCCACCGTCGCTTTGAGCAAAAGCTTCACCGTCTCAATTTATGCAAATGCATGGACTCGACTCTTTACGTCTCAAACAAGTTAATTACAACCTCTCAAACATCATTAACAACTCAAGCTGACACATGCAATTATGATGAATACATGGCAGAAGTTCAGCACATTGAATACATAATCACAGCTCTTAACATCATTTAAACGTCACTTAACATCATGTTCATAATCATTTAAACATAAACAATACATCGCATTACCATCAACACAAGAGAACTTCATTAAATCTTCATTACAGAATGCATCTTAGGACATAAGACATCTCTAACATTACCCAAAGGTCTATTCTCAAAGTTCCAATGCGAAACAGATCGCAAAACGAACAACAGCCCAGAATTGCACTAACTTGCCACGGCGAGTGATTTGCTCGCTAAGGCGAGCTCTCTCAGGAAGCTACTCGCCAAGGGCGAGTTGGGGGCGAGGCACAAGCGAGGAAACTGGGCGAGGCACAGGAGAGGAAACAGGCGAGCTCTTCTCATGAACTCTCAACTGTCTTGAAGCATAAGCTACCACTTTACCATCTTGCATAAGCACACCACCTAAACCCAACTTTGACGCATCACAATACACCACAAAAGGTTCATCGGACTTCGGCAAAATCAAAACTGGAGCCGTCGTCAAACGCTTCTTCAACTCATTGAAACTATTCTCGCAATGAATATCCCACACAAAAGATTTACCCTTACACGTCAACTGCGTTAACGGAAGAGCCAACTTAGAAAATCCTTCTATAAACCTTCGGTAATAACCTGCTAATCCCAAAAAGCTTCTAATTTCTGTAACCGACTTAGGAGTCTCCCATTGTGATACCGCTTCAACCTTAGACGGATCAACTGCAATACCATCACCAGAAATAACATGCCCAAGAAAACTCACCTCTTTCAACCAGAATTCGCACTTTGATAACTTAGCAAATAGCTTCTTCTCTTTCAACACTTGCAAAACAATCTTCAAATGCTCGGCATGTTCCTCTTCAGTCTTAGAGTATACCAAAATATCATCAATGAACACTACTACAAACCGATCCAAAAATGCATGGAAGATGCGATTCATATACTCCGTAAACACTCCAGGGGCATTGGTAACTCCAAAAGGCATAACCTTGTACTCATAATGACCATAACGCGTTATGAAAGCTGTCTTCTGCATATCTTCATCTTTTACTTTAATCTGGTGATAACCTGACCTCAAATCAATCTTGCTAAACACGCGGGCACCCACTAACTGATCCATCAATCCTCGGAAGTGGATACCTATTCTTGATAGTTACCTTGTTCAACTGCCGATAATCAATACATAGCCTCATACTACCATCTTTCTTCTTTACTAGCAAAACTGGCGCTCCCCAAGGTGAAACACTTGATCTAACAAATTTCTTCTCGAGCAAATCTTCCAACTGTTTCTTCAATTCAGCTAATTCGGAAGCCGACATACGATAAGGTGCCATCGACACCGGCTTCGTTCCAGGAACAAGATCAATAGAAAACTCAACTTCTCTCTCTGGAGGCACGTCAGGAATTTCATCTGGGAAAACTTCAGGAAAGTCGCATACCACTTGTAGCTTATCGATCACCGCCTGATTCTCAATAGATAAGGAAGCCATTAACGAAAACATCAATATGCCATCACGTTCCAGTTGTTTCAGCTGCTTAGTAGATAAAAACTCTGCACCACTTTCCTCTTCAGCAGAAGAAAAACGTATCGTCTTGCTAAAACAATTAATAAGCACATGGTTGTATTCTAACCAATTCATCCCCAAAATCACGTCCATGCCAACCAGCGGTAAACAAACTAGATCAATCTCAAAGTCACGACCAAACATAGACACAAGACATCTCAAACACACAAGGGAAGTAGTCACCGAACCCTTAGCTGGAGTTTCGACAACCATCTCCCCGTTCATATCAGATACAACAAGATTTAACTTAGCGGCACAATCAAGAGCAATAAAACAATGCGTAGCACCAGTATTAATAATAGCGACTAAAGATTGATCATTAATATAACAAGTACCTCTGATAAAACGATCATCATTCTCAGTCTGCGTGCCAGTCAATGCGAATACCCTTCTAGTAGTCTTAGCTTTCTTCGGTTGCTTGCATTGCGAACCGATATGTCCTTGTTCATTGCAGTTAAAGCACACAACATCATCAAACTTGCAGTCATTAGTAGTATGCCCTTTCTGACCACAACGATAGCATCTCTTCACATCAGCAGTACACACATTACTCTTGTGGCCTTTCTCCCCACAAGTAAAACAAGTGATCTCAGCAGGAGCATTCTTCTTCTGAGGTCTCCTCTCATCATTAACTCTTTGCTTTCCCTTATCTCTAGGGGCTTCATAAGGTTTAGGACGACTCTGCTGGCCCTTAGCTTTCCTATCATTCACTACCTTGTAGTGAGCCTTGGTATCCTCCTCATATATTCTGTAGCTACTCACCAACTCAGAAAAATTACGAATATTATGATAACCAATAGCTCTCTTGATATCAGCACGCAAACCATTCTCAAACTTGATGCACTTTGAAAATTCAGCAGTCTCGGGGGTATAGTGTGGATAAAATTTAGCCAACTCCACAAACTTTGCCGCATATTCAGTCACCGACATGTTCCCTTGCTTAAGCTCAAGGAACTCAATCTCTTTCTTCCCACGAACATCTTCTGGAAAGTATCTATCAAGGAATTCCCTCTTGAATATAGCTCATGTAACCTCGGCTCCGTCTTGTTCCAGAATGGGTAGAAGACTAGTCCACCAATCATCAGCCTCCTCAGCAAGCATGTGCGTACCAAAACACACCTTCTGCACCTCCGTGCACTGCATAACTCTGAACACCCTCTCAATCTCCTTGAGCCATGTCTGGGCTCCATCTGGATCATATCTCCCCTTGAAGGTAGGAGGATGGTTCCTCAAGAAGGTCTCTAGCATACGGACCTCAGCATTCGCACCAGCATTCGTATTCGGCTGCTGTCCTACAGCTTGGGCAACAGCTTCCAAAGCAGCAGCAATTGCAGCATCGTTTCTTCCAGCCATCTTAGTTCTCTACAAAGCAAACATAAGTTAGAATAATACAATTATAGTATTCTAACTCTAAAACAACGTCACTCGACTCTCTATTTGGCTGGACGGACCGACTTGCTCTGATACCAATTGTAACACCCCGTTTTCCCGACTTAAAAATTTCATTAAATAAAAGCATACATCAGAGTACATCACAAAGGAGTGTCACATTCTTAACATCAAAATCTTTAAACAAAATAAATATTAGTTTATCCTTCGCAAAAGTTCAATCATAGCAGCGGAAATTATAACTCAAATCCTTCAAAAAGGTCTTGGCACTAGGCCTCACAAACGTCTCAATTATTCGTCGTCAAACTTAAAAGTCACAAAAATAAAAATAGTTTTCAACAAGATACATAAAGGAATAGACTCAAATAAGGACCCCATCCCGTTACATATCAGAGCAATCCTACGACATCACACAAGACTCCTCACATCGGCGCACCTAAGCTTGGTTACCTGCACTTGCCCACAAGGCAGCAATTCCAACAGAAGGGGTGAGATTCACAACAGAAATATTAACATATAATTCAACATTTATGATTAACAACATAAACTCATCACATATATCACATCATTAAACACAAGGTTAACATCATTTTCATGAACATCTCAAATACACATCAACATCGTCTCAAAAACATCGTCTCATAATGTGTCAACAATTTGACTCAACTAAATGCAACTCTAACATCTTGACATCATGCATGTGGTACCATATATAAGCATTAATATGCTTCACCGTCGCTTTGAGCAAATGCTCCACCGTCGCTTTGAGCAAAAGCTCCACCGTCTCAATTTATGCAAATGCATGGACTCGACTCTTTACGTCTCAAACAAGTTAATTACAACCTCTCAAACATCATTAACAACTCAAGCTGACACATGCAATTATGATAAATACATGGCAGAAGTTCAGCACATTGAATACATAATCACAGCTCTTAACATCATTTAAACGTCACTTAACATCATGTTCATAATCATTTAAACATAAACAATACATCGCATTACCATCAACACAGGAGAACTTCATTAAATCTTCATTACAGAATGCATCTTAGGACATAAGACATCTCTAACATTACCCAAAGGTCTATTCTCAAAGTTCCAATGCGAAACAGATCGCAAAACGAACAACAGCCCAAAATTGCACTAACTCGCCACGGCGAGTGATTTGCTCGCTAAGGCGAGCTCTCTCAGGAAGCTACTCGCCAAGGGCGAGTTGGGGGCGAGGCACAGGCGAGGAAACTGGGTGCTCTCGGCCTTTTTGACATTTTTCGCCTAAAATCTTCGTTTTATGGTTCCCTAAGTCCAATTTGATCCTAACAACTTCACAGGTCTTTCTTATAAATAGTAAGGCACTTAAAACCATCTAAAGTTTGGCAAAATCTCAACTTCCAAAAGTTACTCGCCACGGCGAGCTAGTTGGCTCGCCTCGCGAGCAGAAGGGCGTTGCTCGCCACAGCGAGCTGTGCAGCTCGCCTCGCGAGCGATGCAAGGCTTACTCGCCACAGGCGAGCGATGACAGGTTCACTACGGGTTTGCTCCAATTCTCACCCACTCATCTCAATTCTCTCATGTTAAGCCTCTAATTCATCAGCAATGTTATTCTAGTGATTAATCTAGGTTCTGTAACGCGTTTCTAAAGCAATTCACAGCAATCTCACATCAAATTAATCAAAATTCATTAAAACCCTAATTCAAAAAACTCTCTCAAACTCTTCCCAAACCTTAGTCTATCATCAACAGATGAATTATACGTTATTAGAACTGAAGTTAGGCTCACCCTTACCTGGGAATATTGCAGAATCGCAGCCTAGCCTCTTCTCCTCTCTCAAGTCGTTTTCTCCCTTTTCACCAAAAGTCTGTAACGCGTTCTGACTTCTCTCTTGACCTAGTTTCCTTAAATACCGCTTCCCAACTTATCTTATTCTACCTCAACCCTCACAACTCTTCCTATTTATAAATATAACCCCATCTCTAAAAATAATATATTTTTATAACAAATCTCTATTTTTCATATAAATATATATAAACACCACATATCTTATTTTATTAAACAATAAAATAATCATCACGTCACAACATCATCTATACGTCACATAATCACCAAAAAATCATATAATATATAATAATATACTATATTCTCTAATAAAATAATTAAATAAATAAAGAGGGCGTTACGCAACACCTCCACCTCACCTTTACCATCTAAAGCTGCCATACGTTCCTGTAGGTCAAGAATTTTCCTAGGTAAGTTTTGAGTATGAGACGCATGCCACTCCTTTAGAGCTACTTTGATCATTTTCAATTTTTCCTTAAGAACATAACCCCCCCCCCCCCCCCCCCCCCATCCACACGCAGAGAACGATTTAAAAATATTAATTCCTTGAAAACAAGATCTAAACAATTTCATCACAAAACTCCTAGATCTGACAAAAACAAAAGAAGATAGCTATTAGAAGAAGAAGAAAAGCATGTATTGTGGAAGTTTTTGGACTAAAATGTTGAGTCTTTGATTGATGATGGATGTTGAAAGAAGAAAAAACATGTATTTATTTTTTGCAGACATGTTTGTGCTTTGTTTTTGGACCAAAAGATGGTGTCGTTTAACCTGGGAAAGCAAACTTCTTTCCCACCATGGGAAAGTTGCTTTTTCCAGGACACATGTCCATTGCAACCGGCTGCGGAGAAAGTTAGCTTAGTTTTTTAATATTGTTTGTAATTTTACTGGTGTAACTACCCTTTTCTCACAACAACACAAATTACACATCACAATTGTTATTGTTCATCTTTCATCTTGCTTCTAAACCATTAAAGCTTTACAGAACCTTAAAAAAAAAGCTTAATTTATTTCATCGACAATCTTTGAACCATTAAATTATTTTTAATGTCTTGCTTCTGGCCTATTCACGTTACTAGTGTCTCATGGTTGTTCTCTGCCACTCTGGTTCTGTTCTTAGGATGATGCTCCTACGTACTTTCATGGTGGTTGAAGAAGTATAAATTTTAGGAACAAAATTATAAGGGGAGTAATTTTATCTTTAAGTTTAATTTGATTGAATATAGCAAGAAAGTAAAAAGTAGAAGATGAAACCGATAAAAAAATTGATGCATAGTTCTTAAGTTTATTCTTAAGTTTAATTGTATTTTTATCATTTTAATTATGGCTTCACCTCTTTTAATTATGTTGTTTGTGCTTTGAGTTTGAGTTGGAGTTTTTAAAAACTCAGGGGAGCATGAGATGGTAAGTGATGAACAACAACACTCTATGAGGTTGGTGGTTCGGAGAGAGAGGAGAAAGAATGAGGTGGGTCCACGTCTTATTAAAAAAAAATCAATAAATCAAACAAATGTTAAATTGATATTTAATCATTTGGTGGGGTCAGTTTTTTTGTTACACAATAACCATAAAAAGTATCAACAATTACCAGGTAATTAATCTTGGTCATCCAAATAAAAAACTATTATATCAATGGCTTAAAGTGTAACTTTCCCATCATGGGAAAAAACTACCCATTCCCATTTTAAACCCCACCCCAAAAGATAGAGTATAAAAGGCTGAGAAAATAAAGGAGAAGAAGTATTGGAGCTGGAACGGGAGAGAGAAAACATACAAAACAGAAAATATGTTATTTAACTATGAGGTGCGGTCACAATTTTTGTTTTATATAACCTAACAAAAAGTTAACTGGTAATCAATCTGAAGCATCCAAATTATAAAGTATTAAATATTCGGCCTTGGTTTAACTTTCCAATGATGGGAAAAAAGTTTGCTTTCCCAACTTAAACGGCACTTGACTATATGTTCCATTCTACTATTCTCTTTTGTTACTCTATTTCATCTCTTCTCTCTCTACGTCTTTGTTTGACACTAGTATTAAGCCCGTGCGACGCACGGATTATTAAATTGGTTTCAAATGGGTTAAGATCCTCTCCATTTATATTATTCTCTATTTCTACCATTTGAAGAGATATAGAAACAAAAATTCTTAAAAATAATTAATGCTAGTAAGACATATTTAATGATATGACCCACCACTCATTTTATGTGTATATATCTCTCGAAATGGTAGAAATGGAGAGGATCTTAATCCATTTCAAATGTAATTCAGATAATACATAAAGGTAAAAAAAGACCAAAATTCAAGTTAATTTAATTGCCTAACCATAGGATAAAAATATCAAGGTGACTAATTATATACCATCACAAACGATATGCATAACATTGTTAAACAAAATCTTTACGTAACATTAAAACGTCCATGTCAAAATATAACCTTAACAATATAGCAGAATAACACGCACGTTTGTTAAAATTTACAACCAAAACATGTCATCAAAGACAACAAACACCACCAAAATCAGTAATCATATACCCACCACAAGATGCCTAAACATAACAATAAGCACTATCCCAAAAAATTGAGTCGTCAAAAATGAGCAACTATACAAAAACTCAAAAATATATGATCAACCAAATAAATGATACATGAGTCCAGGACCACGGAATAGACATAAGGAAGATCATTGATGCAGATGATCTCAACTAACATGACCGTCTGAGGCTCCTGAACATGAAACAAAAACTTGAACCAATCGTTTCCTAAGTATTTTTCATAGTCAACTCTGTCAGAAGTAATAACTTGACACTCATAACTCTTGTTTGTTTTGACACCCCGCAAGGTAATTGTTTCTTGATTTTCTTTAATCATATTGGTAGAGGTGCGGTTGGGAATGTGTTATGAAGCAAAAAAAATAAAATAGATCATCAATATAGAATAATATACATCTAAGTCACTGATCATATGTTTTCGAGATAACTAAAAGGAAATGGATAAGCGCATACCATTACTTGTTTTTTCTTTCTTCTAGCCATTGCCTTGGTGACGTTCCTCACAAAGAAATGATCAGTTTGACAGTACTTATCTGCAAACCCTACATTCTCTTCCATTTCTTCATCGGAATTGATAAAAACACCGTTTATAAAAACTAAATTGAGTTCTTGACATCAGATTTAAAATGTTCGTAAGACATAGCTTTATTGATGGAAAAAAATACCTAAAAAAACTACAATAAAAAGTTGAAAGGAATTGGAATAACCTTTACAAAGTTGAGCTCAAACTAAATGACAGAGTCAAAACATGTAGACCAAAGAATCATGTAGAATTAAATACCTAACAAACTACATCAATAAGTAAAGAAAGGTCAAGGAAAAACAAACCTTGTAGTCGTTAGGCACTATAAAATCATACAATAAAGCGAAACACCTATTTAGTCACAAAATGACCCTCTAGATAGCACCAATAAAAAAAATCTTCCATTATAAGCAAGTCATAAAGTCATGTTTGAAATTCTTCAAGTCCATCTTGTGAGGCTTTGTTCTCAACTTCATGTGAACATCAATAACATCTATTCACCCAAGGATGAAACCTGGAATAAGGTCAAAATACTAATGAAAACTCACAACAATAAAAAATAACATGGCATTATTTGAAGGATTTGAGGATGAAGATAACACTTTTATAGAACTCACATTGCATATTTGTCAACCTTTGCACTATAGATGAAACCAAACAACATATCCAACAAACGTGTAATTTTAAACTCCCTTCTCATTTAGTGCCAAAAAAAATAAGTATTATCAGTTAGAAATGAAATCAAATGTGGTAGGCAAAAGTGAATGAAAAAAGAAAAACAAATGTTGGAGCTTGATTCAACTTCATGTGTGAGACTGATATCAACCAAGAAAGGAAAAAAATCAGTTAAGTCCAGCATAAAAGTGTCCATTTTAAAATAGAAAAAGAAATCAGTGCTAAGAAAACTTTCAGATGTTGAATCAAAGAAATCCACGAAACACCCATATATAATTTTTTGGGTCCAAAAATCCATCCTTATTGTTGTCTCACCCATGTCAAAATAACAAATAGAGACGAAAGAGGTGAAAGATAGACCCTTAACGAAACAAAACATCATTTATTATAAATTAGTAGTAATATCGTGAATGGTTGAGAATTGCAAATGGCAATGGGGAAAAACTGAGAAAATGATTTAGAAGAGAGAATGTTGTATCAGTTTTGGCATGTCGATGAAGATGT
Source organism: Medicago lupulina (assembly GCA_958299785.1). Lineage (NCBI taxonomy): Eukaryota > Viridiplantae > Streptophyta > Magnoliopsida > Fabales > Fabaceae > Medicago > Medicago lupulina. The sequence goes on along the minus strand of OY283141.1, from coordinate 24,825,867 downwards.
GAAAAAAGACTAACTGAAAAAAGAAAAAAATAAAGGAATCAAGATGTCGTATCGAAAACTAAGCGATTTGGAGAATCTGTATCCTTTGCTGTGATAAAATGATGATAGTTTCTAACATACTTAAGTGAATTTTTACCACTCAACAACACCAAATATTAACAATTTTTGCCAGTGCCTGCATTTATATTATTAAAAGATCATGCAAATCAAATACAATCCCCAATATAAGGTAGTATACCTTATAATATAAATTTGAAACAATAAGCATTAAAAAGAACACAACAACAACATTAAAAACTGAGAAGACAAACCACAACTACATAACACAAACCATCAGTTGAAAAAATTGACATCTTATATCCACCTATAAAATAATAGAATGTGTCAAATTGTTATGTTACCTTCAAATTTGTTGATCTGCAGATAGGAAACCAAATACAACATCTGAACTATAAGTAGAAGAAGATCTAATCAGGTTATAACAAAAGAGGAGGAAGAAAAACAAAAAATAGGAACAATAAATCATTAAAAACGAATTGTAATTAAGTGGAGAGGTTTGCGTTTTAAGAAGATGAGGGAGAAAAAAGAAGGTTTTGTTGGAGAAGATAAGGGGGAAAAGGAAAACATAAACCCTTAAATTAAAACAAACCGAAAAGTCTATAGACACAAAATCAGAATGCTTAAGGAATGAAATCAAAACTCACTTATATGGATTTGGAGATTACACAGAATCAGGAATCTGTAAAAACGAATAAGATACAACATTAGCCACACAAAATTAAAGCTTAATTTTCCAAAATAAAAAAATAAATAGAATAAAATATTTCTCTGACAAATACTCCTCAAAATATAAAGATTACCCAATGTTTTTGCCTACATGTGGATTCAACTTCACTCGTTCATCTATAATTTCTTTCTACTACCTGCACATAGCAATAGTATCTTTAATAATCCAAAAACATCAATGGATGAATGTTTACTCAACTGAGTCATGTTCCTCCCTATGTCAGTTTCTTACACGAATTAAAAACAAACTATCATCAAAACAAAACAAAGCAGAAATAACAACAAACACAATATGAAAAGTTGAAAATAACAATTTCAAAGCAAACAAAAAAAAAATCATCAATCACCTTCAACTCTTGGAATGTAATAACAATAACCACCAGATTTTGCAGCAACTCCATCAGAAATTTTCAACCTGAAAATTAAAATAAGAAAACATCTTAAGTAAGGTTCTTATTTCATTTCTAATAATTAATACTAATACTAATGACAAACATTCAAAATTAGACCTGTCAAGGATATCTTCTCATCTTCATCCTCATCATTTCCTTGAGACTGCGGTGTTGGAGGAGAGGAACTTCCATGGCGATGCAGTCTCTCAGGCTACTCTGTTTCTTGGTTTAATTTCCATCTGCGCTCTATTTCAACCTTCGTCGTCGCTAATTTCAGTGCTCCCATTTGAAGGTGATGCCGTAACAGAAGTTTGTTGCAATGAAGAGGGAGAGAAAATAAAGCCCTTGGTTTATCTGAAACTTTATTGTAAATGAAGGGAAGGAGAAGACAAAGAATGGTTGGAAGAGAGATATGTGTGGAGAGTGAACTGATTTTGCAAATCCTTTTTTGTGCTTTGTTACCCAATCTGTTTCAGCAACCATGCATTAAAGTGAAGAGAGAATGAAGAAGGAAGATGAGTAGGTCCGTAGAGAATGAGCGGAGGAGAAGAGAAACAATGGTTTGGAAAGAGAGAGATGTGTGAAGTCTTTCTATTCTCTCTGAAAAGTTGATCTATGGGGTTTTGAAAATCCAAATAAACCCCTATGGTCTGTGTAGAGTATAAACGCTCCTCCCTCCCTTCAACAGAAAAAAACATAAAATATCACTGACAAAAAGGATTTGCAAGCAAAAAGTTAAAATCAGATTTTCTGATACCTACTGAAAAGGAAATTTTAGACCAAAAAAAGTTCAGATAGGACGAGATAGCACCTGCTAAACATCATAACCACTTTAAAATTAAGAAAAAAATAAACACCGATGGCTGAGAAGAGAGGATTTCACTTGTAGTTGAGAGAACAACGAAAATTGGCTATTCCGCTTTGTAAGAAGTATAGATAAAAAAAATGTCTCTAAAGCCTTGTTCTTCCTCCTACTCTGAGATAAATTGGAGTACTTACTCTTTTATGAGTTCTTTGAAAAGAAATAGGTGAGGTTTAGCCTGGAAAAGGAATGTTATTTCCCATCATGGAAAAGTTTACTTTTTACCATTAGATTTTGTAGGAACAGTGATCTTATCATAGTCTACCTACACCATATTATTGATTAGGCTTAATTGCACTTTTGGACCCCTATCTTTCCAAAAGTTGCGGTTATGGACCCCTAACTAATTTAAATACAAAACAGCCCCCTATGTTTTGATTCTTTGGCAGTTTTGGACCCCCAGTCCATTGTTGACTCGGTCAACGCTGACGTGGCGCCCTAAGTGAGGTGCCACGTGTCTATTTTTTTATTTTATTTTTGTCTTGGGGGTCCAAAACTGCTAAAGAATCAAAACATAGGGGGCTGTTTTGTATTTAAATTAGTTAAGGGTCCATAACCGCAACTTTTGGAAAGATAAGGGTCCAAAAGTGCAATTAAGCCTATTGATTATCTAAAGCTAGTTCCAAAGCTGATTTCTAACTAAATCAATTAAAATCGATTAAAATACTTAAAAAGCTTAAATATTAAAATCGATCAAGAAGCCCAAAATTAAATGCCTACCTTATTACAATTATTTCATATTTGGTCCAAACTATCATTCTTCTTCTATCTCTAAACGAGAGCAATTAATATAACTTGTTGATGCTTAAATTTTTTAGTGCCATGATTGTCTTATTTGGTTCACTTTATTTGATTATAAAATAACATAGAAATACTCAAATCTGGAGTTGAATCAGTAAAACTACATATTTTACTTGAATTGAGTCACCAAGAACACCTCTTTACTCCAATCTTAACAATGCTTCTTTTTCATAGAACTACCCAGATCTTAAGTTGAAAGTTGAAGAAATACCCAGATCTGGTTTTGAATAATTTTGTTTTTGATGTATAACAAAAAAATGGTGTGCATAAGTATGAACAATGAAATAATTTGGTAGCGTTTTGTTTTAGAGAGTGAAAATTTTAGAGAAAAATGGTGATGATGGAGTGAGTGTCTGGATTCTGGCTACTGGCTTGAGTATATTACGAACACAACGATAGTTAACTGCCGCGGGCTCCAGCGGTTGTTAACTGTCGACGCTTTACCCAACGATAGTTAACTGCCGTTGGAGACATTTTAGTATTTTACTTGTGTCAATAGAAAATTTTCATTGTCATTGTCAGAAAAGCAATTTTCAAACTTACCACATGAAAGTAGATCCAAACATACATTTAGTACATTTCCATAAAAAAAAAAAATTTAGAGCATCCACAACGGAGACACTCAATCTTGAGGTCTTAAACGGGTCCCACATGGAAACATCACTTTTTATGATTTTTTTAATAATAGTACCTAATAGGTACTCAATCACTCTAATAGAGACCCTATAACAAAAAGTCTAAATGAGTCCCACCAATAATTTTTTATTATTTATATTTCAACCAGAGTAATTCAACAATGATTATTTTATCAAAAAGTACTGTCAAACTCATTTAAAAATGGAGTCTTAAGTTAGACTCTCTGTCTTAAGAGACCCCCAATTTTTTTTTGGCACCAAATCTTAAATGGTTAAGACCTCACATTGTCTTAGTATAATTTTGGCGATCGGTGCATTGAACACGAATCCCTTTAAGATTTGACTGTGCTTTCTTTTGACGGAACATTTACTCCGAGTCGCGAACAAAACAACCCTCCTCACAGTAACAGTAACAACACTGCAAACACATCGCAGAACCTCTCCTTCCTCCGCAACCCTAACCCACCGGAGCTTCAAATCTCCATCATGTCAGAATCTTCCACCACCACCTCTCCGCCATCCAAAAGCTGGGCCGATCAAGCCGATGAAGAAACCAATCAAACCTCCACCTCCGCCGCCGACGAAACCTCTTCCCTCAACGTCAATGAATTAACCATCGACGAAGAAAACAAATCCCCTTCTAAATCACTAGATGATCCCGACGACTCCAACATTACAGCGGTTCGTCATCCTTATCCTCTCTTCTCCCTTTCAATTTCAAATCTCGCCGAGAATTTCAAAATTGAAATTGAATTTCACTTAGGGTTTATGAATTTTCGTGCAGGTTACTGCTGGAGACACTCCTTACACATCCGCGGCTACGTTCGAAGAGCTATCACTCTCGCCGGAGCTTTTGAAGGGATTATATGTGGAGATGAAGTTTGAAAAACCTAGCAAAATTCAAGCTAAGAGTTTGCCTATGATTCTCAACCCTCCACATAGGGATTTGATTGCTCAAGCGCATAATGGTTCTGGAAAAACTACTTGTTTTAATCTTGGGATGCTTAGTAGGGTTGATCCCAACTTGCAAGCTCCTCAAGCTCTTTGCATTTGCCCCACTAGAGAATTGGCTATTCAGGTTAGATGATGTTTTTTTTTTCTTTTTTCTTTATGCCCTTTTTGGATAAATAACACAGTTAAGGGCTATAGTGTTATGGATAAGCTATATCTACAATAGATTAGGGGACTGTTTGTTGCAGATCATAGGAAGAGTTATTTTGATAAGTAGAAGCTGTTTCGTGTTTGTTTACCAAAACAAAAATCATATTTTTTTTCTTCAAATTAGGGTGTGTGTATTTCAGCTTTAAATAAATATATATCTTTTGTGTTAATCAGAGATTTTAAAGAAAGACTGAAGCCATTTCTGTTTGCTTACTACCCATAAAAATCACTTTTTTAAAAAACTGATTTTGAACTTGTTCATGAGTTACCTCCTTGTTTTTGAAAAAAGAAAAAATAGATTTTGGAAAAAGCTAATCCTAATAGCTTTTTCATTTTAGTCAAAAATGATTTTTGAAAAAAAATCCTAAACAAACATTTTAAAATGACCAAAGTGTTTTTTCTTTTTCTTTCTAAAACAAACGCACCCTTAATCAGTTATGACTTATGAGAACATGATTTTACGATAAGCTACTAAAATCAACTTCTCATTTGAAGCAGTTTTTAGATTATTTTCAGATTTAAATTTTTAAGAATCCATAACAAACAAATCGAAACTTCCAAAAGTTATTATTGATTTTTCAAAAAAGGGGATTAAGCTGTAGCAAACAGGCTCTGAATAAATTCATATTGTTTGCATATAAAAAACTATCCTATCCTTGAGAGCTTATATGGAAACAAGATGAAAATCACATGGGGACATATCATAAGCTGACTCCGAAAGCTCTTTCAAACAGTTTCACAAGTGCTTATGCTAGTAGATGAGCTATTCATATAGTCCTTTATTTGGTTTGGTTTAATTTGATTATTCTGGTTTCATAATAGCTTGTGTTGAACAATGTGCCCTGATTGTTATTTGTTGTGTTGCGTGTTAGAACGTTGAGGTTCTCCGTAAGATGGGGAAGTACACGGCGATTAGCTCAGAATGTGCAGTTCCTATGGACAGAAGGGATTCAATTCCGATAATGAAAAGGGCGCCTATTATGGCTCAGGTTGTTATTGGTACTCCTGGCACAATTAAGAATTTGATTACTTATAAGAAACTTGGAGTGACAAAATTGAAGATTCTCGTTTTTGATGAGGCGGATCAAATGCTTGCTGAGGTAAACTTTTCATGGTAACTAGGCTTACATACAAGTACAGCCATTCTATCTTTCATTAATTAAGTACTAGGAGTATTAGTTATACCCCGATTGGATTAAGTACTAAGAGTATTAGTTATACCCTGATTGGATTATTGAATAGATATAACTACAAGGAATTATTAAGTGAAGAAACTAACCAATAAATGTATTATTATTTGATTTCTAATTTGCTGCAACTAGTAAATGAGTTTTTTTTTTAACCTTGCAAATAGTGGCAACAATAGAAGCACTCAAATGGGTTGGCAATTCTTCGCGGGGGGCTGATTCAAGAGAATTTTGAATCAGAGTTCTAGATTTTTGTTCATCCTTATGAGAGTTCCTTTCAAACTAAACTTACTCCGTGCTTCACTTTTAATTTCATTGTTCTTTTGTTTTTATTGGCCTTTTCGCATGCCATTTGAATACCGATGAGTAATGATGAATGTGTGTTAAGTTTCCACTTCATTTGGAACTGAACTGTGTGTGTTATAAGTTATAGTTTTATTGTAGTGAAATAATAGTTTGTATCCTTTTGGAATTGCCACTCTGCAGCATGATTTAGGAGCACAATGTCAGCAGCCAGATATGTCACTAGTGAAATACCTGGCCCAAACATTAGTAGTTAGTTGGTTAGTCTGGAGCAGACACAACATAATTGACATGGAACTTGATTGTAATTCCAAAGCATGACAACATCATTAATATTGTAATTCAGATTCCACTGCATGCTTTACTCATGTTATACTGGAGAGCTGCATTCTGTATCACTTTCCTTCTTTACGAGTCCATAATGAACAATGTAACCCATCAACCTCATGGGTTCATTACACGGAAAGTGCTAATACGCCAACGCCACATTCCTCTGAATGCGACAAGAGACAACTAAAATGAATCAAAAACTACTAAAAATTATAACAACAACTCCTACAATCCATTTTTTGCCAACATACTAAAACAAAGTTGAACCGACCCTTTGCAGTTTTTGGTTTGTATCTTGACCCCACCCACCCCCACATCATTACCTATGTATAGCCTATGTATTCCTCCCAAACTTGGTGCTAATACTTTTATGGACTACGGAAAGGTACTGACATTAAGAGCTGATGTTGAATTGCTAAGGGGCGTTTAATCTGCATATAGGTTTACCACTTATCAAACAGCTTAAAACTTATCTGATTGGTTATTTGTTGGGTGGACCACTCAGAGAATGACTTGGATGCTCTTTGCAGAAATGGCGTGAAAAATGCCTGAAGAGCAAGTGCTTTTATAAATATTAAGATTAAGATGTTTCTCCCCTTGTGATGGATAAAGGGAAGAGGTTGCTATTAAACAACACATCTTTTTATATGTAGTTCTAGCTACTAATTACTTCCAAGTAAAACAAAAACTTCAAAGTAAACATATAGGACATACTAGGATCCAGTTTTTGGTTCAGGGAATTGTTTTGGTTTACTGAATTTGTCATGCGTTTTATCCTTTTTTTTTTTAGCAGGATTCGGTTGCTAAATAAATCGTGCCTTCATTTGCTTAATAACTGTAAAACTGTGCTGTTGCAGGATGGATTTAGAGATGATTCTCTGAGGATAATAAAAGAAATAGAAAAATTCAATTCAAGCTGTCAGGTTTGTTGATCTCTCTCTTGCTTAGTGTGCTTGCATGTATGAACATTTCCTTTCATAGAAGAAATTATTGCATAGCTTTAATCTGAACAAGCTGTGTAGAATAAGGCAACATCTACATCATTTTTCATTAAATAATGTGTCAAACAACCAACTACCAAACCTTTTCCCTCCAAGCGAGGTCGACTACATGGATCAAATTACGCCATAATGTTCTATCATAAACCATATTTTGGTCTAAGTTATTAATTTCTAAATCTTTCCTAATAGTTTCTCTTATAGTTTTTCTAGGTCTTCCTCTGCCTCTAGTGATCTGACCATCCCCCATCTGATCTACTCTCCTTAATTATGAAGAGATTTTAATTAAATATGTCCCTTTCTATAATTTGTGAAATACATTTAAAATGCATTGCAGTGCCATCCATTCGTCTTATTATATGAGAAGAGAAAAAATAAGATGTTTTTGTAGTTTATTATACTCATCCAAATGATGTTTTGCACGTTCCTGCACATAGATAGAAACCTATACACGACTAATCCAACTGCCACTAAGGTTGGCTCGGTGGGGAGGTGAAGGGAGGGGAGATATTTTAGTTAAATATATGTTTGGTTCAAAAGAGGGAAGGGGAGAGAAGGGATTTTAATTAAATATGTCCCTTTCTATAATTTGTGAAATATATTTAAAATGCATTGCAGTGCCATCCATTCGACTTATTATATGAGAAGAGAAAAAAAGATGTTTTTGTAGTTTATTATACTAATCCAAATGATGTTTTGCGCGTTCCTGCACATAGATAGAAACCTATACTCGACTGATCCAACTGCCACTAAGGTTGGCTCTCAAGGGTCCGTTTGGTTCAAGTTCAACGGTGGGTAGGTGAATGGAGGGGAGAGATTTTAATACTAATTTACTGTTCTACCCTTAAAATCTTTGTACTACAATTCTATGTAGATATTATTAAAAATAAATTAATAAATAAAGGAAAAAAAGAGAGAATTGAGGTGGGAAAAAATTGATAACTAAAAAGAGATAGAATTGACGTGAAAAACAAAAATGCAGGTAATAAAAAATAGTGAACAAGAAACAAAACAAAAAAAAATTGAATTGACAAGAGATAGTAACACTGATGGTAATGTAGGATTTTAGCCGGTAATAAAACTGAAAGTAAACGAAACAAAATGCAGGTAATGAAAATAATTTGAATTGACAAGAAATAAATAAAAGGAAGAGAGTAACTTAAGATGTTAAAACTAATTTTTCAGGAGGGGAGGGGATTTGAAGCAATTTTTAGTTACCCCCAAACTGGGGTTTTTTTGGAGGGGAGGGATGTCAAAAATTAACTTATTTATATTCACAAAATTATCCTAAGTTTTTTTTGTTAAACTACTAAATCATCCTCTTCCTTTTTTTTTTTTGTCAATTCAATTTTTTTCAGTACCTGCATGTTGTTTCTTGTTCATTTCAGTTTTATTACCTGCTAAAATCCTAAATTACCATCAGCGTTACTATTTCTTGTCAATTTTTTTTCTTTCTGTTTTATTACCTCCCAACAGAATGGGAAATTGGTACCTCTGGTCTTTCGTGTATTGAAGCCTAAGGGTGTGTTTGGATGGAGGGTTTAGGAGGGGAAGGGAGGGGAGGGCTTACTTTTCTTTTTTAAATTATGGACATTATAAAATGATTTTTGAAAAATTGAATTAACAACATGATAAATGATTATATAATACATCAAAAACACTTAATTTATTTTAAAAAAACATTTTACATTGTTTGTAATTAAAATATTGAAAGTGAACCCTCCCCTCCCTTCCCCTCCTAAACCCTCAATCCAAACACACTAAGAGAACTATCTGGTCTTACACTATTCTTATGTGAAGAGTTGGAACTGTATGTGTGGTTCCCTTGGAGGTTTTTCCCCCCTTTTCCAGATGCCCTTACAGGTGTTAGTAGAGCACAAGTTTCTTGATGGGTTTTAATTAAATGGGTGATTCTGCCGGATCATGAGAATACACGGGGGAGGATAATGATGTTATTAACAGTCTTCCGTGAATTTCAACTTGAGAACAAGATAAAACCGGTTGGGGGGATATTGATAGGCCCATTATGCAAGTTGATGGTTGGAGTGGGTGCAGGAAAAGGATATAGGGCCTTAGTAGGATAAAGACCTGCAAGTTCTTGGTGGGACCATGGGAGGAGAAATGGAATAATAGTAGAATAGACACGTGGCAACGAGGGAACGTGAGAGAGGATACGAAAATCAGGCAAGTATGCAGAGTTATTTAGGACTTAGGAGGTGCATAACCGAAGGTGGGTGCAGAGCATTTTATGGTGGTAATAGGTGGTTGGTTAGGCTGTACTGAGGAACAATTTCTTTTTTTATCAGTTTACCGGCATACCTTGTTTGACCTTGTTTTCCTAATCCTTATCTTTTAAGGAGCTTGCTCCATTTTCCTTTCATATTTTTTCTGTTTCTTGAAATTTCTTATATAAGAATGCAACAGAGAATTGATCCTCTGGTTTTATTTTCCTATTTCGGCTTATAGCTTGGGGCTAAAGAGGATTAGGAAGCATTGCACTTTTCATTTATCTTTTGATCTAGTTCTTCACTAATACAATTTTGTTTTCTAGATAGAAACTAGTAGAATCTTATCAGAAGTAAAGATTTCAAATGTTTGTGTCTGCTCTTATGTGTTACAGCTGCTTTTTCAGTGTTGTTTCTTTACTAAGAAAATTTTGATTGGCTTGTGTTTTTACAGGTTCTTCTATTTTCTGCTACATTTAATGACAATGTCAAGACTTTTGCTACAAGGGTTGTCGGTAAGAAGGAGCATAATGAACTTTTTGTGAAGAAAGAGGAGCTATCTTTAGATGCAGTGAAGCAGTACAAAGTTCATGTTCCTGATGAGCTTGCTAAGATTGACGTGATTAAAAATTATATATTTGAAATAGGAGAAAATGTGGGGCAAACTATTATATTTGTGCGCACTAGAAATAGTGCGAAAATGTTGCATAAAGCTCTAGTTGATTTAGGCTATGAGGTTACTTCCATACAAGGTGCTCTTGAACATGTTGATAGAGACAAGATCGTCAAAGAGTTCAAAGATGGTTTGACTCAGGTTCTTATATCGACTGATGTTCTTGCCCGTGGCTTTGATCAGCAACAGGTGCTCATTTGGTCCATCTCTGTGTTGTCTTCCCTTTATCTGTGCTTCAACTCTCTTTTTTCTTTTCTTTTCTTTTTTCTTTTCTTCATGCATCCTTCCATTGCATTGTTTAGGTTAATTTGGTTATAAACTATGATCTTCCACTGAAGTATTTTGCGGAGTACACCCGTGGCCAAGAACAAGAGCCTGATTATGAGGTGTATTTGCACAGGGTTGGTAGGGCTGGGCGATTTGGGCGCAAGGGTAAGTTTCTAAATCTGTCTGCTTAGTGTTGTGCAGTAAACTGCCTGCTTGGTGTGTATAGTTATCATAAATAAATCAGTATATTATTGTAACAAGTGAGCTTCATGTTAATATTTTGAGTTCAGCTTCTTTAAGCCAAATATTACATATCTCACATTGTAGTAATTTAGCCATGCTCTTTCCATATATTATAAATGTAAGAGTAAACTCTGACCCCAATTCTTTTGTTGGTGTTATTTTCCTCACAAAACGGTGTTTTGCCACCATGATTCATTGGTTGTAAAATAGATGTCTGTCCTATTATTTCTCTAATCTAACCAGTAATATTTCAAACTTCTTGTATATGTGGATAGTGAGCGTTATTTTGTGATCGATAAAGTCTAGACAAAGTGTATAAAATATGTCTGTGTCTGGACATTATTTCTGTGTGCTGCATTTTCATGTCCCACCAACCTAATCTTGCAGACCCTTTGTTGGACTGATTGACCCTGCTTTGGTGGGATATCAAGAGGGGATGCATTCAACATATTTTCTGTTAGGAACCTTATGGGTTGGGCAGAGTGAGAATTATCTCATCTCTGAGATGCTTTTCCCTGGGGATTACAAGATACTCTTGTAATCATTCTCATTTAGGAAATAATACACTCATTGTATACCATCCCGTTCTTGGGTTTCTATCAATATTTAATGATTCCACATTGGTAAGAGATATAACCAAAGTACTCGATCGTTATAAGATTTTGCCAATCATTTCCCTTGAGCTAGTTTAGTCAGGTATAAATTCCACTATGGTATTAGAGCTTATCCGAAACCTGATAGAGTCGTCCATTAATGTTTTAATTTCACTCTCCCTATGTCCAAATCTGGGGGTTCGACTGGCGTTCTAAGATTCCACTTCAACTAGATATATGGCTAGGGGGATTTGTTTATAAATGCTTTGGCAATCTTACCCTTGATCCTAGCTAGCATTTGGTATTTTGTTTGGCATATATTTTAACATTTTCTAAAGGAAGTCAAATTGTAATTTCACTCCCCTGTAAGTTATGCATGATATTTTCAGTAGTGGTGCAAATACCAAGTTTTTCTTACATTTGCTTCATTTGATTGAATAGGGGCTGTATTTAACCTGCTATGTGGTGAAAGGGATGAAAACACCATGTCGAAGATTGAAAAACATTTTGGCACCCATATAAAAGAGGTATGCTACTTGATAATGTACTTGGATTTTAATTATGATGTTCCATGCAGCATAATGCAGAAAATCGGATCTTTAAAATTTGAACACTTTGTATGCATGTGCAAAGGGTTATGAAGATATGCATCTTATGTAAATCATTTTGTTAATGTCACTGTGGATGTAGGTGAAAGACAGAAGTGTTGAAGACTATAAAGTTGCTCTTAAAGAAGCTGGTTTACTGTTTTGAATCTCTAAAAGTTGAAGGATCTTGTTAGCGGTGTTGGTCTCCTGAATTTCTTTGATTACAACATATCTATGACTCTCTTTGATGAATTATTTTACATGGATATACACCCCCCTGGTTTAAGTTTTGGTGATGGAGAGTTTGGCTTCAATGTTTATTATGGTATCAACGATGCTTGCTGTCTTCAGTTTCGAGTTCAAATGTGCGTACAAACTTTGGACCAGCCTATTTATCTCCCTTTTTTGTTGTTGAAAGAATCCATGGTATACTAGTGTATTCTGTATGAGATTGGTTTATGCGGATAAATTTTGGGAGTTTAGACAACAGTATAATCAGCAGTAATTTAAAAACAAAAATGTTACTCCCTTCATCTCATTTTAGGCGTTCTCTTTAAGTTTTGCAGTTTTTAAGATAGTGATTATTTGTGTTGATTTCAATATTAAAAAAAGTTTCCCCACAAACTAATAGCAGTAGTAAATGAAGTAGTCATGTGGGTTGAAATACAATAAATAAGGGTTTAATACTGAAAAAAAAAATTAAGAAGTGTTGTATTGTTATATTAAAAGGACAAATAGTTTTGAAGACATACAAAGACAAATAGTTTTAGACATAAATATTGCACAAGAGATATTTATTATGAGTCGTAAAGCATTTAAGAGGGATTACTTAGTGCCAAATAGCACAAGAAACAATGGTGGATAAGTAGTATGAGAAAGGCCATGAACGCAATTTTTAACATTTTTTAACACTTATTTTTCTATTGAGTGGAATTAATGTTGATTCTATAATTTAGAAACTGGTGCATAAAGTGGTGGGATTTACTTGAGTTTTACGTGTTAGAAAGAAAGTGTTCATAATATTCACTTAAAAAGTGATGTAACAAGTGTTCTAAAGACATTATTTAAAAAATCTATAAAAAGAAATTTCGTCTTAAATATATTTTTTGAGGAAATAAGTTAAATATAATTCATGATTACATAATTTTATATGTAAAAGTTACTACCTTTAACTTTTATGTTGTGGACGAATAAAAGTACTTGAAGAAGAACAACATCTATATGTAAAAGTCATGATTTCATTTTTTAAAACTCAAATCAATCTAAATGCATGTTTAAGATGAATAAAAGTACTTGATTTTCTCCATATTTATTGTTCTCGATGTGGAGACACAAAAGAGAGAAAACACATATGAGCTACATACATGCCGACAACATTTTTTTTTAAGGAGTTAATGAATCAAATATAAAAACATCACTAAAAGTTACGTATTCAATTTTTTTGACAAGTTTAAAATTTGTTTTTTATGACAAAATTTTTAATTTTTTGAAAAATAAATAAATAAATTTCAAACTAACTAGAGCTGCACTTTAGTTTAGTGAAGGTTTTAATTTGCTGGTTAGCTTAGAATTATACTCCCTCGAATCACTATTATAAGCAAAACTCTACTTTTTAGGTATATTGAATAATCAATGAATCTAGTCTTTATTATAGACTAGATGCATTAATTATTCAATATATTTAAAACTGACACAGCAAAGTTTTAATTAAAAAAAATGGAGTTTAAAACAATTAATTCTACATTAAAATACTTCTTTATCTTTTCACTCCAATGTTAGCATTTCCTTCACTTTTAATATAAGTAAAAAAATACAAGTATTAGAGGTGGTATTTCTAACCACTAAACTAACTAAAATAATAAATAAAATAAGGAAAATGTTAACGAGTGTCTTAAGGGAACTCTTTAAGGACTTTAAATAGTAAATTTTTATGAAAAATGCAATCAAAAATTGAAGTGTTAAACATTTTTAAAAGATAATTTCTTAATAAAAAAACCTCAAAGAATGCTTTTGGACACTCGTTAACGAGATCCATAAAATAAAATACTTGTATTCGAACCAAATTTATGATATTTTGAACGATAAACAAAAACAAAAGGAGCAGCATTTATTTCCGAAAAGAAAATGTAATAAAAGGGAGCATTTCAAATTTGTAAAATTAGTGAAAGGAAGAAGAAAATCTGAAGTCGGTGGTAGAGACTAGAGAGATTGGGCATGGCGATGTATCTTCGTCTTGGGAGATGTGCCTCTCTCAATTCGCTTTCCACCACCGTCAGATGCTGTTCTTCTTCATCGCCGTCGCCGTCCGGCAAGTCTAAGCCGGATAAGAAAAAGCTCGGTGATCGTCTTTCCGCTGTTATCGACGCCGCCAACGATCGTAAACTACCTCCCGAACTTCGCGGCCAACGCAACAATGTTAGGTATACACACAATTATCTCTCTTAGAAATTAGAATCACAGTTCTACATAATTTGATGGATTCAAGTTTGTATGACTTTTATGATAGATATGAGTCCAATTAAATACACCCTCGGGTTACTAATATAAACAAAAATTCACTTTTTAGATACATTCAATTAATGATGTACGCGGTCTTTTATTATATGTCACATACATCATTAATCGAATGTATCTAAAAAGTAGATTTTTGCTTATATTAATGACCGGAGGGTGTATACGATTATGATTGATTGACAATGTAAAAAGACTTTACACAGCTAAGGCATATTGATAGTAGATCATAATTGACCTTGCTAAGTTGCTAGTATACCATGATTTTGATGACTTTGTGTTTGTTTTGTCATCATCTGGTTTTGTTTAACACAAATTGGCTGTTAGACAGGTCGGAGACGGATTTGATCAATGTTGTTGAGCAAAGAATATGGCATTCAATGGAAGAAGGACAATTTGAGAATTTGCCGGGGAAAGGAAAGCCGCTTAAACTCGACACGAATCCTCATGCAGATCCAGCTGAAGATACCTTATATAGAATCCTCTCCAAAAATGGATGTGCACCGGAGTGGGTTGAGCTTAACAAAGAGATAAGATCTAGAATATCTGAATGGAGAATGTCCTTGAAGAAAGCTTCGGCAAATAAATGCAGTGAAGATCAATCTATGTGGGTTGGAAGTTCACAGGCTTTGAAATCGCAGTTAAAGGAAATCAATGATAAGGTGAGCTAGCTAGGTCATTTTGGAAATTGGGTAATTCAAATGGTTTTTGCAAGTCTTGAATTCTGTTTTTTTGTTGTTGTAGGTTTTCCGGTATAACCTCATTGTGCCTTTTGGTCGGCAAATGAACGGCCTTAAGTGGGAAAAAGAGCTAGGTAATTTAGAAGAATGATGAAAGTCACTGTCGAGACGATTGGTATACTATTATAGATTATTACGATTTGTTACTTTCCTAAAGGGTGGTCTTGCCAGCTGAATAATCATCTGGCTTAAGTTATAGTTCAACTTCGGTTGATTAATTCGTTTTACTAGCAGTGGCTTGATAAGGCTAGCGGTCTCGTTGTTGTTATGATACTTCTTTCAAGCTTAGTATGGCTGTACTTATATGGTGTATTGTATTACCTTCATTTAGCTTATTACTACCTTCCTTTATCCATGTACAATTTGGGTAAGCAGAAGGAAAAGTGCAATGAAAATGTATGAGAAATTAAGTGGTCTTAAATTTTTTACTATACCGTATGTGCATTGTGTTGATTGACATGTTATATTTTTTTGCTCAAGGCAATTATTCTTGGTTCAGTTGACAGAAATTTTGTTATACTAGATGGTTGGGTTGAATTTGAGTACGATATCTCTTTCAATGGTAGTATGATTTAGTAGAATCAATTTGTCGTGATTTTCAGATAACAGTAACATAGAAATTCACTTTTAAAAGAATTTGTCTTTCTAAAGTATATGATTTTTGTTGTGCTCTAATTCAAAACAGTGATCCACAAATGCATATTGTTTGTAGACTCATGGCAGCTCTAATTCCCGAATTCGGCTAGCCAAAATATAAGACATTTTTATTTTTGCAAATGAATTTATTCTTTAATTGTCTTTCTTTCTATTGTCTTTTAGTAATTCAACAATAAGAGTCCTGCTTGGTATTTCTCCTTTTGGAGCTTGTGGCCAGTATTTTTCTTCACCGAAATCACTCTCTTTTTTAAAGGTGAGCTTTTGAACCTGATAAAATTTGAATGTTTTGAAAATTGTTTAATGTAGATGGGTTAATTGGGCATGAAGGCATCCAAACTAGTTGATGTATACTGAAGGTATATGAAATGCACTTGAAACTTGGAACCTTCAAATGTGGCAAAGCTTTTAATTTGGAGGCTACAAGCTCTCAAGATTTCTTAAATCTATCAAGCGAAGCATATGATAGTTCAGAGTGTTTCGTGGATGGTAATTCACTTGGTCACCCATGGCCATTGTATTCTTGAGTCTTCCCCATTGTTGCACGAGAGCTGCTTTTACTCCCTCTGTCCTTAAATGCGGGTCATTTAACGTGAATTATCTCCTCCAATCGAATTTTCTCGGTAGGTTCAGAGATCATAACAAGCAAAACCAGCAGAGATCAAAACCTTGACTACTAATTCATTGTTGGGTAGAGTGCAAGATTTCTGAAGGGGAGGGCTACATCCATATTTTGATACATACTTCATATTTGAAAATAAAATAAAATGAGACCATTTGAATTTGAAAGACAGGTGACTTCAAAATTGTGATTAGGTTGACCTAACTAGTGTGGTACAAATTTTTCTATTTATTAGAGTAAATTACACCCCCTCACTTCAGAGAAGTTTGAATTAACCCCACTCTTCTCTTATGTTAAAATATACCTCCCTTTCTCTTGAAAAATAAAATTTATACTCTCACCTCAAATGAGATGTTTGAATTACAACTCCCTCCTTAAATAATTAAATATACACCACATTATAATCTATTTTGACATAAATAATTTTTTTTTGACATAAATAATTATTTTTATGATATATACTAATTTTGAACCACCATTTAAGAAAAATAAATTTGGTTTCTTTATGATTTAAATGACAATGATAATTACATTTAAATATTATGCTATTAATTTTATAATTTAGGACATAAAATTCACTTTTAAATAATCCTACTTTATCGACTTTAGTATTTTTCATGTATTTTAATTTTATTTTTCTGTTGTTTGTTATTTTATAATAGGATTTAAAACTATGTTAATAAAATTGTGAATTAAAAAATATTTGAACTTTGCCAAAAAATAAAGATTAATTTTTTTTATTAGATTATTAAGGGAGTGAAGTGTAGGGAGGGGAATATCTTCCCATATGTTTTGAATAAGAGAGAATAAAAGAGAAATGAAGAAAGCATAATTCACGCATCTTTTAAAAAAGAGTATAATATACTTTTTTTTTATATGCTTTAACATGCATCAAAAAAAGTGAATATAACATGGAATGTGCAATTAAGTAGCCTTAAAATTGGAAATCGATTGAACCACGATACATAATTTTTATTTTGTAACATTGTTCAGTCAATTTCAAATAATGTGGGAACACTTATTGGATAATCCCATAGCGCATCACTGTGTTTTAAAATTGTAACTGAATTACCTCACTTTATTTTATATAGGCAGTTCTGCTTCCGATGGCTTAAAAACATTCGATGTGGGACAAGTGATGTAAAACAAAGTTAACATAACATGGCATGAGTAAGCCTAGCGAGCCATCATGTTATGATCCCTCTTTCAGGCTTAATATGGTTGTACTTATATGGTGTATTACCTTCAAATCTTCAATCATTAATCAACAACATACCACTCCCTTTCTTCATCCATGTAAACTTGGGTAATCACAAGGGAAAGTGAAAATGTTTGAGAACATAAATGGTCTTGAAAATTGTACTCTACCGAACATGCATTGTGCTCATTGGTATGTTATATTTTGCTGAAGGCAATTATTTCTTGGTTCAGTTGAAAGAAAATTTGTTGTAACTACTAGATGGCTGGGTTGATTTTGAATGCCATAGCTCTTTCAATGGTGTAATTTAGTAGAATCAATTTTGTCGTTGATTTCCGGTCAGCAATAAAATAGAAATTCACATTTAAAAGTATTTGTCTGTCTTTCTAAAGTATATGATTTTTGTTGTGTTCTAATTCAAAAGAGTGATACACAAGTATATGACAGATGCATGTTGTAGACTCATAGCAACTCTAATCCCCATGTTCGGCTAGCCACAAATAAAAGAGATTTTTTTCCTTTTGTTGTTGAAATTATTCTTTAAATGTCTTTCTTTCTGTTGTCTTCAAGTGCATCTCATCTTTTGGAGTTGTTTTATGAAGATGGGGCAATTAAGCATGAAGGTATATGAGATGCACTTGAAACTTGGGATCTTCAAATATGGCAAAGCTTTGATTTGGGGATTCAAAACTCTTCAAGATTTCTTGAATCTATCAAGCAAAGCATATGAAATTTCAGAGCGATTCATAGATGATAATTCACTTGGTCACCTATGGTTGTAATCCGAGGCATCCTTACCTTAGCATGATAAAAAACATCTCAAATCTGCTGATAAAAATATGGTGTCAAATGTATTATCGAATCTTCCTCCATTGTTGCTCGAGAGCTTCTTTTATTCCTCAACGATTTTTAAAAGACGTACCCGTCCAAAAAGCACACGTTTGATCGGGAAAAAAATTGAGTTTTGTTTGGGTTTATTTATTTTGGACGACAAATAAATTTTATTTTCCCCCTACTTAACATACGTGGTTTGTAAGAAATCATGGGAGAGATTAGTACTTCTCTCTTGTAAAACAAGAAATTATGATTTAACTTAAACGCACAAGCTTGAGTGTCAAGAAAGAATAATATGAAGAAGCAGTTTCTTTAAACTCGGTTATACAGTACTTGTGCAAGAGTTTGAACAAACATGTTTACTTTTTAAGTTTACTTTTTATTTTCCTTTACTTTTTAAGTTTGTCGGACTAATTTAAGTTTAAATTTTTTACTGAATTTTTATTCCAGTTAGATCCAAAATTAGCATCTATCTATAAAAAAATAATCTAAAATTAGCCCAATCTAATTGCAAATATATCAGCATAATTGTTGAAGCCGAGAGGCAGGGCTCAATGGGCAAAGAGGCGGGGCTCAATGGGCAGCCATTACACTGGGCCTCAATAAATAGGGTGCCTCAAAATTTTGAAGCCAGCTTTTAAGCATAAAATTGTGTTTATAATTTTATGAAAACTGCTCTTCACCCTGCATATTTTGCTCGTGCCCTGCAAGTTTACCAAATATTCCTTTGTACTAGTTAAGTCACGTAGCGTGACTTAACTAGCGCATGTTGTAATCTGTGTGTGACTTAAGCCACGCACCCATGGCCTATGCGCACGTTAACTTGAGCAACTTGTGTAAAAACTGATTTTATTCTATACTAATTCTATTTTATTCGAAATTATAGAATAAATTTTATTTTATACTAATTCATTTTTATTCGAAATTATAAAATAAATGCAAAAATAAATTCGAAATTATAAAATAAATGCAAAAATAGATACAAATAGTAAATAGAACTCTCATTTTATTAATATTATTCAAATATTACAATAAGCAATACATATATTTTATTCCAATTAACTAATATACTTAATATTTATTTTTACCCTCTTCGGTATATGTCAATAGCTCTTGGAGAAAATAGTGATCCATCCTGTTGGGGAAAACGACAACAAGACCCCTTGAAGTAAATTTATATTTGGTTCCTTTTATACCCCATGATGATTCTTTTTACCCATGGTAAAAAGATTTTGGAAGTAAAAGGAAGCAAATCGAAATTTACCTCAAGGGATGACGCCCTTTTCCCCAACCTAATGGACCACTATTTCCCTCCAAAAGCCATCGGTATTTACCTAAAGGGGTATCAACACCCTAGAAACTATAGAAACAAAGAAGAAGAAGAAGAAGAAGAAGAAGAAGAAGAAGAAGAAGAAGAAGAAGAAGAGAAAGAGGGGGAGAGAGTGGGAGGAGAAATTGTGAGGAAAAGAGGAAGTATCTGAGGGTTTTTATAGGTGGTATAAGGTATGTAGCACTTAATGAGGTCCAAAAACGTGGTCAAATGTGAAGGAAAACGTGCAAAAACGAGTCAAGACCATTGACTACCGTCCAAGAAACGTTTGTGCTTCGGTTTTTAGCGCCGGCCACCTTGCACAAGTTCGCGCACAACTTATAAGGCGCGTGAGTTAAGTCACGCATAGCTTATAAGGTGCGCTAGTTAAGTCACACAACGATAGTAGTTAAGTGACACAATCACTAATGCAAGGGCATTTTTAAAATGGCTGCAGGGCGCGAACGAAAAGTGCCGGATGAAGAGCAGTATTCTAATTTTATTTATGCTCAAAGGTTACGGGTCTATAAAACATTGAAGTAACACTAATTAACACACAATTGAATTATTATTTAGCTCACCACTGTGTATCACATTGGAAACTGGTTTTCCACACTTTTTTATACAGGCAATTCTCCTTACAATGGCTTAAAACTTTCGATGTGGGACAAGTTATATTTTTTTTATAAAAGAACACATCACGATATGATCATACGACCGGGTTATATCAGTATGCCCAATGTTAATTTCAATTTAATTTTCATTTGAAGTCTTCAATTTAACCTTGGTTACTCTTCCCATGGGTTTTTGGTAGACTGGGAGCGTGAGATAGAGAAAGAGACTGTGTTAATTTCCATATATACGTTACTGATAATTGTTGTTTTCTCAGAACCCTTTCTTTGGAGTCTTCTGGCCAATATTATGCTTCACCCAAATCTTCATGTATCAAAGGTGAAGCTTTTGAACCTGAATTTTTTTTTCTTCATAAATGTCTATACATAATGCTTTGGAAGTTGTTTAATGTAGATAGGTCAATTAGGCATGAAGTTATCAAACTATTATGTAGGGCGATGAGGAAACCATTATGGAGAGTGGTATATGAGATGCACTTGAAACTTGGGACCTTCAAATATGGCAAAACTTTAATTTGGAAGCTAGAAGCACTTGAGATTTCTTGAATCAAGCAAAGCACATGATAGTCGTGGAAGATAATTCATTTGGTCACCCAAGGTTGTAATCAAAGGCATCCTTACCTTAAGCATGATCAAAAGCATCCCAACTTTAGATATCTTCTCTTTAACATTTTTTTTCTTTTTCATGAAATAATTACTACTTTAAAATATCAATGCAACATTTATTATTTTTTCTCACTATTATACCCCTTTGTTGAACTTCATCGAACTTAACTACTACAATAACTGTAATTAATAAGGGTATTTTAGTAAATGCAACTAATTTTACTATTGAAATCAACATAATTAATCATTTCTTTAATAATCGTATATAAACTTTAAACGACTAATATTATGAGACGGAGGGAGTAGTTAAAAAAACACAAATCTCGGACCCATTCATCAATTCCCCCAATTTTTTATTCTTCGAAAATTTCAAACTTTCTTTAATGTTGTTGTTGTTCTAGAAACATAAAAGAGTGAGGTTTCGTTGGTTGATTCAAAACCAAGACCGAAACTTTCTTTGATTGATTCAACATATCCAACATTGGGAAGAGTGAGGGTTCGTTGATGTTGTTCTTCAAACTTTCTTTTATGTTGTTTTATGGGATTGTGAAGGATTTAGAAAGAGGAAGATGAAGTTTCGGTTTAGATCTGAATTTCAGATGATGTGGGTGTATTTATTTGATGAGTTCTGGGTTTAACTTTTTTTTTTTTTATGGGTTTGTATGAAGGTCTGTGAAGATTTTCTTGAAGATGATGAATTTTTTTTCCTAAGTTTTTCTGGGTTTGTTTGTTGTGAATGATAAAGATCAAGAAGAAGAGGAGTGAAGAACAGGGAAGAAGATGAATAAATGTAACAACAATGTCAAAATGACATGTGTATTGAGATAACATTATTTTGAATTAAGTTTAGGCTTAATTGCCCTTTTAGACCCTTATCTTTTCAAAAGTTGCGGTTATGGACCCCTAACTAATTTAAATACAAAACAGCCCCCTATGTTTTGATTCTTTAGCGTTGACCGAGTCAACAATGGACTGGGGGTCCAAAACTGTCAAAGAATCAAAACATAGGGGGTTGTTTTGTATTTAAATTAGTTAGGGGTCCATAACCGCAACTTTTGGAAAGATAGGGGTCCAAAAGTGCAATTAAGCCTTAAGTTTAACGGAAGAGATCAAAACGTGTAACGGAGATAAAACTAAAACACTGAAATGAACTTTTATTACTTATGAGACCAAAACGATACCAAAACATAAATTATGGGACTAAAAGAGCAATTCAGCCTAAATTTTAAGAGTATGTTTGAAAGATGATTTTTGACACAAAGGGCCACATCTATATTTTAACATATACTTAAAAAAAATACATTTTAAAAAAAATACAATATCATATTATTTTAGCCACGACATAAGGCCTCAAGAAATAATGTGCGTCAATTTTTCTTTTTTACTAATAGTGTGTCTCAAAATTTTCATTAAACCTGACCATAGCACGTAAAGTTTTAATTATGTGCCATTGATATGAAGAATGAAAATCTTGAAAAACACTTGTCGACACAAATTTGAAATATTAAATAGGTCATTAGTGTTACTCAATTGTAAGTAATTTACCACTCATTTGTTTATATAGGCAATTCTCCTTCCTATGGCTTTAAAACATTCCATGTGGGACAAGTTACCAATATAGTATAGTATATATATAAAGAAGACTTTAATATGTGTGCAATTAATGGTCGTTTTTTTTTGAAGAAGCTAAAATGGATGCAATTAATGGTCGTTTAAAAATTGATTATTGTAATCGTTTAAAATTTCATCCTTCAACCAAATTAATCACTGCTACGTCATTAATTTGATGACGTGGCTATGTTAGTTGGTTGATTCATCCAAATTTCATGTGAATTGACCTAAATACCCTTCTCATCTCTCGTCGTCGTCACAAAAGATTTGTTATTCTTCTTTTTCCAACGCCATTTTTTTCCCTTCATTTTTCTTCTTCATTTCTTCATTTTTTCACCTCTAAACAAACGCGCTACCCTTTCTCCATCATTCACAATGTCACATTTTTCTTTCTCAATTAATTCATTTTTCAGCAGGTGATTGAAGAAAAGAAGGTGATTGAAGCAAACCGTCTAAATACTGCACTTTTTATGTATTTATTCAAACTTACTATCATCTTCTTCCAGGCTCAGATTGCATTTGTCCATACACTGACTTCATTTTTTCCAATTTTCCAATAAACCCTACAAATCCAAACCCTAACAACAACAACAAACACAAATCATCACATTCGTACATAAAAAATCGGTTCAACAACAACAACAACAACAACAACAAAACTCGACATTGTTACTTTTCATCGCCTTCTTTTCCTCAAAAATCAGTTCAACACCAACAACAAAACTAAAAAATGGTGTTACTGTTCATCACCTTCAAAATCGACCTCTAGGGAAACACAATCGAACGCTACAAGAAGAAGATGCTTCAATCAGTATTTATACGGTTTTTCAAATTGAGCCGATTTGGTACAGAATTGCTGTGAACAAAATCAAAAGATTGATCCACAATTGCATGACACATCAACACTAACCTTTATGTTTGATTAGCCACAAATATACACAGAGCTACCAAAACAAGAGAGATTTTGTAAATGGAATTTTTCTTTTGTGGTCTCTTTCTATTGCCTTTTAGTGATTCAATCATGTTCTAAGCTAACAAATTTAAGTAATCAACTCAATTTGACTTGAGGAGTGTTCGCAGTAATAGCACCAAAGAGAGTAAGATTCCATGGTACATCTACTTTGGGAGTCTAATGGCCAATATTTTGCTTCACCCAAATCTTCTTGTTTCAAAGGTGAAGAACCTGAGAACTTTTTTTTCTTTCTAAATGCCTATACAGAATGCTTTGGAAGTTGTTTAATGTTAGATGGTCATGGTGGCTATTGCATTTTTTTTTTTTTTAACTATTATTGCATTCTTATTGTTGCAACGAGAGTTGCTTTTATTCTCCAACAATTTTTTTAAAGAAGTCAAGTAATTCATTGAAATTGGCATTGGAAAGAATCAAACCTCATATTTTAAGTGCGACACACTTTAAGATCTTAAGTCAACACCATCATACCAAACAAAGTAGATTTTCTCCAAAGATTTTTAGAAATATATCAATCGTAAACGTTTGAACCAAAAAAAAAAAAGTTTTGTCTAGATTTATTCATCTTGAACAAGTTTTATTTTTTCAGAAATTAGAGAGGATAAAACCATCTCATTTGTTGTATTCTTGAGATCATCAAATACTCCATGTGTGTTTCTACTCTTAGGAGTAATCATTTTGTAATTGTTTGTAGGGGCTAACGCTCATCTCTTGAATAACAAGAAATTATGATTTAACGGAAACGCATAAACTTTTGAGTGTCAAGAAAAAAGATTATAGAGAAGTAGACTCTTTAAATTCACTTATATAGTATCCGCTCAGGAGTTATTCCAAAAAATCTGTTTAATAAGACGAAATTATAATTTTTACGTTTACTTTTATTTTCCTTAATTTTTTCTTTTTTCAGTTAATGTTTATTATGGCCTCTTTTCTTCTTTTTATGAAAACTTAATGTATAATCCATGTGTCGTTTTTTTTATTATTATCTATTTTAGCTTATAAAAAAAAAAGTGTTCGTCGGACTTATTGTTCATTTATTTTTTTACTGAATTTTTAATCCATTTAGATCCAAAATTAGCCCAAAGTAATTGCAAAAGTATTAACAAAAATACAAAAACTAAAAAAGAGAATGATATAAAAATAGGAAGTTCCCTAAAAAAATAAAAATAGGAAGTGTGCGCCCCAAGCAAACACATGCATATCTATAAATACCCTAAATTGAGACTAAAAAAAGGAGGTACCGGTGAAAAATATACATTTTTTCAAAGAATTGGTTCAAGAGAAGAATCAACAAGAGTACAAGTTCAAACGAAAGACGGCACAGAGAAACCTCTATACATCTCATAGAAGTAAGTTTTTTTTTTAACTCAATCCATCTCTACATTGCATCTCTTTATTCTTTGTTCTTCGTTGTCTCGATTTTCTTTTTTCTTCCTCTACTTTGTTATATGGCATGGCAGTGTATTTTTTCTGTTTGGTTATCGGTCATTGACATTAACTTTACACCATTGTATAATAATGATTAATTTCTGAGAAACTTATAGACAAATCATGTATATATGAGAAACCTAAAGATACATAGCGTGGATTCTCCTCCATCAAAATTTTCTACTTACTACTAGGTTTTAGGTTTAGTATGTGTGTGTACAAGTAAATTTTAAAACATATTTATTCTTTTGCTAATTTTTTTAAGTGACCGCCCTCTGAACTTTTTTCTCCCACCAAATAAATGATTGCATTCCTTTTATTATTACTATGCAATCAATTAATTATTTAATTTTGATTTAAAATCTTCAATTCTTTTTACTATATTTTTGCCAAACTCGCTTTTAGTTTACTTCACAATAGAGAAGAGTGGAAAATTTAGCTTAAACCCTAAACCTTTAGCTTAATAAAAGAGAGAATGAAGTTTAAACATATTTCAGAAGAAAAAAAGAGTGTAATTTTGTAATTTTTCATATCTATGATGCGTATGTGTGATGTTTACAACACTCACACGTTATGTGCGTCAACTCAGAGTAAGTGTAGTTGACTTTAAGGATTTTTTGGAGAGAATAATGTAATTTTCTAATTTTAACACAAATGACAGTAAATGTGGTGAACTTTAAGGTATTCCGTAGAGAGAATAATACAATTTTTTCTTAAAAAATAATTTTTTTAATTTTAACATAAATTATAATTTTAATATGATGAAATGCTTAAAATGTGCTACAAATGACCTAAACATTGATGACCAGATTAGATCTTTATTTATAATAATATTAAGGTAAGAGAGAAGATAGAGATGGAATCGGTAACGTATTTACAAGTAGGAATCAAACTTAATGTATCTGACGTTTATAACACACACATGTTTTATGCATCAACTCGGAGTAAGTGTATTGTGGAATTTAAAGTATTTCGTAGAGAGAATAATGCAACTTTTTCTTAAAAAATGAATTTTCTAATTTTAACGGTTTTAACGTGATTACTTACTTAGTGCGCAAAGTTACCTCAACATTGTTGACCATATAAGGAAAATCCTATAAAATTAAAGTAATATACACTGTAGTATTTTATACCGGATCAAATACCTTAATTGCGTTGGATTAGAAAGGAAATAAATAGTGCTAACCTAGGTATGGGGACCACTAAACCATGATGGACCGTGTAGATGATGCCACGTGGAAAATAGATTCCTTGATCGTGGATGAATTTGGGAAATACAACTATAGAGAAGCTGTGATGCTGATGTGTATAGCCGACCCAACATTGTGCCACTGCCAACGTAGAGACGCAAACAAAGATCCAAAGTAGCGTAAGCATCAAACACTTCACCTCTCCCTTTTAATCCAACGTTCCTTATTCATTCCTTATACCCACCACTTTTAATCTCCACCCTCCAATCACCTATATTTTATTCATCCTTTGTCTTCTTAGTCTTACCTTCTTCTGTCTTGTTCAATTCTTTCTTAGTTCAATTCTCGTTTGTTTACTCTCTCTTTCTCTCTCTCACTATGGTTTTGAGAATTCAATACCATTTTTCATTCAACCATTGATGTATTCTACATTACATTACATTATAATCATTCATCAATTTAGACTATGGTATGTATATACACATATGTTATATAATTTATGATTTGAATTTAACGTGTTCATATGATTGATTTTTATTTTGATTTTTGAGCAGGACACAATGTTGGTTCCTAAATGGCTCAAACCACTTCTTAGCACACCATTTTTCAATGAGTGTCGGATTCACGCCGACGCCGCAAGGAGTGAATGTAACATGTTTTGCTTAGATTGCAATGTTGATGCCTTTTGCTTCTATTGTCGTTCTTCAAAACACAAGGATCATCAAGTCATTCAGGTAAATTAGAGGGTCCTAAATTATTTTCTTATGCACATTTTTTATAATGGGGTTGGTTAAATTTTGTGATTTTTTAATATGTTTATAATGATTGAAATTCCGTACTCTTATTATATGATCTTCATTTTTCTTTATCCTAAAGTATTGTTTTTTGTTGGTTTAATTAGATAAGGAGATCTTCATATCATGATGTAGTGAGGGTGGCTGAAATTCAGAAAATGTTGGACATTAGTGGAGTTCAAACATATGTGATCAATAGTGCTAGAGTTTTATTTCTGAATGAGAGGCCTCAACCAAAATCTGGAAAAGCAGTTCCTTACATTTGTGAGATTTGTGGAAGAGGTCTTTTAGACCAAGTTCGTTTCTGTTCTTTGGGATGTAAGGTGAGATTTTGTTTCATAAACATTTGTCTTATCATCGAAATGTGCATATAATTCACAAATCAAATCGCTTAGTCTTCATCACACCATAATTTTAAAAACACCCACCACCTACATTATTTGGAAAGGTCATCACACCGTAATTATATTCCTTCCATTATTTGGAAATTGCATATAGCTAGGCGCAGTAAACCATTGACATTTCATCACATTTATAAAAATAATCATAATTTATAGTTAATATTATTGATATTTTTTTATAAAGATAATTATTGAATAGTAGATAGGAACATGGTATAATAATGTGTATAAAATAATAATGAATCAATATATGATTGGTTTAATTTGATACGAATTAATTGTTGTGCTGGCAATGATTGAATCAGCTTGTAGGAATAAAGAGAAATGGGAATGCAAGCTTTGTTTTAGATCCTAATAACAACGAGGTATCAACAATGGAGGAAGGAATGTCAAGACAACAAGAAGAAGAATTGCGTGAAGGCTCACAACAAGGCATGTATCCAGCAACTCCTCCAACACCTCCTTCAAACGCAAGGAGAAGAAAAGGGATTCCTCATAGGGCTCCTTTTGGACCCTAGTCATTTTATCTTCTTTTTACACCCTCAAAATCGGAATCGACTTGTTTACGGTCAAGGAATTCACGCGTTCACGCAATATGATATCGATGGTTGTTTAATTAAGATTGATCAGAATCTAACAAACCGATGTCACAAAAACGTGAATGCGGTATCCCGGACCGCAAAGTATCCCATCCCATTCCTTAAAATTGGTACATACTCAGAAGTCACAATATTTTTTTTCTTCCTTTTGAAACAATTAATTTAAATTAACCCCTCTTTAGGGGAACCTCTTTAGTGTAATTAATTATTTTTTCTTTTAAAGAAAAAATTATATAGGCTTTGGTGGTTGGAGAGGATTCCAGTTGTCTATTGTCCATGAAGTGAGAAAGTAAAGAAAAAATGAAAAGGGTATATAGGAAAGTTCCTTCTTTTGGGGTATGGGTATGGAAAACAACAAATTCTGCCTTGTGAAGAATCAATAATGCATATATTTTATATTTGTTTAATGAATGATAGTTGCAAATGTATATGTCATTAAGCAATCAAAAAGCAATACTTTGTGAACTCCGTTTCATAGTTTTTGATGGCCCACCATCCACATGGTCCTTTACATGAAGTTACTAACACTTTTTAAAGTTGTTTAATTATATCATTGTTGATAGTAAAAAAGGTTGTTATCATTTATCATACGTTATATATTTCTATGTGCATGCAATGTAGTGGGAACGATTTACCATTTATTCTTACCACTTGAAAAGCTCAAGGGTTTTAGTAATTTCGTAGTTTCTATCTTTTTCACTTTTCCAATCTCTACTGACTTTTGTTCTTTTTTCTTTGTTAAAAAAGCTACTTACTTTTGTTCTTAATTCCCTTGATATTTTGTTAGAAAAAATTGAGTAAATGGAAAGGGTAACAAATGTTCTGTCTTTATGGTATTATTATTATTATGCAGTGTCATTTTCTCTACTTAATTAATTAAATCAATGAGCTAAGGCAATTAGGTAAAGTAGATATGGATTGATGGCTACTCAAAAGTTTTCAATTCTCATAACGCACAACGTCCAAATTTAACCATGGAGTAGGTACTACGACATTTATTTTTTTCAAGTTTTTTTATACAATATCTTTTGAAGTTATAACAGCATATAGTTCTATTTTGTGTCAAAAACATTAAAGTAGCTTACTACTATTTCTTAAGTAGCTCGGGTTTAGTTGTTATGTTTAAGTTTAACTAAAACTAAATTTAACCATGATTAAACAGCATTTTTTTATATAGAAAATAAACATTGATTTTTACGAATGGTGTAAAGATTACCCTTTAACTTGACCAAAAAAAGAGAATATACTTTAATCAAATATTTATTTATTTTTTGACAAATAAAAGCTAAAAATACACTTCAAAGAATAAAAGCTAAAAAATATTAGGCTTATTAATAGTGTATTTTACTTCTTTTACAAAAAAATAGTGCATTTTATTTACTCAAGCTATAAAGCACATATTTATTCCAGAGTATTGAATCTAAATTTTAGAAAAAAATTTCTTCAAAAGAAAGTTCCCCAAACCCACCGACTTTTTTTTTTCATTTTCTTTTTGTAGTTAAAAAATGAAGATGCAATATTGTGTACCATAAAATTGACAGACAGTACAGTAGTATTAGCTGTTATAGGATATACAGTTTAAAAGGTAATTCTGTAGTAATGTTTTTAGGATACAATGTTTAGACCCAAAAAAAAGCATACAATGTATATTACTTGTAATTCAAGGTAATTCTACTATTTTAGTTCTAACACAATGTGGTCTCCGCCGTTTAATTTTGACAGGACCACATAAATTTTAAGTGTGTCAAAAAATGTGTTGGTAGTATTTTTATAAAAGTTATTTTGTAATATTCTCAGAGGATATATGATCTCTATCTTCATATTTGATGTATCATCAAGATATTTTCGAAGTTTTTTCTTCTCTCCATTCCGCATAAAAAAATGACATCCGACCCTGAATTAGGCCATTTTTGTGGATTTTTATATAAAGGTGAAAGTTGAAT
The DNA here is from genome assembly GCA_958299785.1 of Medicago lupulina. Classification (NCBI taxonomy): domain Eukaryota; kingdom Viridiplantae; phylum Streptophyta; class Magnoliopsida; order Fabales; family Fabaceae; genus Medicago; species Medicago lupulina. The sequence goes on along the minus strand of OY283141.1, from coordinate 24,795,782 downwards.
CTGAAAACAAGAACATATAGAAAATTATTTGATTTTAAATCTTAACCAATAAGATCAGATGATTCAAATCAAGCACATGAAGGATTTAACATAATAGTCATAGATATGACATTGCTAATTACATATACTAAAAGATGGATAAAGAATGGTGTCCCTAATGTTAGATAATAAAGTATTGAGCTTAATCTATTAAGCCTTTATATTAGTAAGTTAGAGTCCATTAGGTTTATTATATATTCTCTCATAACATTTTGTAATATTAAGCTATTGTTATTCTAATGAAACCCTAGCCGTAGTCTTGTTAGTCTCTTTGTTATTTTGTAATTCTCTATTGAAACTTATATTGTTAACATGGTATCAAAAGCGTGGTTTGATCCGCCTTGAACGACTCGTCTCTTCCGCCTTTGAATTCCCAAAAGTTTGGGAAAGTATTTAGTTTGGTCGTTGATGATTGATTCAGTTTATACACTGCAATATTTGGTTTGTTCTCTTCGTCGGTTTGTTTCTTATTGTATATAGTAATTTGCAATATTGGTACTTTGATGATTGGTTAAAAAAAAACTTATGTTGAATCCCGATCTAAGGTCACCTCTTTTGGATTTGAAATTGTGCAATTTGGAGATTGAAGGCAGCTACTTGTTTATTTGATTCTCATTGGCTGGTCAGTCAATGTTGCACAATTTTACTTTGTTTTGGATTACAATTCTCCTTTCGGTGTTATTGCTTAGATTGGGTAGTGGTAAGTACATATACTCATTAGACATATTTTGTGTTTTAATTTTGTTTGAAACATGGGATCAAGAATTTTGGTAGCGAATTTGGTTGATGTCCTTTTTTTGGTTGCCTTTCTTTTGTTGGTAGTGATTCTTCTTCATTTTGTGGATTTTGAATTTTGTTGGTTCCCTCCGTTGATTGTTGGCTTCTTGGATCTGGGTTTACAAAACCATTAAACGTTGGGTGAAGCTATCTCTCCAATCAGTTTGGTTTCAAGTCAGGTTCTTGAAAGAAAAAAATGTTTGATATTTGGTTGAAATATCATGTGCATAACATTGTGTTATTCCACTTGAGGTATTATTTTTATTTGTCAATCAATTTGCAATATTTGGGGTAATTACGGTTGGTTATGTGGTTGGGGTATCCGATCCACAATACATCTCATATGTTTGGTTCCTTGTGCAAAGTGAATTTGATCTAGTTTAACATGGTTCGTTTGCTTTTGTTTTGGTTCACATTAGTTCCTAAATTGGTTTGGTTTTGCTCTTTTGTTGATCACTTTGTTCTTCTCTTTGGTTGTGTCTCCCCTTTGATTGTTCCTCTCTCCTCATTCTATTTAGAGTTTCGTTTAGTTCAATTTGTTTGGTTGTTAGGAGAGTCAAGATAGTCCTCACAATTGGGTTGTTTGTTTGGTGGGTCAAGTGTGTTGGAACAAAACGTGTTTAACAATAAACCCTAAAGAGTTTTGATGATAACAAAGTATTAAAAGTTGACAATTGGTATTGCTAACATTTGTTCAAGTGTACAGGACCATAAACAAAGTGATATATCTCATCAAGGTTCTGAACGAACAAATAAAGAGCAAAGGAAGTATCCTTTTGAAGCTTAAAAAGCGCTCCTGAAGACTAGTGCTCCTGAAGACTAGCGCTCCTGAAGACAAGAGCTCCTGAAGAGTATGACGTCATCAGAAGCTGAAGATCCTCAGAAGCTGATTCTTCAGAAGCAACAGTTTGTCACCAAATATTTCAAGATTCATGTGTTGTATTTTGGAGCAAAAATTATAGAGCATTGGCAGAAGATTAATGGATTAAAGCAACGGTTATTTCAAAAGGATTTGAAGTCAGTTTGTTGCAAATAAACAAGAAGCGTTGACATTGTACTTTGTACGAACTGTACAACCACCTTCTCCACTACTCTGTTCTTTGTCTCTGCTAACAGACAAGAATAACAGCTCTTATGTACAACCAAGCCTGCATCCTTGTTCCCTCTCAACTGGAATGGATTTGAAATTGATTCTTTATAGGACAATAACTAAATCAGGCAAAGAATCACTGGTGAAAGATCAAGCTTCAATAACGACTCTTTTTGAATGTGTTGGCACTTACAACGTTCACTTCACACCTCTATATAAAGGAGTGAAGACTTGAAGAACAACAAGACTCTACAATATTTCAAAAGCGCCAAAACTCTGTCAAATTGTCTAAGCATTCAAAGTTCACTTAGAATTTCAGTTTTCAAGTTCATATCTTTGAAATTCTTAAGTCTTAAGAGTCTGTATCTGATTTGTATTGTGAACACCACTGATTGTATATCAAGTGTTCAATCTCAAACATTTTCTGTGTAATTTTGTTTGATAGAAGTCTCTTGCTTGTGTGCTTGAGCAGTAGAAGTCTCTTGATTGTGTTCTTGAGCATTTGAAGTCTCTTGCTTGTGTGCTTGAGCATTTGTAATCAGATATTACATTTAGTGAACTCTCCTTGGAAGTGCAAGGGGGACAGGACTACTTCCGAATTGTGGAAGGAACCTGTATAAATCTTTTGTGTCCTGCTTCTTCTCTTTTCTCTTTGTTTTTCATTCCGCTGCATACGCTCCTGAACAGTATCTTCAGAAGCTGTCTAACTAGCTTCTGATCATTCTGGCTCTGAGTTTTGAAAAGAGAAAACGATTATTTTAAAACACAATTCAACCCCCCTTCTTGTGTTTTTCTCCCCTTCAATTGGTATCTAGAGCCTTGGTTTTGTTGTCAAACACCTAACAGTGTAACAGTCCAAGATCTGAGAAAAACATGTCTGCTGATTCATCTGTTTCTGGTTCTGCTGGCTCTAGTGGTAATCATCATGCTGTTGCATATGATTATAGTGAAAAGAAAACTGACTCAGGGAAGGTTCCAAAGTTTAATGGAGATCCTGAAGAGTTTTCTTGGTGGAAAACCAACTTCTACAGTTATATCATGGGCTTAGATGAAGAACTATGGGATATTCTGGAAGATGGTGTTGGTGACTTAATTCTTGATGAAGAAGGAGCTGCTGTTGATAGAAAAATACATACTCCTGCTCAGAAGAAGATGTACAAGAAACATCACAAGATCAGAGGCTCTCTAGTTTCTGCTATACCACGAGCAGAGTACATGAAGATGAGTGATAAGTCAACTGCTAAAGCTATGTTTGCATCTTTATGTGCTAACTATGAAGGAAGCAAGAAAGTTAGAGAAGCCAAAGCACTGATGCTTGTTCATCAGTATGAACTGTTCAAGATGAAGGATGATGAAAGTATTGAGGAGATGTACTCAAGATTTCAAACCCTAGGCTCTGGACTCCAAATACTGAAGAAAAGCTATGTTGCTTCTGATCACGTGAGTAAGATTCTCAGAAGCCTTCCTGCCAGATGGAGACCAAAGGTGACTGCCATTGAGGAAGCTAAAGATTTAAACACTTTAAGTGTTGAAGATCTTGTTAGTTCTCTCAAAGTTCATGAGTTAAGTCTAAATGAACATGAGTCTACTAAAAGGAGTAAATCAATAGCTCTTCCATCAAAAGGCAAGTCATCTAAAGCTCTTAAAGTGGCTGAGTCTGATGAAGAAGATTCACCAACTGGAGATTCTGATGAAGAGGTTACTGAGATGATGGCTATGCTCTCAAACAGACTTCAGTATCTAGCCAAAAAGAACAAGAAGTTTATGTCCAGGAGAGGTAGCTTCAGAAGCTCAAAGAAGGAAGATCAAAAGGGATGCTTCAACTGCAAGAAGCCTGGTCATTTCATTGCTGATTGCCCTGATCTTCAGAAGGAAAAAACAAAGGAAAAGTCAAAGAAACCAACATTCAAGTCAAGCAAGTTCAAGAAACAGTTAAAGCAGAGTTTGATGGCTACATGGGATAACTTGGATAGTGAATCTGAATTTGACAAAGAAGAGTCTGATGAAGGTGCAAAGATAGCTGTTGGGTTAGTAGCTACAACAACTTCAGAAGCTGAAACTGAATCAGATTCAGAAGATGAAAACGAGGTATATTCCAAAATCCCTAGAGAAGAACTGATAGAGTCACTTAAAGAACTCCTCACTCATTTTGATATGAGAACCAATGAGTTGAAAGCTTTGAAAGAAAAATATGTTGCTTTGATGAAGCAACAAGAATCAACTCTATTGGATCTAAAAGCTTCTGAGGAAGGACTCAGAGGTTTTGACTTCATATGCAAGACATATGAAGACAAACTTAAGTTCTTGTGTCAGAAGCTGCAAGAAAAATGTGATGGAAAATCTTTAAGTAACCATGAGATTGCTCTTGAAGATTTCATTATGTCTGGTATTGACAGAAGCAGAATTGCTTCTATGATTTATAGCATTTACAAAAACAATGGCAAAGGGATTGGATTTTCAGAAGCTAAGTCTAGTGAAACCAATCTCAAAGCATATTGTGAATGCATAAAGGAAGGATTGAAAACCTTCTTTGTTCCTGAAGGTGCAAAAATGGGAACTGTTGCTCAATCAGAACCTGAAGCTTCCAGTTCTAAGGCTAAGATTACATCAAAGCCAAAGAATTTCAAGCCTAAGGATATGATAAATTCTGAATCTAAGACCACAAAGATTAAGATTCTGAAGAGATCAGAACCTGTTCCTCAGAGTCTGATAAAATCAGAATCTGATGTCCTAAAGTCTAAGGTTCAGAAGGGCAAAGCAGTTGGCGCTCCTGAGGTATCAAAACCAAAAGTTGAAAAACCTAAGGTAATGATTAATCAGAAGCTACCCAAGAAGGATCTAAAGGATCAGGAAATGGTGAGTAAATTCTCCAGCTCTGACCCCAAAGGACCCATAAAACAATGGGTACCTAAATCTGAAATTGTCAATACTGCAGATTTGTCTAAAAGCAAGAACAAAACAAAAATCATGGTACCTGGACAGTGGTTGCTCAAGGCACATGACAGGAGAGAAGTCAATGTTCCTATCCCTCACAATGAAAGAAGGAGGAAATGTAAAGTTTGGAGGCAACCAGTCTGGGAAGATTATTGGTACGGGGACTATTGGTAACTCCTCTACCTCTATTAATAATGTATGGTTGGTAGATGGGCTTGAACATAACCTATTGAGCATCAGTCAATTCTGTGACAATGGTTATGATGTTTTGTTTGAAAAAGCCAACTGTACAGTAATCAACAAGAATGACAAGTCCATTGTGTTCAAAGGAAAAAGAGTGGAAAATGTCTACAAAATCAATTTCTCTCAACTGGCTGATCAGAAGGTAATCTGCCTTCTATCAATGAATGATAAGAAATGGATATGGCATAAAAGGCTGGGACATGCTAAGTGGAGATTAATCTCTAAGCTTAGCAAGTTACAGCTTGTCAAAGGCCTTCCTGACATTAATTATCATTCAGATGCACTCTGCGGTGCATGCCAAAAAGGAAAAATTGTTAAAACATCTTTCAAAGCAAAAGACAATGTTTCCACCTCAAGACCCTTAGAACTGCTTCATATTGACCTATTTGGACTAGTTAGCACTGCATCCTTATATGGAAGCAAGTATGGATTAGTTATTGTTGATGATTATAGCAGATGGACTTGGGTAAAATTTCTGAAAAGCAAAGATCATGCATACGATGTATTCAGTAACTTCTGCACCCTTATTCAATCTGAAAAAGAAGCCAAAATTTTGAAAATCAGAAGTGATCATGGTGGTGAATTTGAAAATGAGCCATTTGAAGCTTTTTGTGAAAAATATGGAATCCTTCATGAATTCTCTTCTCCTAGAACTCCACAACAGAATGGAGTTGTAGAAAGAAAGAATAGAACGTTACAAGAAATGGCCAGAACCATGATTCATGAAAACAATTTGGCAAAACATTTTTGGGCAGAAGCTGTGAATACAGCGTGTTATGTCCAGAATAGGATCTATATTAGACCTATCTTGGAGAAAACAGCATATGAATTGTTTAAAGGAAGAAAACCCAATATCTCTTACTTTCATCAATTTGGATGTACATGTTACATTCTGAATAACAAGCTCTACCTAAAGAAATTTGATGCCAAGGCCCAAAGAGGAATCTTTTTAGGTTACTCTGAAAGGTCAAAGGCATACAGAGTGTATAATTCATAGACACTCTGTGTTGAAGAATCTATGCACGTTAAATTTGATGACAAAGAGCTTGAAGATAAAACTTCAAAGCAAGATGAAGGTTTTGCAGAGATATAGGTTCCTGAAGACATTCTAGAACCTGGTCAATCAACTGAATCTGAAGATAGTCTAGAAGCAGCACCCACGTCAGTTGCTCCTGATGAAGTTGCTCCTGATGATGTTGCTCCTGATGATGTTGCTTCTGATGATGTTGCTCCTGATGAAGTAGCTTCTGATGAAGCGCAAAATGGCTCACAGCAAGCAGATTCATCCAACTATACTTTCAAATACAAGTCTTCTCATCCTCAAGATCAAATCATTGGAAGTAAAGAAAGTCCCAGAAGAACAAGATCACACTTCAGACAAGAAGAATCTATGATTGGACTAATTTCAATGATTGAGCCAACAACAGTTGAAGAAGCACTTTCAGATGACGGATGGATCATAGCTATGCAAGAAGAGCTGAATCAATTCCAACGGAATGATGTGTGGGATCTGGTACCCAAACCTCCTCAGACGAACATTATTGGAACAAAATGGGTATTCAGAAACAAGCTGAATGAAAAAGGTGAAGTAACCAGAAACAAAGCCAGACTTGTTGCTCAGGGGTACAGTCAACAAGAAGGCATTGATTACACCGAAATATTTGCTCCAGTTGCAAGATTGGAAGCAATCAGGTTACTTTTATCTTATGCAATTAATCATGGAATAGTATTATATCAAATGGATGTCAAGAGTGCATTTCTTAATGGTGTCATAGAAGAAGAAGTGTATGTCAAACAACCTCCTGGTTTTGAGGATCTGAAGCATCTTGACCATGTTTACAAACTTAAGAAATCACTATATGGCTTGAAACAAGCTCCCAGAGCTTGGTATGACAGACTAAGTAATTTCTTGATTAAAAACGATTTTAAACGAGGTCAGGTTGACACAACACTCTTCAGAAGGACTCTTGAGAAAGACATTCTTGTTGTGCAGATATATGTTGATGATATAATATTTGGTTCTACTAATTCATCTCTTTGCAAGGAGTTTTCTAAGTTAATGCAGGATGAATTTGAAATGAGCATGATGAGAGAACTGAAGTTCTTCCTGGGCATTCAAATTAATCAAAGCAAAGATGGAGTATATGTTCATCAGACAAAATATACGAAGGAGCTTCTGAAGAAGTTCAAGCTTGAAGATTGCAAACTGATGAACACTCCAATGCATCCTACATGCACCTTAAGCAAAGTAGATGAAGGATCAAAAGTGGACCAGAAGCTATACAGAGGTATGATTGGTTCTCTGTTATACCTCACTGCATTTAGGCCAGATATTTTATTCAGTGTATGCTTATGTGCAAGGTTTCAGTCAGATCCTAGAGAATCTCATTTAACTGCAGTTAAGAGAATCTTCAGGTATCTGAAAGGAACAACTAATCTAGGACTCCTTTATAGAAAATCCCCAGATTATAAGCTAATTGGATTCTGTGATGCTGATTATGCTGGTGACAGGATTGAAAGAAAGTCAACCAGTGGCAATTGTCAATTTCTGGGTGATAATCTGATATCCTGGGCTAGCAAGAGACAAGCAACTATTGCTATGTCTACAGCAGAAGCAGAATACATTTCAGCTGCAAGTTGTTGCACACAACTACTCTGGATGAAACATCAGCTGGAAGATTATCAGATACATGCTAACAGTATTCCTATCTTTTGTGATAATACTGCTGCTATTTGCTTGTCAAAGAATCCAATTCTGCATTCAAGAGCCAAGCATATTGAGATCAAACACCATTTTATCAGAGATTATGTTCAAAAAGGAATTTTAGATATACAATTCATTGATACTGAAAATCAATGGGCTGATATATTTACTAAGCCTCTAACTGTTGAAAGATTTGATTTTATTAAGAAAAATTTGAACATGCACTACGTGTCTGATTAAAATTGCTTGCTCCTGAATAAGAAGTTCAGGTTCTGAAGTCACTTCAGAAGCCATTGTCCTTCAGAAGCTCCTGAGTGAGGTCCTGAAGAAAATGTGCTCCTGATGAGTCATCAGAATCTCAACCTTCAGAAGAGAATCTTTGTGCTCCTGAATAGCAGAAGTTAGTGGAAGTTCTGGAGTTGCTCCTGGCGACATCTGTCTCACTAACTTATACAGCTCATCTGAAATCTGACAGCGTGGCATAAATGTATTGGCGTATAACTCAAAGGGAAATGATGTTAATTTTACTTTTCGTAGTACTATCTCGCGCCCCCAACTGTCATTAATGCTATGTTTGTTTGTCCCCTGTTATTCAAACGTTTTTCGCTAAAAAGCACTTAATCAAAAACACACACTACTCACTTCACTTCCTACACTTTCTGTTTTTGATTTCGTATCTGCTAAGAAAAATTCTCTCTCTCAAAACCCTAAGAACCCAAATCTCAAACTTCTTCAAACATCAATGGCTTCATCAAGTTCTGTTCAAGAATCCAACGCTCAACTCGCAGTTCAGCAAGCTGAAGGTCAGCAAGAAAGGGCTGCTTATGAGATCAAAGGAGTCACCATGAGTCTAAAAGAATGGCAACTTAAGATTCAAACAGAGAATCCGGTGGATTTTGAATCTCTTGCGTATCATGGCTGTGACATCAAGAGGTTTTATGAAGTTCAAGGGCTGATGAACTATTTCAGTATGCTCAACGGTCCTACCTACAAGACGTTAGTAAGACACTTCTGGGTAAGAGCATCAGTCTATGATAAAGCTGCATCAAAACTAGAGGAAGAAGAAAAAGTTTTGATTGATCCCTCTCTTGAAGGGAAAACCAGAGAAGAAATGGGTTTGGAACCATTCAGAGAAGTTCAGATCAGGTTAAGCCTGATGGGTATTCCAGTCTACATTTCTGAAGCTATAATTGCTTTTGTCATTGGAGCAGAAGCATCTGGAAAGTACTCCGGTGTAGATATACCAAACTCTTAGTCAAGCTCCTGGAGTGATTTGGTGAATAAAACTCTCTTCAATTCTACAACAGCCGGTAAATACTGTGACTTGAACATGATCAACAAGATGCTCCTGAAGATTCTCAACGAGAACCTGTTGCCTAAAGGAGGTGGTGGTGATCAACCATCTTTGGCTCACAAGGTATTTCTTCATCATCTCATCAATGGAGAAAAGATAAATCTGCCCAAGTACATCTTCAGGCATATGATAAAAGAGCTCAGGGAAAGCCAGAACAAGTGCAGAGTCTGGGTTCCCTATGGAAGACTGATCTCAGAAATCTTCCATCAAGGAGGCATCATTAAAGCTCTAAATGAAGTAAACTACTTCACTGATGAACAGCTGGAAACTGAGACCGGAAAGGTGTTGAATGCAAGCACCTTGAAGCATATGAAACTGATTCCTGAAGTGACCAAGCTGAAGACAGACATCTGTGAATCAAGGGTGGTTTCAAATCTCATGGAGGACTTCCCTCCTATCTGCAAGAAGGACACCCTGGCTGTTCAAATGGATCTCATTGCTGATCACTATGAGACTCATGGAAATCTGATTAGTCTGGATGAAGTTCCAGAGGAAATGTATGGACAAGAACTTCCTGTAGCTAAAGGAAGAAAATCTAAAAGAAAGGTACTCACTCAAGAAGAGTACTTAGAAGGTGAAAATCCTTCTAAGAAGGCGAAGAAGGAAAAGGCTCTTGAAAAATCTATATCTGGTGGTCCTGGAGGATCATCAATTCAGGAAGAGGTTCAGGATCTGAACCCAGGAGCTATTATTCCTCAGAAGACTAGAAGTGGCAAGCAAATGGTTTCAGCATCTACAACAACAACTAAAGTGAAACAGATTCCTCAAAAGAAGAAAAGGACTCAGAGGCTAAGGAAACTGAAGGAATCTGTGTACACTGCTGAAGAAAGTGCAGCTGTAGAGGCTACCGAACTGGTTACCAGGGAGGTAAGAAAGAAGAAGAAGGCTAAATCTGAAGCTGTTCAGAAGGCCTTGGAGCTGGCTAAGGAAATAGAAGTACCCACTGAGGTCTTGCTCAAGAAAGATGCTGCTGAGGTAGCTGAGCAAGCTCTGATGAGCTCATTAGAACTGCAAGCTGAAGTTGCTACTGAAGCTGCAAGTATTCTAGCTACTCCTGGATCAGATTTTATATCAGGTACATCCTCCTCACAACCCTTAATACATATAGAATCTGACTCCTCTCCCTCATCACCCTCTCAATCCAAAACCTCATCATCCTCATCTTCTGATATGGATGATATTCCTATAAGCATCCTCAGAAAAGGCCTATCACCATCCTCCAAACTCCACAAAAATTCTTCCAAACCTATTTCTCCGTTCAAACAATCTGAACCATCTATCCAAGCTAGGGTCAGTAGTTTGCTTGAGTTACAATACAACAAATTACCCCCTAATCATCCACTTCAACCACCAACCATTAAACCTGTCAACATGATTTTACCTGACAAGCCAGAAGATGACTCTGTTATAAATAATCTCAGCAGTCATCTATCCGGTGAACTTCCAAACTTTAACCTAACACCACAAAAAGCCTCTGAAGTAACAACTTCACAAGTTGCTTCAGAAAGCCCCCATCAACAAGCACCTGAACCACATGTGTCCCCATCTGTTCCTGAACAAGCTGCTCCTGAACAATCTGTTCCTGAACAAGCTGTTCCTGAACAAGCTGCTCCTGAACAATCTGTTCCTGAACAAGCTGTTCCTGAACCAACCATTTCTGACCATACTTCTGAAATTCTTTACACTGAAAATGCTATGGAGATTGATGATTCTGTCATTGATCCTGATGCACAAACTACTCAATCTTCTCCTATGGAGGTTGACCAGTCTGCTTCTGATCAGGCACAATCACAATCTGAAAGCAATACTCAATCATCAACCTTAAATAACCTACAAATTCAACCCTGTGCTCCTCCCAAGCCTAGAAAACAACCTTCACCACCCACAAGATTCTTAGATTCTAATGTATTAAAGGGCGTGTGTGAGGACATAGCTGACAAAATGATCAAGCTCATTTCATCTAGAAGTGACTTGAATCACAGAGAAAGCTATGAGAAACAATGGAGTAGGCTCAAGGAGAGAGTTGAGTATGTCATGCAAGCACTATCCTCAACTTGTGTAGAAGCTCAAGAGCAAGCTAAGCAGAAGCTTCAAGACTGGCTGAACGGTATCAATGAAGACCTTGAAGAGGTTAAGATAACAGGAACTTGGGCTAGATCATCTTTAAGTATCAGAGGAAGAGAATCAACTGATTTTCTGCCTCAGTACATTCATCCCAAGGACCTGGACTTATCCTTCCTTACAAAGGTCAATCTAAAGGCATCAGCTCCTGATCTGGCTTTAGCTCAAGAGAACAATATCTTAAAGGAAAAGAATAAGAAGCTGGAAAAAGATCTCTTTGAGCAAAGGCTACTGTTTCTAGAACATAAAGCTGAAACTGATGCTAAGCTGGAAGAAGCCAGGATTAGAGAAGAAAATATGGCCAGAAGCCTAGCTGAGATGAAGCAGAAGCAAGAGGAAACCAATGACCTCCTGAAGAAGATTCTTGAAAACACTCTCAAACAAACCAACCCATAGTTGCACACCCTTTGTTGTTTGTTGTGTTTTTCAGTTTGTTCTCTTATTAACTTTGTATGCTTCTGAATTCAAACACTTCTATATATTTCTTTGTTCCTGATCTTATTAATTGCTTCTGACTATTTTTAACGCATTTCACTTGAGATATTGATTATGCTATGAATCTTTTTACTATGTTTTTCTCTTTCTTTTGTTGATTTCTTTTTGTTAATGACAAAAGGGGGAGTAAGTGTGATAGTATTTAAAGGTCCTGAGCCCCATTAAGTTTTTGAAATTTAATTGTCTCTCAATACTTTTTGTTAGGGGGAGTAACTTTATTTCAAAATAACTTAACTGAACCATTATCTCTCTATCACTTCTATTCTCTTTGATTATTTTACTAAGCGTTAAATGAATTTAATTAACAAAGATAGAACTCAGGGGGAGCTTACAAAGCTCACCTTAAAGTACTATTAGACTCAGGGGGAGCTTACAAACCTCATACCCTATAAGTCAACTTGTTAATTAGATTAACAACAATTGATTAAATTTTTAAATACTATGGTTTGTCATCATCAAAAAGGGGGAGATTGTTGGAACAAAACGTGTTTAACAATAAACCCTAAAGAGTTTTGATGATAACAAAGTATTAAAAGTTGACAATTGGTATTGCTAACATTTGTTCAAGTGTACAGGACCATAAACAAAGTGATATATCTCATCAAGGTTCTGAACGAACAAATAAAGAGCAAAGGAAGTATCCTTTTGAAGCTTAAAAAGCGCTCCTGAAGACTAGTGCTCCTGAAGACTAGCGCTCCTGAAGACAAGAGCTCCTGAAGAGTATGACGTCATCAGAAGCTGAAGATCCTCAGAAGCTGATTCTTCAGAAGCAACAGTTTGTCACCAAATATTTCAAGATTCATGTGTTGTATTTTGGAGCGAAAATTATAGAGCATTGGCAGAAGATTAATGGATTAAAGCAACGGTTATTTCAAAAGGATTTGAAGTCAGTTTGTTGCAAATAAACAAGAAGCGTTGACATTGTACTTTGTACGAACTGTACAACCACCTTCTCCACTACTCTGTTCTTTGTCTCTGCTAACAGACAAGAATAACAGCTCTTATGTACAACCAAGCCTGCATCCTTGTTCCCTCTCAACTGGAATGGATTTGAAATTGATTCTTTATAGGACAATAACTAAATCAGGCAAAGAATCACTGGTGAAAGATCAAGCTTCAATAACGACTCTTTTTGAATGTGTTGGCACTTACAACGTTCACTTCACACCTCTATATAAAGGAGTGAAGACTTGAAGAACAACAAGACTCTACAATATTTCAAAAGCGCCAAAACTCTGTCAAATTGTCTAAGCATTCAAAGTTCACTTAGAATTTCAGTTTTCAAGTTCATATCTTTGAAATTCTTAAGTCTTAAGAGTCTGTATCTGATTTGTATTGTGAACACCACTGATTGTATATCAAGTGTTCAATCTCAAACATTTTCTGTGTAATTTTGTTTGATAGAAGTCTCTTGCTTGTGTGCTTGAGCAGTAGAAGTCTCTTGATTGTGTTCTTGAGCATTTGAAGTCTCTTGCTTGTGTGCTTGAGCATTTGTAATCAGATATTACATTTAGTGAACTCTCCTTGGAAGTGCAAGGGGGACATGACTACTTCCGAATTGTGGAAGGAACCTGTATAAATCTTTTGTGTCCTGCTTCTTCTCTTTTCTCTTTGTTTTTCATTCCGCTGCATACGCTCCTGAACAGTATCTTCAGAAGCTGTCTAACTAGCTTCTGATCATTCTGGCTCTGAGTTTTGAAAAGAGAAAACGATTATTTTAAAACACAATTCAACCCCCCTTCTTGTGTTTTTCTCCCCTTCAAAGTGCTCATAATTTGTTTGATCGGTGAGTCGAGTGCTCACACTTTGGTTGTTTGGTGAGTCGAGTGCTCACATTTTGGTTGTTTGGTGAGTCTAGTTCTCACATTTGGTTGTTTGGTGAGGCGAGTGCTCACAATTTGGTTTCTTCTCTCCCTTTTGATTCTTCAATTTGGTTGTTTGGTGAGTCTAGTTCTCACATTTGGTTGTTTGGTGAGTCAAGTGCTCACAATTTGGTTTCTTCTTCCCTTTTGATTCTTCAATTTGGTTGTTTGGTGAGTGTAGTTCTCACATTTGGTTGTTTGGTGAGTCGAGTGCTCACAATTTGGTTTCTTCTCCCTCTTTTGATTCTTCAATTTGGTTGTTTGGTGAGTCTAGTTCTCACATTTGGTTGTTTGATGAGTCGAGTGCTCACAATTTGGTTTTTTCTCCCTTTTGATTCTTCAATTTGGTTGTTTGGTGAGTCGAGTGCTCACAATTTGGTTTCTTCTCCCCCTATTGATTCTTCTGATTGATTACACTTTTTCCCTTTTTGATTCTTCTCATTGCACTTCTCTCACTTTTGATAATTCTTTGGTTGTTTCTCTCTCGATTGGCTCTTATGTATGGTTGCTTCTCCCTACCAATTCTTGTTTGGTTTAGTTTGAAATGGTCCTTCTGCTTGGATGCTTTCTCTCTTTGGTTGATTGATGGTTCTTGTTGCTCTTCATTGGTTATGCTACGAGCTAATTTGGTTTATTTTTGGGGTTAATTTGTAACAAGTTTAAAGCTTAGTAAGCTTCAGCTTGAGGAGTATTGTTAGAAATTTATATTATTTAATACGTTTTTCATATTTTGTTTGACAAACTCACAATGCATCGTGAATTTGAGGGTAGGTGTTAGATAATAAAGTATTGGGCTGAACCTATTAGGCTTTTATATTAGTAAGTTAGAGTCCATTAAGTTTATTATATATTCTCTCATAACATTTTGTAATATTAAGCTATTGTTATTCTAATAAAACCCTAGCCGTCGTCTGTCTTGTTAGTCTCTTTGTTATTTTGTTATTCTCTATTGAAACTTATATTGTTCACACCTAAGATAAGATTGAGGGAAGAATAGCATGGGATTGAGTAGTCTAGTGAGAGATGAGAGCAAGGATGACAGGTCTCATGCCCCATGTTTTGAACGTTTTGGTTAGTGTTTAATGGCAGTACCAGTGATTAAATAGATAAACAACTAAGGATAGAAACCATGTAGAATGACCTAATTCATCACTAAGTTATCATAAGCAAGACCCAACACATATTCATCGATGAAGTAGTGCTTAATAATAATTGACTATAGTGTGTCTATATATATATAATTGTGGCCTAGTCCCTAAGCTTAGTTCCCTTTTCTTAATTTTTACTAATATATTCCTCTGAAGTGTTGTATATGATTGTGAGGAGATGGGATGTCTTGTAGCTGAGATGTTTTCTCTTCTCTTGTGATGCATTTGCACCAATCCATTGATTTTATAAAATAAAAAAAGATACTTTTTTTTTTTTTGAAAAAAAAACTTAAATAGTTGATTATGTCAATCCATAATTGAATAACTAAAATAATTAACTATCATTCTTCCACTTAGACTACAATAGTTAATTATTAAAAGAATATGATTTTTAATACTAATTGACATATCAATTATGATCTGTCAATTATGAATATTCTGTTATATCTTTCACCACATTCCATCCACATCAAAAACTACAATTTAGAACCTCACATGTGATCAACATGCCCAATGATCATGATTTATTTCTAATTTTTCAATGACTCGTCCCAATTTTGTTCATAATCCATTTGTATGCAATCACTACATGGCTATAAAATTAATTTGAGCATACATATAGCTAGACAAAGACTTCATCATGTCCATGTCCAAAGCTGCTAGCTACTATTCTATGCGTGATACAATAATATAGTACAGAGTGTCGAACTAACCCCACTAATTGATAGAGATTGCAACATTTAGTTAAAGTAAGTGAGAAATGGAATTATTAAGGAAAATGTACATTATTTTATTTTACTTGTGACGGAGACATAGAATAAGGAATTAAGATATATGAGAACCTATTTGTGATTTTGACGTGGTGAAGGGTGTTTTTCTAACTGTTGATATTGTGTTGGGTTAGTTACTACAGGTGATGTGACGAATTGCTTGAGGTTGTGGCTAAAGATGAAAAGAATGTTGCATCTAGACTAGAGTTTAAATTGTAGGGAATTATTATCGCAAGTGTTTACAACAAAGTTGTGGTTAAGTTAACAAAACTTGAAAATTGAGTTTTTGAAACCTTTTCCCTGTGTGAGGTCGTCCACAACCAAACTCATCTTCACGAATTATGTGCACTAGATTCATGCCTGGTCATTTTCTTCATGTTATTCTCAAGTACTTGTGTGTAATACATCCAATATTTGTGCAATGGTCACAATAAAAAAAAACCCGAGACATGAGAGAATCAATTTATGGAGAGACGGTATTTGTTTGGAGAACTGATGGATATTAAAAGAGGTGAGGTACCACCCAAAGAAACAAATGCAGACAATCCAATTCTAGAGTATGTTGATGACTATATAATTTATCTTGATTGACATGTATAGGAGTGACATTTTTAGGATATAATTTTAATAGTGAAGTGATACTTTTTGTTGTCCACAATGCACCGATTCTTTTTGTGGTTCATAAATAGTTAAGACCTCATCATTAAGGATGGTCTAATGCAGCAACTCTTTTTCTAGCCAATAATGTCTAGGCTCTTATATAAATATGCATGTTTATTTCATATCCAAAACCTAAAATCTTTTGCTTTCTTCGTATAGTTCTTACAATTTCTATCATCTCATATCATTTCAAGCATGACCCCTCACCAAACTTTTGTGAAATTTAAGTATTTTAAGCATTTCAAACTAGTGGAAATATTGGTTCCACAAAGACGCTGTCTTAATTGAAGAGCAACCTTAATCACTGTTTTCATTTAGCTCGTGACACTCAGGCGATGTCCTAGGTTGCATATCATGCTCTTTACATAACTCTTACGGATGAAAACGACAATGATATCGTATGTCATCATTGGCCAATTCTTAAGGAGGATGATGATGTACATTCCATGTTTTTTGATCGTTGAGGGTCAATAATGACTAATCTAATTGTATGTTTTTTCAAATCGAGTTGTTGTAATCTTATTATACTATGTTATGTTTTATGCACTGGTTGTTTAACTTTCAATACACCACTTGAAACATGGTAAATATTTCAGCAACATATAGATTCGATATCATGAAACGTAATTGTTGATCATTAAATATATATAAGAATTCGGGTTTCCATGAACAATGTAGGGGTCCATATATCGAGTTAAGATCCTCTCCATTTAAATTTTTTTCCATTTCTACCATTTGGAGAGATATAGACACATAATATGAGTGGTGGGTCATATCATTAAATAAGTCTTATTAGCATTAATTTTTTTTAAGATTTTTTGTGTCTATATCTGTTTAAACGGTAGAAATAAAAAAAATTAAATGGAGAGAATTTTAACCCCCATATATCAATTCCCTCATCTTTTAAAAGGGTGGAGTTTCTCATCAAAATTTATGACCAACATTTAAAGGTCCGCAATTTCAGAGCCTAAACCATAATTAAAAAAATAAAAATAAAAAATCGCTTGTTGTGTTGGCAGTTACAATGGAATAAAGTAGCTCATAAATCTAACGACACTTTTCTTAATAATGAAAAATTAGAATTAATAACGAGCAACGTTTAATTTGGACCATCAAAATTTTGGGTCTAACTTAGACCCCTCTAATATTGACCACTGATTTATTATTAAAATATTGGAATGAACCAGATTTATTGTTGAGAACCCGTCAAACAAGTTTGTTGGATTACAAGCCTATATAAATCCTGATACAACGAATATTATTTTTTTTTGTTTGTTAAATGGGCTTGTGTAGCTTAATGAAGATTATGAATTGCAAGTACAAACCAAAAAAGTGTACCCATTCTTTTATTAGAAACAATTTTTTTTTCCATAAGAAAAATGTAAAACTAAATTATCAAGTAATATATATATATATATATATAATTGGTTAAAAAATTATGAAATACTATTTTATATAATTGGATATAATTTACTTTTAAAATAATTACGTACACTTCAATTAAGTTAGGTTTTTTTAAGTCTCAACTGACCAAATATAATTTCAATTAAAGTTTGTTAACTCTTAATCGACTTGAGAAGCAACATAAACAAAATGACTATTTTCATCTTCTTCAAGATTTCAATTTAGGAGGAAAATGAGATTTGGGTTGGTCGATATTACGTGAGAAGCATAACAGTAATATTCATTAAGAGACAATGTGAGGCCCAAACTATAATAATCAGTCTTTTAAATTTATATTTTAAAACATGTAGGGTAAAGGGAATTGATACATTCAATCCAAAAAAAGAAAAGAAAAGGGAATTGATACAATGTCCACATCTTATTGTGTTATTCTTATCTAGTTGACATGCTACTCTAGGTCATTTAGGTGGTTCAAGTTGAACCTAAAGTGTTGGTGGTCTAAATTAAACTGACCCTTAATAACGTAGGTTTTGATCAATTCCAAAATTGTTATAAATTGTCATAATTCTTTTTTTTTAGGTAGCCTAGTGACTAGAATTCACCTTATAAGGTGAATAAGTGAAGTGTCCGGGGTTCGAACCTGACCCCTGCATATAATAATGCATTGTCCTACCAACTGAGATATGCTCACGGGACTAAATTGTCATAATTTTTTTATATTTTCCCTTACCATTTAAAGATTCTATCAAAAACAACCTTGAAGGTGATTGAACACCTTAACTGACGTGCCATGCTGATTTAGCAAATTAATTTATTTTAATATCCATTTGACATTTTAAAAAGAAAAAAAAAAGAAAAACTAAAATGAAAATGAAAATAAGATAATTTGGGGACAAAATTTTGATATGCATCTTTGTCTTTTTATCAATTTGCATATGCATTTTAAACTTTAAATATAAAGTTTATTTCAATATGAACTCTTACCGTCAAATATACAGTCCTTCATTAGTGATTTCATTCAAATTTTAAATTTAATGCTTAAAAATGCATCTATAAACGAAGCAAAATGACTTTAAAAAAAATAATCAATGAAATTGTTATTTAAAATTAACTTGCCAAGAAGACTATAATTTTGTGAAATGGTGGGTAATTTGCCCACCAACAATGAAAATGAGGAATTTATTGGTGGGATTAAGATAGTGCATAGATATCACTTAAAAAGGTAAATGTTCATTGGTTAAGGTAAATTATCCACCATTCTTTTCTGGGTAGTTTAGTTGTCACCATTATTAAAGACTAAATAAATGGTTTATTAAAAAGAAAAAGAGAGAGAATGACGTTGTAAAATAGTGATCACTCATTTATCTATCTCCATCAGACACCATTACATTCTACAACCACCTGAAACTTTACAATCTACAATGAACAACATGCTACTCAAATCTCCAACTCTAACCCTCCATCATCACTCCACCACTCCTTTTCTAAGACCCTTTTACCCTTCCACTCATCTTCCCTTTCCATCAAAACCAACAAACCCCTTGCATGCTAATTCAAAACACTCTTCAATGAAATGTTCAACAAACTCTTCTTCAAATTCTATCCACATGCAACCATTCAAAAACCATGAATTTGAACCTGATCCATCACTCACAAATGAAGATCTTAAACCAACTACACCTGCTCAAAGAACATTTTCAGGTCTTGAAATAGCTTCTCTTTGGATAGGACTAGTTGTTGGTGTTCCATCTTACTATCTAGCTGGTTCTTTAGTTGATCTTGGCATGTCATGGTGGCAAGGAATCTCCACAGTTGTTCTAGCCAACATCATCCTTTTGTTTCCTCTTATTCTTACTGGCCATGCTGGTACAAAATATGGCATATCATTCCCAGTTCTTGCTAGATCCTCTTTTGGTATTCATGGTGCTCACATTCCAACTCTTCTAAGAGCTTTTGTTGGTTGTGGTTGGTATGGAATTGAATCATGGATTGGTGGTGAAGCAATTTTCATTTTACTACCAAATTCATTAAAAGAAATTACATTTTTGTCAAATTCTTTACCTTGGCTTGGTACTTCCCCTCTTGAATTTTCATGTTTTATGGTATTTTGGGTGGCCCAATTGGCTATAGTTTGGAGGGGTGTTGATGGAATAAGACAGCTTGAAAAATATTCAGCTCCAATACTCATTTTTCTCACTTCATGTCTTCTTATTTGGTCTTATGTTAAAGCTGGTGGTTTTAATCACATTTTTTCTTTATCTTCTAGGCTCACAAATTCAGAGTTTTTCTCTGTTTTTTTCCCTTCACTTACTGCTAATATAAGTTTTTGGATTACTGTGGCTCTTAATATTCCTGATTTTACTAGATACGCAAAGAGTCAAAAAGATCAAGTTATAGGTCAAATTGGGTTACCTATTTTTATGGGACTATTTACATTTGTTGGTTTAGTAGTTACTTCATCTACAAAAGTGATATTTGGTGAAGTTATTTCAAATCCCATTCAACTTCTTGGTAGAATTGGTGGATTTACAACTAGTGTACTTGCAATTGTTGGTATAAGTCTTGCAACTTTAACAACTAATATTGCTGCCAATGTTGTTGCACCTGCCAATGCTCTTGTTAATCTTAACCCTTCATGGTTCACTTTTAGAAGAGGTGCTATTTTAACTGCAATACTTGGAATTGTGTTTCAACCTTGGAGGCTTTTAAAGTCTAGTGAGAGTTTTGTTTATACTTGGTTAGTTGGTTATTCTGCATTGATGGGTCCAATTGGAGGGATTGTTCTAGTGGATTATTATCTTGTACAAAAAATGAAGTTGAGGGTAAGTGATTTATACACAAGGAGTCCTTTAGGTGCATACTATTATTCAAAGGGGTTTAATGTAGCAGCAATTGTGGCTTTAGTTGTTGGAATTTTACCTGTTGTTCCTGGTTTCTTGCAGAAAGTTGGAATTGTAAATTCAATTCCTAATGCTTTTGTTGTGGTATACAACAATGCTTGGTTTATTAGTTTCTTTTCAGCAGGGTTCTTGTATTGGATTTTATTAAGTTTGAGAAGAAAACTAGGTGAATCCGCTGTAATAGACCCCCTTTTGCCTGATGCAAAGTAAATGTAAAGTAGTTCACGGATCCTCTCAATTCATGTTTATATGAACATTGTAGATTGGCATGCATATGCTCAATGCACAAACTTTGCAAGACATTTTTCTTTGGGTGAAAGATTTTCCATAATTTTATGATATTTGAGTTATAAGTTATCTTTCATTATAAATCTTTCTATAATTTAAAATTTAAGTGAGCTAGGTCTCGAAATTTTTTCATGTATATGAAAGATATAAAGCTACAAAAGTACTTACTAATAGTACATAAATAACGACCGCAAATTCGAGCAAAAATAACATTCATATGAAACAAATTATAGTAGAAGAGTGGATTGGATATTTGACTCGAATTCTCACCAGTTATGCTATACATAAAAGAGATGGTGATTGTGATGAGTATATTCTGCATCAAACCCCAATAATTATCTTTCGGGGGTAAGCTAGCCCTTTGTTGTAAATCTTCTGAAACAAAGGTTATATATAGTTAATGCAAAGATTAAAATTAAAAATAATAATGAGGATTAACAACAATAAAAGAAATAAATTGTTTCTACAAGAAATTTTAGCTTATTGAAAAGGGAAATTGCAGAAAGTAAAACAATGGGTTGCCTACTATTCAGCGCGACAAATATTCAGTGTCTTGAGCCTGACAAATATGTCTAAGTTGTGCCTTTGAAACTCTTCAAATCAGGTTCATATTCTTCAGGTGATTCATCGACAACATGGTACTCCAAGTTCTTTATATCAGTTGGATCAACATAGGTGTACCATATTACTTCATTCCATCCTCTCCTTGGCTTTTGGTTTCCATAAAACTCCTTAGGTGAATTTAGCATCACTCAGTCTCCAGCTTCGAAATCGTGATCTTCTACAAAGGTCTCGTTAGCTCTTGCAAAGTATTCCCATATGCTAGTATTGTCTCCAAATTCCTCGTTTCGTTCTTTTTCCCTAAAGGTGCTATGCCATTTCAATTCTTGTTCATAGTGAGGATTCTTGATTTTTGCTTTAAAGCATTCAGTACCTGCAGCTGCTCTTATGTTATCTTTTGAGAGATGATATATCATATACCGACCTTTTGATCTAAGCACGATTTCCCTTTGTTCAACATTAATTCTAGCTTTTGAGGTAGCTAGGAAAGACCTGCCTAATGTCAGTGGACACTTCTCCATGTCCATTACCACTATATATGCCAGAAAGGTGAATTTCTCTACCTGTACTTGCACGTTTTCCTGTACTCCCTCGGCTTCTGTCATTGTTTCATCAGCTACACATATCATTGCTTCAGTCCTCTAATCTTCTTGAAGGTTCCTAATGACATTAAGTTGATGCTTGCTCCTAAGTCACACAAAGCTTCGCCTAGATAAACTCCATTGATTGATACAGGGATGTTGAAACATCTTGGGTCTTCAAGTTTCTTCGGAGTCTCTGCTTCAACGATGGCTTGGCAATCCCTTGTTAGAGATACGAATTCCTTCATAGTTGGCTACTCTTTCATATTTACTGGAGTTTGTAACATCTTTATGCAGTAGGGGTTATGCTCTAGCCTTTCTGCTGTTGGCATTTCCACCTTCATCTTGGTCAGCATCTGCACCAATTGTTGAAAACTTCATTCTTGGCACTTGTTCGTCTTTGACAGAACTCCATTTTCAACTGTTTTCCGCAGCCTTTTGATCTGAATCAATCACACAACAAATATGTATTCGTGGAAGTGGTGAATGATGAAGTATTAACTGATAATTTATATTGCTTTTAACTTGACACTTTGGTTACATTTAATTCTACTAATTTTTTCCTAGACTATGAGACTCTGATGCTGATTTATTACTAAACTGTTACTAAGTTACTTAATGAAATGATGACTACCGAAATTTACTGCTACTACTTCTTATTATTACTATTTGCTAATCATAATCTTAATGTAAACTGTTCCTAAAAATTGAAGACAAGTGAAAATTCGTCCTTGAATTTGTAAAGATCAGCCAAAATCATCCCTCAATTATGCGAAATATCAAATTAGTCCTTGAATTTGGCACATGTCAATCAATTTAGTCCTTCCGTCCAATTTGGGTGTTAACGGTGCTGACGTGGCCGTTAACCTCTCACATGGGTCTCCATGTCAGATGCCACACAAGCAGGGACTAATTTGGCTGATAGTGACCAAAATTTCCAACGACTAAATCGATTGATTTGCAGAAAATGTTTTGCTCTTTCTTCCCCAAATATATAAAATTTCAAACAACTATTTCTTCCCCAAATATATAAAATTGGAACCCTAATTTTACAATCTTTAATCTGCACTCCAAATCCCCAAAATTTCTTTCAATAATTAGTGGTAACGTTCTTCCCCAATTCAAAAAACTTCAAACCCTAATTATTTGACTAACTATCAAATCGATCTCTACATTATATTAAAAACCCATCAAATAAGTCCTTGACTTATTTAATCAGATATCAATTTGATCCTTGAAGCATATATGTGCAGAACAATGTAAAAAAGTTAGAATTCAAGCATAATTCAACTATGGGGCATAATTCAAACAAATCTAAATATTACATTTCCAAAAGCATATTTTAAATACGTTTCCATCAAGCATCACTTTGGAAATTCGGGATTGGGATAAACTCCATGAATTTAGGTTGAGTCGAACCGGATAGACCATAACTTGGATATGGTACTCTAATAATGCCATGAGTAGTTGGATGTGCTGGGGCAGGACCCCTGACTGGTGTTTGCTTAGGTTTCTCATTTGATATAATTGGTCCTCTAATGTCATACCTTATTGTAGTAACACCCTGCAATTACATTTTCAATCAATTTAGTCTCTAAATTATAACATTTTCAATCAAACCAGTCCTTAAATTATTACACTTACTAACAGATCGATCCTTAAAATCTAAGAGTCATACTGTCCAGGTACAACTTCATTTGCAACAACATTGTTAGCATTTCGAGCATTTGCACAACATTTCCGACACTTTCTGCATTTCCTAGAACAACATTTCCAATATTTTATGCATTTCCTCGCACATCATTTCCAGCAACAACATTTTCTGCATTTTCAACATTTTCTTCTTCTGGCTCAGTATCAATCCAGTCTTTTCGTCTCCTATCAATACCTTGCTTCACGCAACTTCTTGAGTTATGACCAATCAATCCACACCTTCCACATTGAGTGTCATTGTAAGTCTTCTTCATGTTACTTCCACAAACAGGTTCCTCATTGTCATCCTTTCTACTGTTCTTCTTTGGTCTTCCTGCAACCCTTCTCACCTTTGGTGGCACTAGTTTGTCATAAGGAGTTGGTTCCAAATATATTTGGGAATTCATTGGGTGAATGAAGTAGTTGTAAGTTGCCCTATATGATCCAAGGGTCAAGTTGTGTCTTCTGACTTATTTACATTGTTATGCAGATATGTGTTTCAAGGATCAAATTGATATCTGATTAAATAATTCAAGGACTTATTTGATGGGTTTTTAATATAATGTAGGGATCGATTTGATAGTTAGTCAAATAATTAGAGTTTGAAGTTTTTTGAATTGAGGAAGAACATTACCACTAATTATTGAAAGAAATTTTGGAGTGTAGATTAAAGATTGGAAAATTAGGGTTCCAATTTTATATATTTGGGGAAGAAATAGCCGTTGGAAATTTTATATATTTAGGGAAGAAAGAGCAAAGCATTTTCTGCAAATCAATCAATTTAGTCCTTGGAAATTTTGGTCAATATCGGCCAAATTAGTCCCTGCTTATGTGGCATCTGACATGGAGACCCGTGTGAGAGGTTAACGGCCACGTAATCACCGTTAACATCCAAATTGGATGGAGCGACTAAATTGATTGACATATGCCAAATGCAGGGACTAAATTGATATTTCACATATTTGGGGGACGATTTTGGCCGATCCTTGCAAATTCAAGGACGAACTTGATGATTCACTAAATTGAAGATTATTCCTAAATTAAAGTCACCTAAGTTAATTGGCTTAATTGCAGTTTTAACCCCCTAACTTTCACAAAGTTGCGATTTTGGCCCCTAAGAAAAAAACTACAAAACGGCCCCCTAAGTTTTACATCTGTAGCAGTTTTGGCCCCCCAAAGCCAAAAAAAATAACACGTGGCACCTCACTTAGGGTGCCACATCAGTGTAGACCGAATCAAAATTGGCATTGGGGGCCAAAACTGCCACATATGCAAAACTTAGGGGGCCGTTTTGTAGTTTTTTTTCTTAAGGGGTCAAAATCACAACTTTATAAAAGTTAAGGGATTAAAACTACAATTAAGCCAAGTTAATTCGTGACTCAATCTAACAACAATATTTGTTATAAGTGATAACTATTGTTATCATTACTACTACTCCTAATGACAATAGTTATTATAACGATTGTTATTATTACTCTAAAAAGAAAAATTATACGGTTAGTAACAACTGAAAAATACCAACTAGACTCCTAATAACAATTAAACAGAAAACGAATTTTTTGGTATTTTGGGAATATTTTTAAAAAACAAAAATAAAAATAAAAACGAAAATAAAATAACAAATACGAATAAGTAATTTAAATTGTTTTGTCGAAAATATCAACAATCTTTGACATCTTAAAAACTTGATTATCGAATTTAGGCAAGTGTACCAAGTCGTTTACCAAGTAATAAAGTGTAAGTAAAATATTGTACCAAAAAAAAGTGTAAGTAAAATATTGTATTCACATGGATTGACATTCCAACTAGTCAATTCGCACTACTTATTCAAGAACATAAAATAATTAAATAAAATAGGAAGAGTTTGTGCAATTTGATCTGTTTTCTCGTAAGAAAAGTTTAGGCGTAACCTGTTTTTTATTTCAGAATGTTAGTGGTGGTTAGAATTCGAATCCTCTCTATCCATTTGTTGGAATTAAATAAAAGTCAAGCATTATTCAGGTATTTGTTAAATGTCATCTATTTAAGTGATGAGTTTGTGTGGTTTATTTCCCTTCAGCTGTCGAGTTGTAACCTTACACCAGAGTTTCTATGCGAGTTAATGTTGAGGATCATCAATCCTATAGGGGGATGCACCTTCGCACGTAGAGGTACATGTGGTTCTTACTCTCTTAGAGGTAATTGAAGCATAGATTTAATTAGGGTTCCTAAATTCTCAATGGTCTTAAAAGTTTCATCGTCTATGAATCTTAGAAATTCATCAACAAACTCTCCCTTTCGGTAGTTCAAAAGGATGTGAGAAGTGTAAAATAATTATGCTAGTGCCTAGGTTAATGGTCTATAAATTTTTAGTTTCCTCATTTGTCACAACATGTTCAAAATTGGGATCCAATGAGCGAAGTATCTTCTCCTTAACCTTCACATCTTTTAACTTCTCACAATTTTGGAGACATACATTCTTTACTTTATCTTATCCTTTTTAAGAGATGCATCCTTATAGGATGTTTGCATTGAATCTAAAACTTGGTAACAAGGTCGGTACTAAATATTTTGGTGTCCTGGACGAAACAATGAAATTGTGCCTTTTTAATTGCATGTTTGGTTTCATATGTTTGTTTTAGGTTTTAAGTTGGTCTCTTATGTTTTAATAGTATCAAGTTGGTATCTTACATTTTACAGGTTTCAAGTTGGTCCAAAACGTTATTCATGTTGTAATAAGTTAGTCCATTCCACGACATGATATTGAGTTTAATAAAACAAAAAAAAAAGTTAAAAATGTTTTGAAACTGATTTTTTAAATAAGTTAAATTCCATCATCCATATTGTCAACCCAAATCTTTAAATGGTCAAGTGACGGAAGGGATTAACTTAATCTAATACGAGTAACGTTTTGAACCAACTTGAAACTTTTAAAACATAAGAGACCAACTTGAAACTTGTAAAACATACACGACCAACTTGAAACTTTTAAAACATAAGAGTGTGTTTGGATGACGTAATTGGAAAATTTTAAAGAATCTAAAATTCTAGGCAATTTAAATGATTCAATTAAATTCCTTTCATTTCTCAATACTTTTGTTTGGGTGAAATAATAAAAATTTCAATGTCATCATTTTTGGGGAACTTTTATAAATTTTAATTTTTTTAGGCCAAATTTAAAAATTGAAATTAGAGGTCAATTTGTAAATTTCAAAAAAAGTGAGGGGTCAAATTATAATTTTTGAAAAATTTGAGGGGTCAATTTATAATTTTTTGAAAATTTATTGGCGTCAAATTGAAAATTTTGAAAAAATTGAGGACCACAATGCAAAATTTGAAAGATTATAGCAAGAAGAATTTTGAAATTCTTACCTTTTATGTGTTATTTGAAATTCTGTAAATTTAACTGGAACAAAATACTCTCTCCGTCCATAATAACTGAGCCATTTTCAATAAAAAAGTGTCTCAAAATAATTCAGTCATTTCACTTTTCAATACAATATTAATTACTTTTTTTCCTTTAGGGTTAAATATGTTTTTTGTCCCTATAAATATACCAACTTTTCGTTTTAGTCCCTCTAAAAGTAAATTCGTTTTAGTCCCTCTTTCAACTTTTAGTCCTCTAAAAATTTTCCATCTTCACTTTTAGTCCCTCCTTTAAAGTAAACTCATATGTAGAATTCATATTTTTGAATAAAATTTTGCAGAAAAATTCATAATATTATAAGAACTTCTCCAAAAAAATTTAGAATTTTTTAATAAAACATGAATTTAATATGAATTTTTATATTTTAGATGGTTAAAAATTCATATTAAATTTATGTTTTGTTAAAAAATTCTAATTTTATTTGGGAAAGATTTTTACAATATTCTACACGTTTCTGCACAATTTTGTTAAAAAAATAAAATAAAATAAACTTAAAAATAGGGACCAAAAGTAATGGTTGAAAATTTTATAAGGACTAAAAGTTGAAGGAAAAATTTAGATGAACTAAAATGAAAAGTTTGAAGGTGAGAAAAACACAAGAAGGGGGGGGGGGGGGGGGGGGTTGAATTGTGTTAACTTTTTCTTCGTTTTCTCCTACTGAAGTCACTGATCAGAAGCAGTTAGATTACAGCTTCTGAAGTGATGTTCAGATTCTAAATGCAACGAATAAAAACAGAGAGAGACGAAAAACACAACAATTATACAGGCTCCTTCCACAAACCGGAAGTAGTCCTGTCCCCCATGCACTTCCAAGGAGAGTTCACTAAAATGTAATATCTGATTACAAATTCTCACTGCTAAAACTAGCAAGAGACTTCAAACTACTCAAGCACAGCTGCAAGAGATTTCCTATGCTCCTGAACACAATCAAGAGACTTCCACTGCTCAAGCACAACTGCAAGAGACTTCTATTCAAACAGAATTACAAAGAAAAATGTTTGAGGTTGAACACTTGATATACAATCAGTGGTGTTCACAATACAAATCAGATACAGACTCTTCAGACTCTAGAATTTTTAAGATATGAACTTTGATAAGAAATTCTAAGTGAACTTTTGATGCAGAACAATTTCAGCAGATGTTTGGCGCTTTCAAATTGTTGTGGAGTGTTTCCATTCTCTAAGTCTTCACTCCTTTATATAGAGGTGTGAAAGAGACATTGTAAATTGCCAACACATCAAAAAAGACTCGTTTGAAGCTTTGATCAAATCACCAATGGTCTTTTGCCTGATTTGGTTATTGTCCTATGAAGGATCAATTTCAAATCCATTCCAAGTATGAAGGAACATTGTTGCAGGCATAGCTGCTATTCTTGTTCTGTAGCAGAGACACAAACTGAGTAGTGGAGGTAATGGTTGTACATTTCGCACAATTGTACTTTGTCAACGCTCTTCAAAGAACAAGCATCCAATGCCTTCAAATTCATTTGAATTAGCCGTTGCTTTACTCTTCTGGTCTTCTGCAATGCTAGGCGTGATTAAAACATTTGAACAACCTTTGAAGCTTTGATTCTTTCATCTTCTGGTGATCTTGCTTCTGATGAGGTGCTTCTAATGAACTTGCTTCTAATGACGTCATCACTTCAAGAGCACTAGACTTCAGGAGCACTTTCTTCAGATGCTTCAAGCTTCCTTTACTTTGTTGATTCCATTGCTCTCATTTGTTCTTCCAGAACCTATACTTTAAATAGACACTAAATTTTTGTCTATGGTCCTGCACACTTGAACAAATATTAGCATATCCAATTGACAATTTTTAATACCTTGTTATCATCAAAACTCTCAAGAGGTAATGTTAAACACATTTTGTTCAAACAAAGTTGGTATATTTATAGGGACCAAAAACATATTTAACCCTTTCCTTTATAACTCTAATTAATACTACTTACATCACTCCCAATTCAATATATTCTACTTTGCATTTATGATAGTGAAGAATACACCAATACTTAACAATAGCACTTAAAACCATTTTTATCTTTCCTTCACTATTACATTTCTCTTAATAAGTGTGAATTGAACAAAAGGCTCAGTTAAATCGGGACGGAGGGAGTGTTTGATAAATTCTCATCATTTTGAAAATTCTTCAAATTATTATCCAAACAATGGAATTCACCTCAAAGTATTTGAATTTCCTCGTAACATTACATTCCCTCAAAACATTCCCTCATCCAAACACACTCTAAGGGACCAACTTGAAACCTAAAATAAACATAGGGAACCAAACAACTAATTAAGCCTTTCTTCTTCCATTTTTTGTTGCACAAGATTCATTTATTATCAAAGTTCTCTAAAAATAATTTTTCAATAGAATTAATCAATGTAAATTAAAAAAAAATCTATATAGTACTAACTACTAAGTGAAAATAATAATTTTGGTGCCCTAAAAAAATGGTACCTTAGGTTACCGCCCACCCTCAGGGCCACCCCTACTTGGTAGACGAGGAAGAAAATTTTCTTGTCTCTATTTCTTGCACTTGAATAATATTAGAGAATGCATCCTTCAAAATATCCCTCCCTTGTGCTTGAGCTACGCAGTTTCGCATGTGCTTTTTCAACAATCTCTCAAACATCAAGTGCTCTACTAATAGCCTTTACTTTGATACTCCGACCAATTATCATAGGTGCTCCTTTTTAAAAGTGGAATTTGAAAGGATGATGCTCCATTATTTGCTTAACAATGTCAACATCTTGTAAGAACCTAATCTCTTATGTCACTTTGTTGAAGAATGAGAAGGTTATGAAGAACTTTTTAAGGGAATGAGGATTAGAGAATACTTTGTTTCTTCAAAAGTTAGACGAACTATTTCCACGTAAGTATTGTTGTGGACCTTCACCAGAGTTTCCTTTAACTTCGCCCCGATTAAGCATAGTTCACTATCTTTCAGATTTTAATAGGTATGTTCTCACTCGAACCCTTCACAGAAAATTGAGATCGATCGGTGGTACAACCCACGAGGATCCTGCTTACTTGTATTTACCTTCTTACTAGCTTACTTGCTTGTTTGCTTTATAAATGACAATTTCTCCCTCTTTTATAGGTTTGCGGAAGAGTAATACAAACATCAATATAATACTATTCTAAACACTTCAAAAAAGATTTTTGCACACTTCTCCAAATTACTTACATTTAATGTTATGTCTCTCATCGTTTTTTTTCTCTATTTTTTGGGGTACGATATGTTATGTCTCATTAAATATTTCTTTGGACATACTACCTTATTAATTGGACCAAACAATTGATTAGAGCAATGGATAAAATCAAGTTTATTTATAATCCAGCACAACATACTGCTAATCATATATACCTCAACTTGAAAACACTTTCTACACCTTTGTATCACTATATTCATTTTGTAGAAACTTTGTTGTATATTTGGCTTCAATATTGCGGGACATTTTAGCTTATCTGTTTATGATCACCTGCTGCGGAGAATATTCTTTTATTATTTGTGGGTTTCAGCTATAATATACTAAATTCCTTAAAGAAAAAAATTATAATATACTAAATTGGTAGCGATGAACAATTTCACATAATTAATTATATCCTTTTCTTTGATCAGTAGTTATAAACTATAATTACACAAGTTTAAACAGCTGTAATGCATGCATAAACCTTGTTTGGTAATCCTAATTTCTCAGCCAGCAGAAAATGTATACCCCACATGTAAATTTATAACTACATACAATATTTTAATTAGCTGTGCATTGTATTTATATGCACCTATAGCCAAACAATATTTATCTCATACATCATTCGATAAATTTTAATATCTTTTGTGTATAGTCCCTGCTTGTTGGTATCTCAACATCATGGCAACTACATCTAGTCACAACTTCTATATTTTTTTCAAAGATAAATGAAATGAATATAGTTAATAGAAAGGAGGCGAAGTTTCGAACCCATCACGATTTTCAGCTTAATAATTTCAACATTTTTACAAGTTGAAATTAGGACTTGTGAAACACACAGTCACAAAATTATTGGTAATAATAAAGTAAATTATACGATATATCAAAGACAACACAAAATTGATTGAAGATAAAAAACTCCACCCTCCTCATGCAGAATTTGAGGAAAATAAAACTCATTTGCAATTTGCAAATGACTAATGAATATGTCAGCCAAAACCGGTGCATAGATTTTGCTATGACTTGTGACTAGAAACTATGGCCTTACCTGTGATTAGTTATTGATGTACATATATACCTGTGATTGTTTGACAAAATATAAAATGGTTGTTTTAGGCAAAAATATAAAATAATAATTGACTACCTTTTGGGCAATAGATATAGCTAATTGTGTGACAATTTGTTACGGTAATAGCATTTGACTTTAATCAAAATTTTGTTAATGTTTGATTAAGTTTTATGTTTAGGCAAAAGGGTTGGTGCATGTATTAGTAGTTGATTGAGTTCAAATCTTATTTAATTGGATCTCTACTTTCTCTTATGTCTTCGTTATTATTACATTACTAATTCAAGTGAAAGTAGTCATGCACGTAATCTAAATTTGCTGAGCTGGTGTTAACTTATCCCAATGACATCATCACCCAAACATTTTTGAGAGGATCATCACCCAAATATTTTTTGACAAAAACAAAACGATATTCATTCATTCAAACATCGCTAAAAACGTAAAGGATGAATCTGCGAACAAACTCACAGCACCCAGTTAATAGCATACATCGACAAAATGCCTACAAATAATATGATAAAATCTAAGTCACCGAAATACCCAAACTTTCGGATCTGCAACGTTGACGCCCAAATCATTGGTTGAATTTGTAAAAGATTGATATAGATCTTTCAATAGGAAATAAACAAACACCGCGACAAAACGCAAAATCAAACGCCGTACAAGACGACGAACAACACAACACCACACTTAGACGACGAAATCACAAAAAAAAACAAAAGGAAAAATTTGATATGTGTGAAAACCACTTATTTAGATTGAAAGAAAAGGGAAAAAAAGATGTAGAGGGGGTAATTCTAGGTTAAAAATGACCTAAAATCACCCCTCCTCGATGAACGAAGGAGAATGTTTTTTAAAAGAGAAGTTAGAATTTTTCTCACTAGAAAACTAGGACCGACTATTTTAATGCGTAAATTGTTCAAGATCATCACCCAAACATGTTAACCCATTTCACGTAGATAGTGGTTAACAAAATTACTTATTAAATTGAATATGTTTTCTCAATATAACATCTCTCTTTTTTTGACAGGAAATATAATATCTCCTATTTAAGATATAAGTTTATGCTAATTACACCCTCCGTGTTACAATATTTATCATATTTGATCATTTTCCTCTGATAAAAAAAATGACATTTTTTTTAAAGAAAGAAAATATAATTTTTTTCATCTGAATGATGGGAACAAAAATTAAATCATTTTTAAAAATTATAACTTTTTTTTTTTTATAAACTATAACAAATGAAATATATATAAAGGTTAAAAAAGAAACGATACAATTTTTTAAGAGTTATCTACTAATATAGTTGAGTGGAAAGTAAAAAAAAAAACTACTACTATAGTTTGATATAAAAGAAATATTAATAAAAATATACTTATAAATTTACTTATATAACTAATTTTGATTTACTGTTCGATAAATTATACACATTTCTTTAAAGAGTAATTAGAAAATACATAGCAAATGTCTTTAAATCTCTTATTATTATAGGATTAAATATGTTTTTGTTCTGTATGAATACTTAAATTTTTTGTTTTAATTCCTAAAAAGAATTTCATTCACACTTTTGATCCATTCTTTCAAGTCAATTAATCAAAGGTAAAAATAAATAAATTGTAGAGTACTTGAAGTTTGAATACATCTTATGAAAAAAGAAAGATTAAATCAAAGTTAATAATAATCGGGTTATGTTAACCGGTACCCATGGAACATTAGTTAAAAAAGTTAAAAATAATTTTTTTTTTTATTAAAAACAACTTTTTTTACTTTCATAAAATACAACATTTCACCATTCATTATTTTCCAATATAAATTTTTTATATTAGTATCTTTAACTTGTGTCTTAAATGGGGTCTAGTGAATCTGTCGCGACCCTTCTCCTTCTTTCCCCGTGGTCTGACTCTCCTATTCTTGACTCAACTTTGTCAACTTAATTGTTAATATTGGAATATACTAGTATAGAATAGAATAGAACAAGTCATCCATCCTCACACCCACCTGAAGCTGGTTTTTTCAAAACTAGCTACTGTTCCAACTTCCTCCCTACCCCACACTTCTCCTTCCCTTCAACTATATATATACATCAACATTTACACAAGTTTAACAACCATATATACTAGCTATCTTTAGTTTTCTTTTAACACCACTTCCTATCCTATAATCCCCAATATCCATTATTTATACACCAACTCAGGTGAGGACTATTAAAGTTCTTTTTTCCAATTTTCTCAATGATGGAACACATTTTGAAATTTATCCACATAGACACAGCATATCATATATTTTAAGGACGAAGTTCAAACCTCCTCGGAGATCGTTGTAAAATGGCCGTTAATGTCATTTTATTTAATATATTTTGTTAGAAAAAAGAATATAAATTAGTTTTTGTTTTGTTATATATACACTCATGTTCTTAATTTACTTGCATATATATGCAGAATATATTATAGAACATGTCACCTGGAATGGCAATATTTAGTGAAGATATCAAAGGGGGTGATGACATATCAGAAAATCAATTTCTGAATGGAGTGAAGCAGCTAGTTGATAATGGACTTCACACGGTACCTAAAAAGTACATACTTCCTCCTTCTGAACGTCCTGCTAAGAATACTGAAGATTCAAATTTTGCCAAAGAAAACCTACAGCTACCAATCATTGATTTCTCTGATTTGATTGGTCCAAATAGGCCCCAAGTCCTTCAATCATTAGCTAATGCTTGTGAACGTTATGGATTTTTCCAGGTGAGCAATCAACCACAAAACTTTCATATACTAACTTAGTTATTATAGTTAAACCTTACAAAAATATCGGTTAAATATGTTTTTTTATCCTTTTAAATTTATTATTTGTCCATACAATTTAATTTTTTCAATTTTAGATCTTATTTTGAATTTATGGAATTAAATGCAAGAAGCCAAGAACTAAAAACACTCTCTTTTTTTTTTGTATAAATTAATGAAAATATGGATTAAAATTAAATTAATTTTTTGTTGGGATTAAATTTAAAAATTTGTAATTTTATATCGACAAAAAATATATTATACCTTTGTCCCAAAATAAATAAATATATTATACCCTAAAAATATTGCATGTTGCGCTATAAAATGCAATTAGAAACGTCTATAAACACTTCAGCTTGTAATTTTGTATTCAGCTTACTTTATTAAAAAAATAGTTGACTTTATAAATATTGATTGAAAGTTTCTTATGTGTTTTGATTGATAAAGGTGGTAAACCATGGGATATCAGAAGATGTTATCAACAACATGATGGATGTGTGTGGAAGATTTTTTGATCTTCCATTTGAGGAAAGAGGTAAGTACATGACATCTGATATGAGAGCAGCAGTTCGATATGGAACAAGCTTTAGTCAAACAAAAGACAAAGTGTTCTGTTGGAGAGATTTCTTGAAACTCATCTGCCATCCTTTGCCTGATTATCTTCCCCATTGGCCTGATTCCCCCGTGGACTTGAGGTGTGTATTTTAATTTGTATAACTATATATAATTAATCATTAATCAATTCAATCTCTACGTGGACAACATTTTTTAAAGTATAGTTATAATCATATAATAAGTCCTAGTACTAATTTATTGGAGAGACAATTTGTGTTATTTGTGTATTATAATATAATTTGTTTAGGGGACAAGTTCTATGGATAGTAGGTCCATTGTAAATGGATACCTCATAATTGTTCAAAGTATTAACAAATAAAATGTCACAAACTAAATCAACCAACTTTTTTCTTTAAACAACAAATTTTATTAATCAACCAACTTTCTCAATTGGTAAAAATTTGTCAATGAGGTCGCATGTATGCATTGGAAAGTAGTGGTAGTATACTTCTTCTCTTCATAATTATAAGTATCCATGATATATTTCATATATATTAAGAAAAATTAATTGTGTAATTAATGTTCTGTAAATAAAAAGTGTAATTAAAGTATATATATATTTTGTGTAAAATTATTACTAAATTGTCTTTTGTGTATAGATATATTTATTATAGTTTTATTTTTTATATTCAACTACAAATTAGTAGTCACTTTTTTAAAAAACAAATTAGTAGTCTTAATTAGGTTATGTTTCGTAATTTTTTTTTTACTAGTCTTACTTGTGAAGTTTGAACTTAAAAGTTTTACATTTTTAATATAATTTTCCAAGCACATTTGTGACAGTGATTTAAGAGTTAAGTATGATCTTGTAGAATTTTCCATCCGTTAGTAGAAGAAGAAAATATTGTATATATTTGTAGTAGCACGTTAAAAAAATTGTTGATATATCATCACTAGTACGTAATAATATATACATTTATACTTGATTATTTTATATTTTTGACAAATACATTTATACTTGATAGGAAACTTATATTTTGAGACAATGTTTTTTTGTCAATGAATATAGGGACGATGAATACTCTATTTTATATTTTCAGTCTATATTTATTTTTTTGTCTTTTATATATCTCTCTGTTTCCCAACAAAGTTGCAACGGGGGCATGATGACATAATCTTTAATTTTTTTCCTCAACAATTACAATATAGTATGTTTGTCTTATTCATGATTTTTAATTAAAATGTAGGAAAGTGGCGGCTACCTACGCAGAAGAAACCAAACACTTATTTCTAAGGTTAATGGAAGCCATAGTAGAGAGTTTAGGTATAGTTGAAGCCAACAAAGAAGAAAAGGACAATATTATCAAAGAATTGGAAGATGGGAGCCAGCTTATGGCGGCAAATTTTTATCCACCATGTCCTCAACCAGACCTAACCCTAGGGATGCCCCCTCATTCTGACTATGGATTCCTCACACTGCTTCTTCAAGATGAGGTAGAGGGTTTGCAAGTTCAATTCCAAGAACAATGGTTCACGGTTCAACCTATTAATAATGCATTCGTTGTCAATGTTGGTGATCACCTTGAGGTATATATTCCATTAGTTGCAAGTTTAATGGAACAATTTAAAAAAGTTTTTATGTATATATATTTTTTAAATTATATGTCACTATATAGTTTTATATTGCTAATAAATTATCATGTTTCTAATAATCAGATATCATATAATTGACTAAAAAAGTAATTAAATGTCATATAATTAAATCAACATAAACAATAAACTCTCACGGCAATTTAAGATGACAGAGAAGACAATTCATGAAGTATTGACGAAAATGATATTTCAAATTATGAAATTCTGATATTCCAATGGTAGATTCTTTAGTTTTGTTTTAACTAATAAGTTGAAGAGAATTTTGTTCATGTTATCTACAATTAGTGACCATAACCATTTATTTATAGAGAAATGATATATGTAATCATTTTGGGACAACTTTTAGGACAATATTTTCTTCTTTCTTCTTTTGGGACAAAACACTAGAGAGGGTAAATATAATGAGAGAATGAAATAGAATTTTCTCAAAATAAGTTTGTTCCAATATAATATCTTGTTATATATGAGTCATTCGTCATTTCACAAAGAAACATAACAATCAAATTGTTATTATTTTCTATTTCTACCTATCGTAAAAAACTAAAACTATACATAATATTTATGGTATCTACACAGTATTTTTTTTTATGATAATTATATTTCTAACCATAAAATTTATATAAAATAAGTCATTTAAATTTAACTAAGTAAGTATATAATAGCCCTAACACATTTAAATATATGTGTTCCAAAATTTCTAACAACAAAGCCAAACTTCTCCTACCAATGAGTTAAAATGGCACGGAAGAATATTTATTGATCGAACAAGAAATAAAACTTATAAACATAAAATTAAGAGTGAAGAGAAATTATTTAAATTTCATTTTGACGTATGTGTCAAAAAGTCAATGTGTCAAAAAGTCATGTTGATGTATCCTATTTAAGTAGCTAATTCTTCTTTATATTTGTGCTTCTCAGATTTTTAGCAACGGGAAATACAAGAGTGTGCTACATAGGGTTCTAGTGAATTCAAGTAAACGTAGAAGATCCATTGCTTCATTGCATAGCCTTTCGTTCAACAGTACAGTGAGACCGTCACCTACACTCATTGACAAAGCCAATCCCAAACGTTACGCAGACACCGATTTTCAAACTTTTCTTGCCTATATTTCAACCAGCGAGACCAAGAGAAAGAGTTTTCTCGAGTCTAGGAAATTGACTTCTATTCTACCTGGCTAGGAGAAATGAACTATTGCAGTCAAAGAAAGAAGGAAACAGAATTATATATATATATATATATATATATATATATATATATATATATATATATTAAAGTGTCACATATTGCACACAATAATTGATTATTTACCTAGGGGAAAATTTGTAGGTGACTGTGCTTATTTAATTATTTCGTGGAGTTTAGAGTCTAAATATATGTTTTATTTAATTATGTGGTATGTTGATATTTTATTAAGTGACTTTATTTTATTATTTAGTAGAATATGACTAAAAATAGAATAATTAGACTTTAGGGGCTGTATTAGAATTTAGAGGAGTTTAGTGGACTTAAGTGGAATTAAGAGAGTTGGTTAAGGATATAAGAAGAGAAAACCTAGAGTCAGGATAGTTTTCACGTAAAACAGTTTTTGGGAGAAAAGGGAGAAAAGGTGAGAAGACAAAGAAGAAGAGCTAGGTCTGCAATTTCATCATCCAAGGTAAAGGTGGGACTAGTTTTCTCTAATAATGGGTTATATGATTCTAAAATTGAGTTTAACATGTTGTAGGTAGTGAATTTGGGATTTTGGGAATTAGGTTTAATTTCATAAAAATGATGTAGAAAGTGTGTAATTGCATGAATTAATATAAGGAAGTGATGTCTAGGTCATAGATTACACGTAGGTATTGATTCCTAACAATTTTTTTTGGGTTTAGTAGGTTGAATTTTGAGTTTGAGGGTGAGAACAGAGGTCTGTTCGCAGACCCTTTTGTCATCGCTCGCCCCAGCGAGCGATTATCCTCGCCTAGCGAGCTGATGTAGTAGCTCGCCTAACGAGCAATGTTTACCCGCCCGACGAGTTGTCCCAACTCGCCACAGCGAGTGCTTTTCCTCGCCTAGCGAGCTGTTCAGTAGAAAATAGTGATTTTTGGGAAAAATATGTTTTGGGTCAAGTTTTATATGATTTCGAGTGCCTTTTGATGTTTGAAAATTATGAGATTAATTACATAATCACTTTTGGGCATTGGGGAGTTAAAATTGGGATTTTTGGTGAAAAATGGTCAAAAAGCCGTAGCTACCTAGTTTTGCTTGCCTTAAGCGAGTAGCCTTCCTCGCCTCACGAGTTGCTTTTGTTGTGAGCTCGCCACCGCAAGTAGATGTCCACGCCTCGCGAGTTTTGCTGTGTCAGACTGCCTATGTTGAATTCTTGTACCGTTTCCAGTTGTTTCTGTTTTGAGTTGAGCTTGGTTATGAACATGTGAATTGTTGATATATGACTTATCTTTTCAGTAGCTTTGATTTGATATGCAAATCTTCTATAATTGATTTTATATGAATTTATGATGAAGTTGTATAAGATGTCAAGTTGTAAGAAGTTGTCTAAGATGTCAAGTTGTAAGTGTTGTCTAAGATGATGAAGTTATAAGATGTTATCTAAGTTGTTGAGTTGCATTGGTTGATGAGTCCATGCATAGTCATTAAAGATGAGGGCTCATGCCCTGAGAGCTTTGCTCTAAATGTTGAGGGCTCATGCCCTGAGAGTTATTACTATAATTGTTGAGAGCTTATGCCCTGGGAGCTTGCTCCAAATGATGAGGGCTTATGCCCTGAGAGCTTTGCTCTAAATGATGAGGTCTTATGCCCTGAGAGTTATTACTCTAACACGTTGAGGGCTTATACCCTGATTGGTACCACATGCATATTGAAGTCGTTGTCGTTGCATTTGTCAAGTGTTGTGTCGTCGTTGATGCATTGTCGTCGCCGTTGAGTTGTCAATGAATTAATAAGAGGTTAATGAAGAATTTTGTGAAGTATTAACATTATTAATTGTTGTTGTTTATGTTGTTAAATTCTTTTAATGAATTATATGCTTATTATTATTGAATGTGAATCTCACCCCTTCTGTTTGAATGTTGCCTCTATGTGGGTAACGTGCAGATAACCAGGACTAGCTGATACGTAAAGGGATGGAAATTTTGTTGTTGCTTTCTATTCCTTACGTATTATTTTACGAATTTTCATGAATATGTTGTTGGAATAATTTTATGAGATTTTACGTTGAGGCCTTTGTGCCAAATTTTTTTAAATGTTGAATAATTTCTGCTGCGATGTAATAAATGATATGTTGTTGAAGTTGAATAACAAATAGTAAATTCTATTCTATCATTATGATTTTATGAAAAGATGTGTGACATTTCTTATATGTTGAGATACTCTGATTTTAAGTATGATTTATATTGTTTGGGAATACGGGGTGTTACAATTGGTATCAAAGCAAGTCGGTTCGTCCAGCCAAGTAGTTGAGTCGCGTTGTGTCGTGTGGCAGTTGAAATACTGCCATTGTGTTGTCCTGATTGTTGTTTGTTGTGTAGAGAACTGGTTGGAGTATAACCATGTTCATATTAATTGTTTTAGTAAGACGGTGCATTTTTCTTCTGGTGAAGAAGAGAGTGGAGCTGAGTTTTTGACTACTAAGCAGCTGAAGCAGTTAGCCCGTGATGGAATTCCAATGTTTTCTTTGATGGCATCCTTGTCTGTTGAGAATCAAGCAGTAATTGATAAGTTGCAAGTTGTGTGTGAATTTCCAAAAGTCTTTCCTGATGAGATTCCTGATGTACCGTCAGTGAGGGAA
Organism: Medicago lupulina; assembly: GCA_958299785.1. Taxonomy (NCBI): domain Eukaryota; kingdom Viridiplantae; phylum Streptophyta; class Magnoliopsida; order Fabales; family Fabaceae; genus Medicago; species Medicago lupulina. The sequence goes on along the minus strand of OY283141.1, from coordinate 24,755,717 downwards.
GTTGAATTTTTAATTGATCTTGTTCCGGGTACGAAGCCTGTGTCTATGGCGCCTTAGCGTATGTCGGCTTCTGAGTTGGCTGAGTTGAAGAAACATTTAGAGGATTTGCTTGATAAGAAGTTTGTAAGACCGAGTGTTTCACCTTGGGGAGCGCCGATGTTGCTGGTCAAGAAGAAAGATGGTAGCATGAGGTTGTGTATTGATTATCGACAGTTGAATAAAGTGACGATAAAGAATAGGTATCCACTTCCAAGAATTGATGATTTGATGGATCAGTTAGTGGGTGCACGTGTGTTTAGCAAGATTGATTTGAGATCGGGCTATCATCAGATTAAGGTGAAAGATGAAGATATGCAGAAGACGACCTTTAGGACACGTTACGGGCGTTACAAATATTCGGTGATGCCTTTCGGTGTTACTAATGCACCAGGTGTATTTATGGAGTACATGAATCGTATTTTTAATGCTTATTTGGATCGCTTTGTTGTGGTGTTTATTGATGATATTCTGATATACTCTAAGTATGAAGAGGAACATGCCGAGCATTTGAAGATTATTTTGCAAGTGCTGAAGGAGAAAAAGTTGTATGCCAAGTTATCAAAGTGTGAATTCTGGTTGAATGAAGTGAGTTTTCTTGGCCATATTATTTATGGTAATGGTATTGCTGTAGATCCGTCTAAAGTTGATGCAGTATCACAATGGGAGACTCCTAAGTCAGTTACCGAGGTTAGAAGATTTTTGGGTTTGGCAGGTTATTATCGCAGGTTTATAGAAGGATTTTCAAAGTTAGCACTTCCGTTAACTCAGTTGACCTGTAAAGGTATAGCTTTTGTGTGGGATGTTTAGTGTGAGAACAACTTTAATGAATTGAAACAGCGGTTGACGACGGCTCCGGTTTTGACCTTACCAAGGGCCAATGAACCTTTTGTTGTGTATTGTGATGCGTCCAAGTTGGGTTTAGGTGGTGTGCTTATGCATGATAACAAGGTAGTGGCATATGCATCGAGGCAGTTGAGGATTCACGAACGGAATTACCCTCCTCATGATCTTGAGTTAGCCGCAGTGGTGTTTGTGCTTAAGATTTGGAGACATTATTTGTATGGTTCAAGATTTGAAGTGTTCAGTGATCATAAAAGTCTAAAGTATTTGTTTGACCAGAAGGAATTGAATATGAGGCAGCGAAGGTGGCTAGAACTATTGAAAGATTATGATTTTGGGCTGAATTATCATCCAGGTAAAGCTAATGTTGTTGCAGATGCTTTAAGTAGGAAGACTCTACATATGTCTGCTATGATGGCTAAAGAGTTTGAGTTGCTAGAACAGTTTAGAGACCTGAGTTTAGTTTGTGAATTGTCACCTCAGAGTGTGAAGCTGGGAATGCTGAAAATTAATAGTGAATTTCTAAATAGTATTAAAGAAGCACAAAAAGTGGATGTAAAGTTTGTAGATTTATTGATTGATAGTAATCAGACTGAGGATGGTGACTTTAAAGTCGATGATCAGGGAGTGTTGCGTTTTCGAGGCAGAATTTGTATCCCTGACAATGATGAGATGAAGAAGATGATTCTGGAAGAAAGTCATAGAAGTAGCTTGAGTATTCATCCAGGAGTTACAAAGATGTATCACGATTTGAAGAAGTTGTTTTGGTGGTCTGGGTTGAAACGTGATGTGGCACAGTTTGTGTATTCATGTTTGATTTGTCAGAAGTCGAAAGTTGAGCATCAGAAACCTGCTGGGTTGATGACACCGTTAGATGTGCCAGAGTGGAAATGGGATAGTATTTCCATGGATTTTGTGACGAGTTTGCCGAATACTCCGAGAGGGCATGACGCCGTTTGGGTGATTGTAGATAGATTGACAAAGTCGGCTCATTTCATTCCGATTAACATCAGTTTTCTTGTATCTCAGTTGGCAGAGATTTACATTCGAGAGATTGTGAAGCTACATGGTGTTCCGTCGAACATTGTGTCGGATAGAGATCCAATGTTCACTTCTATATTTTGGAAGAGTTTGCAAGAGGCTTTGGGTTCTAAGTTGAGGTTGAGTTCGGCGTATCATCCGCAGACAGATGGTCAGTCGGAAAGAACAATTCAGTCGTTGGAGGACTTGTTGAGAGTCTGTGTACTTGAGCAAGGAGGAACTTGGGATAGTCATCTTCCGTTGATAGAGTTCACGTACAATAACAGTTATCATTCTAGTATTGGAATGGCACCATTCGAAACCTTGTATGGTCGGAGGTGCAGAACTCCGTTGTGTTGGTTCGAATCAGGTGAGAGTGTAGTTTTGGGCCCGGAAATTGTTCAGCAAACTACTGAGAAGGTTAAGTTGATTCAAGAGAAGATGAAAGCGTCGCAGAGTCGACAAAATAGTTATCATGATAAGCGTAGGAAAGACCTTGAGTTTCAGGAAGGAGACCATGTATTTTTGAGAGTCACCCCTGTGACTGGTGTTGGACGTGCATTGAAGTCAAAGAAACTGACTCCGAGATTTATTGGTCCATATCAGATATCAGAAAGAATTGGACCAGTGGCGTATCGGGTGGGTTTACCACCGCATCTTTCGAATTTGCATAATGTGTTTCATGTGTCACAACTTCGAAAGTATGTTCCAGATCCATCTCATGTAATTCCAAGGGATGATGTGCAAGTTAGAGATAACCTTACGGTTGAGACCTTACCAGTGAGAATCGAAGGTCGTGAAGTGAAGACGTTGAGAGGCAAGGAGTACCTCTAGTGAAGGTCGTTTGGGGAGGAGCGGCTGGTGAAAGTTTAACGTGGGAGTTGGAAAGTAAGATGTTGGAGTCTTATCCAGAGTTGTTTGCACGAGGTACATTTTCGAGGACGAAAATTCTATAAGTTGGGGAGACTTGTAACACCCTGTGCTCGCGATTTTCGGGTATCAATCCATTTATTGGTTTTGAACCGTCAATCTTTGAACTCTTAATTTTTTTCCGCGAGAAGGGAAAAAATGAGTAAAAAACCCTTTAAGAGATCAAGGTCCGGGGGTTGGTTTCGATTAGGGAAGGTGTTAAGCACCCTAAACGACTTCGGTACACCGAAGGAGCCTCTCACTTAAATTATCTTATGCTAATTATTTGCTTAATTATTTGTAAAAATATTGCCTAATAGTCTAAGTGAAAGAATGGAGGGAGAAGATGCATGTTTTTTTTTTTTTTTTTTATTGATTTGGAAAGATATTAATCTTTTGCCTACATACCCAAGAAATGGGATCAAAATCATGTAGTTCATCTTGAAAATTTCTTTGATGAGTTAGATTAATTTTAAAGCTTTGGAAAATATTTTGAGAGGATTAAGAGGCCGAAAGGCATAGAAGATAAAAAACGTGAGGTTGTTTGATTTTATTTGTAGAAAAAACTAAGTTTAGGTGTAATTAAAGTTTGTTTAGAAATTTGATTAAGAAAATAAAAGGAAAATTCTCTTGGATTAAAATCCAAGGTTCCTTAAAAAATATTTTTAGTGTTTTTGATTATTTGATTTTTTTTAGGAAAATGATTTTTACTAACGGTAAAAAAAAAAACTAAGCGTAAAACGTAAAAAGTAAAAACTCAAACCTAAAATTACTAGTTGTTTGATTTTAAAGCAATTATATGTCAAGTTTTTAGTCTTAGTTTGTCACTAATTCATTTGTCGCTTCGGTTGCGGTTACGGTATAATGCGGTAAATAAAGTGTGGTGTCGGTGCATATTCTCATTATTTCGATATTTACATAATTTCCTAAATACATTCTAAGGTCTTGCATAAAAAATAAATGACAAGAAATAAATAAATTACATCAAAACCTAACTACACTCTAAAATGATAATGAATAAAAAGTAACAAGAAACAAATGATAATGCATAAGATGAAAATGAAATAATAAAGCAAAACACAAATAAACAAATAAATGATGACAAGAAAATAAATAAATATCAAGTAGTAGGAAACTTTGGTGAATTTGTGAGGAAAAAATTTAAGTAAAAAAATAATATAACAATGGTAAAAAGAAATGCAAATAGTAACAAAAAAGTCAAAGAATTAGGCTCCAAAACTCAGATCAATTCTGAGCCATTTGATTAATCAAAAGGCTCAGACCTGATATAACAGTAATAGATCATAGCCTTACAAAAAGAGAAATAACAATAATACTTAATTTCTAAAAAACAGGTACACTAGATCAAGGATCAGATGGTTAAAAAAAATGCATGAGCAAGGTAACATAAAAGAAAATAAATACACCAGAAAGCAAAGGAGTCAGGGGCGCACAGTAGTCGTTAGATGAAACACATGAACTGGATCTAAAGGCTGAGAGAGGCAGGAGAAAACCATCAAAGACCGGTCCGGTTCAGTGAACCAGACCGGCTCGCATGAACTATATATGAGGAATCTGGTTCAAAACCTTCATTTCCCCTTCTCCTTTCTTTCTCCAAACTAAAACAAAAACAAAAGAAGTGAGAGAAGCTCTCCCTTCTCTCTAGACTTTCCCGTCGGAGAAGAAGGTGGAGGACGGTGGCGCTGGAACTCTGTCGCGGTGGCCGGCCTTAGCGCCGCCATGTCGGAGTATTTTTTTTTATTTTTTTTTGAAATTTTTTACATCCACAGCTTCGTCTCCTCTTCCTCTTCTCAAATCCACCATTATTTTTCACAAAAACACATATATAAAGCCTAGATCTAAGTTTTAACATTCGGAAATTTTGAACAAAGTTTGAGTAAACACAAAAACAAATACCTCTAGCTTCGGATCGGATAAGAAGAGATAGAAATGGTTCAGAAAACTTCGATTTACTTCTTCTTCCTTCCTTTTGTGCGCTACGGACCGTTTGGTTATGTGTGAGCCAATTTCGTTTTCATGTTGATTCTGGACTGTGTTGATGAATCTAAACTTGCTGTTTGTGTTTTTGCGGTGCGGATTTGTTGCGGTATAAGTGATGGAATCCGAATTAGTGTGATGGATTTATGGAAATGGTTGTGTTTCTTTTGAAATTTGAGTTACTATGCACTTTGATGATGAATGTTCTTGAGTTCTTGGTATTTTTCATTTTTATGGTGTTTGATCTTGGAATCCGGATTTCCTTGTGAAATTAGGGTTTCTGAAAAGGTGACTGCGGCTGCCAATGATTAGTCCCCTTTTTCTGACACATGAACAGTGCTTAAATAGTAAAAATATCTTTGATACCTACAAATGACAAAATTACCCCTGCAGAAACTTGGAGAAAAAGTTGGACCAGGACCAATAGGATAGTGACATGTGGACAAAGTGATAAGAACAAACTCTTGACTTAAAATAACATTAAAAATAAATATTAAACAACAAAATACTAAAAGAAAATAATAATAAAAAAAACATAATAATAATAAATGAAAAAACAAAAATTAATAAATAAAAAGAAAAGAAAACTTAAAGATAAATAACAATGAAAGTAAAATAAAAATAAAAATAAAATTGTCCCTTCGGAACCAAAATGAGGTATTTTAAAATACCTATCTGCCGAAATTTCGTCTGAAACAACAAAACCTCTCGGCTCTTTTAAAAGACGGATAAAAGTAATAAAAATGAAAATTAGAATGCATATAAACGAAAATTTTGAAAATATGAACAAAATGAAAGGTAAAATGCAGATAAAATGCGGGTAAAATACGCAATAGAAATGCGAATAAAATGAGCAAAAAGCAGAGATCCTGGTCAAAATTTGGGGTATGACACACCCTATTTATTTATTTGATTATTTTGTGGAGTTTAGAGTCTAAATATATGTTTTATTTAATTATGTGGTATGTTGATATTTTATTAAGTGGCTTTATTTTATTATTTAGTAGAATATGACTAAAAATAGAATAATTAGACTTAAGGGGCTGTATTAGAATTTAGAGGAGTTTAGTGGACTTAAGTGGAATTAAGAGAGTTGGTTACAGATATAAGAAGAGAAAACCTAGAGTCAGGATAGTTTTCACGTAAAACAATTTTTGGGAGAAAAGGGAGAAAAAGTGAGAAGACAAAGAAGAAGAGCTAGGTCTGCAATTTCATCATCCAAGGTAAGGGTGGGCTAGCTTTCTCTAATAATGGGTTATATGATTCTGAAATTGAGTTTAACATGTTGCAGGTAGTGAATTTGGGATTTTGGGAATTAGGTTTAATTTCATAAAAATGATGTAGAAAGTGTGTAATTGCATGAATTAATATAAGGAAGTGATGTCTAGGTCGTAGATTACACGTAGGTATTGATTCCTAACAATTTTTTTTGCGTTTAGTAGGTTGAATTTCGAGTTTTAGGGTGAGAACAGAGGTCTTTTCGCAGACCCTTCTGTCATCGCTCGCCTCAGCGAGCGATTATCCTCGCCTAGTGAGCTGATGTAGTAGCTCGCCTAGTGAGCAATTTTTACCCACCCGGCGAGTAGTCCCAACTCGCCACAGCGAGTGCTTTTCCTCGCCTAGCGAGCTGTTCAGTAGAAAATAGTGATTTTTGGGAAAAAGATGTTTTGGATCGAGTTTTATATGATTTCGAGTGCCTTTTGATGTTTGAAAATTATGAGACTAATTACAGAATCACTTTTGGGCATTGGGGAGTTAAAATTGGGGTTTTTGGTGAAAAATGGTCACAAAGCCGTAGCTACCCAGTTTTGCTCGCCTTAAGCGTGTAGCCTTCCTCGCCTCGCGAGTTGCTTTTGTTGTGAGCTTGCCACTGCGAGTAGATGTCCACGCCTCGCGAGTTTTGCTGTGGCAGACTGCCTATGTTGAATTCTTGTACCGTTTCCAGTTGTTTCTGTTTTGAGTTGAGCTTGGTTATGAACATGTGAATTGTTGATATATGACTTATCTTTTCAGTAGCTTTGATTTGATATGCAAATCTTCTATGATTGATTTTGTATGAATTTATGATGAAGTTGTATAAGATGTCAAGTTGTAAGAAGTTGTCTAAGATGTCAAGTTGTAAGTGTTGTCTAAGATGATGAAGTGATAAGATGTTATCTAAGTTGTTGAGTTGCATTGGTTGATGAGTCCATGCATAGTCATTAAAGATGAGGGCTCATTCCCTGAGAGTTTTGCTCTAAATGTTGAGGGCTCATGCTGTAACGCCCTATTTTATTTATTTAGTTATTTGATCGAGTTTAAAGTCTTTTTAAATAATTTATTTGATTTATAGTGATGTGTGTTATTTTTGTGTTATGTGTTGGTGTTTTAAGTAGCATATTATATTATAATATATATGTTATTTTGTGTAGAAATATATATGTTATTTGGTGTAGAAATATTGTGTTATTTGTTATAGAAATATGTTTGTTATGTAGAGATATATTTGTTATTTGGTTTGAAAATATATTTGTTATTTTATGTAGAAATATATATATATATATATATATATATATATATATATATATATTACTTGTTGTAGAAATATATTTGTTATTTTGTGTAGAAATATATATATTATTTGTTGTAGAAATATATTTGTTTTATAAATAATAAGATATGATGATATAATATAATATATATTTTGATGATGTGTGCTTTTATGTATTTTTAGTATTATCTTATTTGATTTATAATATAATATATTTAATTATTTATGGGTTGTTACATAATTTTAGAGAATTTGAGGGAAGGAGTAGAAATAAGATATAGATGTTAGCTTTCACTAGCCTTTGGAGTGACTCAATTTAAGCTTTTAGAACTCTAGATATGATTAAAATACTACAAAGGGGTCAACAGGCTCGTTCTCTTTTCGATTTTCTGTAACCGAAAAACTAAAATAAAAATTGGGACTTTTCTGTTCATAATTAGCTTTTGATGTCTTCACGAAAGTTGTAGATAATTGAGTTAGCTTTTTAATGGCTTCAGAGTGACTCAAAAATGTTTTGTGAATCTTGAGCTATGATAAAAACACTCCAAGTAGGTCTTGGAAAAAACAACATTCTCTGTTTCGCGTTCTTGTGTCTTTTTCATACATTTCTGTTCCGAACTGGGTCTTGGTGTAAACATGAAAGTTGTAGATAATTGCGTTAGCTTTCTAATGGCTTTGGAGTGACTAGAAAATTATTTGTAGATTTTGATTTATGATGAAAATAGTCCAAGTAGGTCTTGAGAAAACTTTAAGAAAACTTAGCATAACTAATCCCAAGTTAGTCCAAAGACTTAGGGTTGATTTCCAAACTTCAAACTTAGGTATTAGGGATTTAGTTGAGGTGTTTTATGAGTATTTGACTTATGTCTTATTTAATCATACTTGATTACTTTTGAAGAATGTTATTGCTTATGAATTATGAATGATGAGTGCATAATGTGCTATACTTATAAAGTTAATGTTATGATTTGATGTTGTTGATAATTATTATGAATCATATGTGCATTATGTGAACTATATTGTAATATACGTGATGCCTAAATGATGAATTTTTGATGTTGTTATATGATTGATGATTTGCTGCCATGTTGCTGTTATTATTTAATTAAAGCTGCATGAGTCGGTCTATGATGTGAGATGTTGTCCAATTTATTGGAGTCATATGAGAAGTTGTGCTAACTTTTTTAAGATGTAAAGAGTCGAGTCCATGCATTTGCATAATTTGAGACGGTGGAGCTTTTGCTCAAAGCGACGGTGGAGCATTTGCTCAAAGCAACGGTGGAGCATTTGCTCAAAGCGACGGTGAAGCATATTAATGCTTATATATGGTACCACATGCATATAAGATGTCTAAGATGTTTAAGATGTTAGAGTTGCATAGTCGAGTTGCATTGTCGAGTCGAGTTGTTTAAGATGTTTTGTGATGATGTTCTTTGATGATGGTTAAGATGTTTTGTGATGATATTCTTTGATGATGTTTAAGATGTTTTGTGATGATGTTCTTTGATGATGATTAAGATGTTTTGTGATGATATTATTTCATGATGTTTAAGATGTTTTGTGATGATGATTAAGATGTTTTGTGATGATATTCTTTGATGATGTTTAAGATGTTTTGTGATGATGTTCTTTGATGATGATTAAGATGTTTTGTGATGATGATTCTTTGATGATGTTTAAGATGTTTAGTGATGATATTCTTGATGTTGCTTAAGATGTTATGAGATAAATATTTGAGACGTGCTTATATGTTAATTGTTGTTAAACTTAATTGTTGAATTATCTGTTTATTATATTGTTTGTGAATCTCACCCCTTCTGTTGAAATTGCCGCCTTGTTGGCAAGTGCAGATTTCCAGGACTAGCTGTTGATGTGAGTGGACTCCTCACGTGTCTAGGTGCTCTGATAAGTAACGGGATGTAGAACTTTGCTTATGTTTTCTATTCTTTACGTATTTAACTATGAGATTTTATGAATATGATATTAAAGAATTTGATGAGATTTTACGTAGAGGCCTTCGTGCCAAAGTTGTTTTTAAGATTTTTGAAATAAATTCCGCTGCGAAGTGATTTAAGATTTGATTGAAATATTTTGAAGGATAAATTATTATTTATTCCATTGTGATTTTTAAGAAATGTAGCATTCCGTTTAAGTTGTGAAACTCTGATTATTATTTTGAGAAATTTTTATGCTGGGAAAACGGGGTGTTACACATGCCCTGAGAGTTATTACTCTAACTGTTGAGGGCTTATTCACGTAGGAGGTTGCTCCAAATGATGAGGGCTTATGCCCTGAGAGCTTTGCTCTAAATGATGAGGGCTTATGCCCTGAGAGTTATTACTCTAACACGTTGAGGGCTTATGCCCTGATTGGTACCACATGCATATTGAAGTCGTTGTCGTTGCATTTGTCAAGTGTTGTGTCGTCGTTGATGCATTGTCGTCGTCGTCGAGTTGTCAATGAATTAATAAGAGGTTAATGAAGAATTATGTGAAGTATTAACATTATTAATTGTTGTTGTTTATGTTGTTAAATTCTTTTAATGAATTATATGCTTATTATTATTGAATGTGAATCTCACCCCTTCTGTTTGAATGTTGCCTCTACGTGGGTAACGTGCAGATAACCAGGACTAGCTGTTGAAGTGAGTTGACTCTCTCACGTGTGTCTTAGGTGCTCTGATACGTAACGGGATGGGAATTTTGTTGCTTTCTATTCCTTACGTATTTTTTTACGAATTTTCATGAACATGTTGTTGGAATAATTTTATGAGATTTTACGTTCAGGCCTTTGTGCCAAAGTTGTTTAAATGTTGAATAATTTCCACTGCGATGTAATAAATGATATGTTGTTGAAGTTGAATAACAAATAGTAAATTCTATTCTATCATTATGATTTTATGAAAAGAAGTGTGACATTCCGTATATGTTGAGATACTCTGATTTTAAGTATGATTTATATTGTTTGGGAATACGGGGTGTTACACGTAGCACCAGGATCAATAATTACAATCAAAGGAGTACTATGGATAAAACACATACCTCGGATGAGATTATTCGGCTGCTCCACTTCCTCTGCATTCAAAGCAAACACCTTACCCATTGTCTTCTTCGGCTTGGTACACTTAGAACTCAAATGACCCGCTTCACCACAATTGTAGCAAGTAATCTCCCTCTTGCACTCATAAGCCTTGTGACCCTTCTGACCACACTTGAAGCAACTATCTCCTCTCTTAAAATCATTAGCAAAATGACCCAAAATACCACACCTAAAGCACTTGACCTCCGCTAAATTCAGCTCGGAACCTCCACCAACATCTTTCTTCTTCCCTTTATCCTTGTTGTACGGCTTCCCAAATCCATGACCCTTTCCTTTCTTGTTGTTCACAGCTTTGTAATAATTCATCCTAGCCTTCCCGGCGTCATCAAATATGCGACACTTATGCACCAAAGTGTCAAAGTCTCTAATCTCATGGAAACAGATGTACTGATAGATCTTCGGCTTCAAGCCATTCTCAAACTTCACACACTTAGAAATCATAGCATCCTCCTCGTTGATGTAGGGACAAAACCTCAAAAGCTCTTTATACTTCGCCGAAACCACAACCACAACAAACTGAGCTTCTCCATCCAAAAGATACCTCTACAACACCTAGAGTATGTCGTTACTCTCCCACTAAGCTCAGACCCGCCTAAAAGAAAAGAACACCAAAACAAGTACCGACAGTATTTCCGTACATGTCGCATACAACGGGAACAACAACCAACAGAACAGCACAACAAGTATCGAAGGTAACTCAATATACCATTCGAATACAACAGGGAATTCACCGGGTTTTGGTTCGGACAAGACCGACATGGCGCTGATACCAACTTGTAACGCCCTATTTCTATTAAAGCAATAAATCACGTGAATATAATAAATATTCAAGAAATAGACGTCACGTCTTTGCATAATTCACAATATACATGCATAAAAATTTCAACAATTAAAAACATCACAGCGGAAATATATATATCGTACACCTCAAGTAGCCATGTCATCAGCTCATATATACATCCACATATATAATAATCAAATCCCGACATATGGGCAAATCTCAACTATAAAAATGATAAATCTGAAGCAACATAAAGACACCGTCCTAGATCAGAGCCTATCTAAGACACGAAAATAGAACAGCCAACAGAGGTAGCTCCCGCTATCCTCGAGTACTCACCAAGCAAGCTAATCAAACTAAACCTGCACGCCGCCTACCCATTCATACAAATAGGTAGGCGGTTCACCATAGACCACTGGGGGTTAGCTTCACATCAATCATAATCAAAATGTATAAAAATGAATAATCAATTATCAAGATATTTCATGGTTCATAAACACCAACATATGTACATCTTCAAATATTCACCAAATTGTCACCAACAATTTTCAACAAGTATATGATTCATCGATCACAAATAATCACCAAGCACACAACAACACCAAACACGTAATTCACATCAAGCACATAAACAATTATGACTCATCCTAAACATGCAATGTGCCTAGACCAACTCTAGACACGTGTGGTACCATATCAACTGCGAGGTCGTCACCCCATGATGCAACAAACACATCATAAACAACTCGAATCATCAACCCGAATAATTGAGGTCGTCACCCCTGATGCAACAAACACATCATAAACAACAAAATATGTTCGGATATCATATTTTAAATCAAAGGACAAGTTCAACCTTATTATTTCTCAAACTTAGAAGCATATAGGCTAAAATCTCATTTTCGCGACAAGGAATATTCCAAGACTTTCATTTTACAAAATACAAAACAAAATAGGTTCACATATCATGTTTTAAATCAAGGGACAATTTTAACCTTTCCATTTATTAAATTTGCAACCATATAAGCTAATATCACTTTTTTGCGACAAGGGTCATCCCGATACTTTATATTTACCGAGTTTAGAACCAAAGAGGTTCAAATATCACGTTTCGCATCAAGGGACATCGAGGGACTAGCTCAACCTTCATATTTATTAAACATGTACTCATATAGGCTAAAATCTCATTTTTTGCGCAAGGGTCATTCCAATACATTCATTTTACCGAATACAAAACCAAATAGGTTCACATATCATGTTTTAAATCAAGGGCACATTCAACCTTCCCATTTATTAAACTTTGTAACCAAATAGGGTAAAATCTTATTTTCGCAGAAAGGGTCATTCCAGTACTTTCGTTTTACTGAATACAAAACAAAATATGTTCAGATATTATGTTTTAAATCAAGGGAAATGTTAACCTTCTTATTTCTCAAACTTTTAAGCATATAGGCCAAAATCTCATTTTCACGACAAGGGACATTTCAATACTTTCATTTTACCGAATACAAAACCAAATATGATCACAAACTTGTTTTAAATCAAGGGACACATTCAACCTTCCCATTTATAAAATTTACCATATAGGCTAAATCACGTTTTCGCGACAAGGAAAATTCCATGACATTCGTTTTACCAAATACAAAACAAAATATGTTCACATATCATGTTTTAAATCAAAGGAAAAGTTGAACCTTATTATTTCTCAAACTTAGAAGCATATAGGCCAAAATCTCATTTTTATGCAAGGGTCATTCCACTACATTCATTTTACCGAATACAAAACCAAATAGGTTTACATATCATGTTTTAAATCAAGGGCACATTCAACCTTCCCATTTATCAAACTTTGTAACCAAATAGGGTAAAATCTCTTTTTTCGCAGAAAGGGTCTTTCCAATACTTTCGTTTTACTGAATACAAAAAAAATATGTTCAAATATCATTTTTTAAATCAAGTGAAATGTTAACCTTCTTATTTCTCAAACTTGTATGCATCTTAGCCAAAATCTCATTTTTGCGATATAGAGCATTCCAAGACTTTCATTTTACCAAATACAAAACAAAATAGGTTCACGTATCATGTTTTAAATCAAGGGACAATTTCAACCTTTCCATTTATTAAATTTGCAACGATATAGGCTAATATCACTTTTTTTGCGACAAGGGTCATCCCAATACTTTATTTTTACCGAGTTTAGAACCAAATAGGTTCAAATATCACGTTTCGCGTCAAGGGACATAGAGGGACAAGCCCAACCTTCATATTTATCAAACATGTACTCATATAGGCTAAAGTCTCTTTTTTGCGCAAGGTTCATTCCAATACTTTAATTTTACCGAATACAAATCCAAATAGTTTCACATATCATGTTTTAAATCAAGGGCACATTCAACCTTCCCTTTTATCAAACTTTGTAACCAAATAGGGTAAAATCTCAATTTCACAGAAAGGGTCATTCCAATACTTTTGTTTTACTAAATACAAAACAAAATATGTTCGCATATAATGTTTTAAATCAAGGAAAATATCAACCTTCTTATTTCTTAAACTTGTAAGCATATTGGCCAAAATCTCATTTTCGCGACATGGGACATTTCAGTACTTTCATTTTACTGAATACAAAACCAAATATGATCACAAATCTTGTTTTAAATCAAGGGACACATTCAACCTTCCCATTTATAAAATTTACCATATATGCTAAATCACGTTTTCGCGACAAGGAACATTCCAAGACATTCATTTTACCAAATACAAAACAAAATATGTTCACATATCATGTTTTAAATCAAGGGACAATTTCAACATTTCCATTTATTAAATTTGCAACCATATAGGCTAATATCACTTTTTTGTGACAAGGGTCATCCCAATACTTAATATTTACCGAATTTAGAAGCAAATAGGTTCAAATATCACGTTTCGCATCAAGGGACATCGAGGGATAAGCTCAACCTTCATATTTATCAAACATGTAATCATATAGGCTAAAATCTCATTTTTGCGCAAGGGTCATTCCAATACTTTCATTTTACCAAATGCAAAAACAAAATAGGTTCACATCATGTTTTAAATCAAGGGACATGTTCATCCTTCCCATTCTCAAACTTGATAATCGTGTAGGCCGAAATCTCATTTTTGCGACAAGGGTCATCCTAATACTTTATATTTACCTAATTTAAAGCCAAATAGATTCAAATATTATGTTACACATTAAGGGACATCGAGGGACAAGCTCAACCTTCATATTTATCAAACATGTAATCATATAGGCTAAAATCTCATTTTTGCACAAGGGTCATTCCAATAATTTCATTTTACCGAATACAAAACCAAATAGGTTCACATATCATGTTTTAAATCAAGGGTACATTCAACCTTCCCATTTATCAAACTTTGTAACCAAATAAGGTAAAATCTCATTTTCCCAAAAAGGCTCATTCCAATATTTTCGTTTTACCCAATACAAAACAAAATATGTTCACATATCATGTTTTAAATCAAGGGAAATGTTAACCTTCTTATTTCTCAAATTTGTAAGCAGATAGGCCAAAATCTTATTTTCGTGACAAGGGACATTTCAATACTTTAATTTTACTGAATGCAAAACCAAATAGCATCACAAAACATGTTTTAAATCAAGGGCCACATTCAACCTTTCCATTTATAAAATTTACCATATAGGCTAAATCACGTTTTCGCGACAAGGAACATTCCAAGACATTCATTTTACCAAATACAAAACAAAATATGTTCACATATCATGTTTTAAATCAAGGGACAATTTTTTGCGACAAGGGTCATCCCAATACTTTATATTTACCGAATTTAGAACCAAAAAGATAAAATATCACGTTTCGCATCAAGGGACATTGAGGGACAAGTTTAACCTTCATATTTATAAAACATGTAATCATATAGGCAAAAATCTCATTTTTGCGCAAGGGTCATTCCAATACTTTCATTTTACTGAATAAAAAACCAAATAGGTTCACATATCATGTTTTAAATCAAGGGTACATTCAACCTTCCCATTTATCAAACTTTGTAACCAAATAAGGTAAAATCTCATTTTCCCAAAAAGGGTCATTCCAATACTTTTGTTTTACCCAATACAAAACAAAATATGTTCACATATCATGTTTTAAAGCAAGGGAAATGTTAACCTTCTTATTTCTCAAATTTGTAAGCAGATAGGCCAAAATCTTATTTTCGCGACAAGGGACATTTCAATACTTTCATTTTACTGAATGCAAAACCAAATAGGATCACAAATCATGTTTTAAATCAAGGGCCACATTCAACCTTTCCATTTATAAAATTTACCATATAGGCTAAATCACGTTTTCGCGACAAGGAACATTCCAAGACATTCATTTTACCATATACAAAACAAAATATGTTCACATATCATGTTTTAAATCAAGGGACAATTTCAACCTTTCCATTTATTAAATTTGCAACCATATTGGCTAATATCACTTTTTTGTGACAAGGGTCATCCCAATACTTAATATTTACCGAATTTAGAAGCAAATAGGTTCAAATATCACGTTTCGCATCAAGGGACATCGAGGGATAAGCTCAACCTTCATATTTATCAAACATGTAATCATATAGGCTAAAATCTCATTTTTGCGCAAGGGTCATTCCAATACTTTCATTTTACCAAATGCAAAAACAAAATAGGTTCACATCATGTTTTAAATCAAGGGACATGTTCATCCTTCCCATTCTCAAACTTGATAATCGTGTAGGCCGAAATCTCATTTTTACGACAAGGGTCATCCTAATACTTTATATTTACCTAATTTAAAGCCAAATAGATTCAAATATTATGTTACGCATTAAGGGACATCGAGGGACAAGCTCAACCTTCATATTTATCAAACATGTAATCATATAGGCTAAAATCTCATTTTTGCACAAGGGTCATTCCAATAATTTCATTTTACCGAATACAAAACCAAATAGGTTCACATATCATGTTTTAAATCAAGGGACACATTCAACCTTCCCATTTATAAAATGTTACCATATAGGCTAAAATCTTTTTTTCACGACAAGGAACATTCCACGACTTTTCATTTTACCAAATACAAAACAAAATATATTCACATATCATGTTTTAAATCAAGGGAAATGTTAACCTTCTTATTTCTCAAACTTGTAAGCATATAGGCCAAATTCAACCTTAATAGTTATAAAACTTGTGACCATATATGAGAAAATCTCATTTTTGCGACGAGGGTCATTCCAATACTTTTAACTTACCGAATACAAAACCAAATAGGTTCACATATCATGATTTAATTCAAGGGACAAGTTCAACCTTCCTACTGATCAAACTTGTAATCATATAGGCTAAAATCTCATTTTCGCGACAATGGTCATTCCAATACTTTCATTTTACCTAATACAAAACCAAATAGGTTTGCCTCACGTACATTTATAAAATATACCATATAGGCTAAAATCACGTTTTCGTGACAAGGACATTCCAAGACATTCATTTTACTAAATACAAAACAATATATGTACACATATCATGTTTTAAATCAAAGGACAAGTTCAACCTTCTTATTTCTCAAACTTAAAAGCATATAGACCAAAATCTTACTTTCGCAACAAGGAACATTCCAAGACAAAATAGGTTCAGATATCATGTTTTAAATCAAGGGACAATTTTTTTCGACAAGGGTCATCCCAATACTTTATATTTACCGAATTTAGAACCAAAAAGATCAAATATCACGTTTCGCATCAAGGGACATCGAGGGACAAGTTTAACCTTCATATTTATAAAACATGTAATCATATAGGCAAAAATCTCATTTTTGTGCAAGGGTCATTCCAATACTTTCATTTTACCGAATAAAAAACCAAATAGGGTCACATATCATGTTTTAAATCAAGGGTACATTCAACCTTCCCATTTATCAAACTTTGTAACCAAATAAGGTAAAATCTCATTTTCCCAAAAAGGGTCATTCCAATACTTTTGTTTTACCCAATACAAAACTAAATATGTTCACATATCATGTTTTAAATCAAGGGAAATGTTAACCTTCTTATTTCTCAAATTTGTAAGCAGATAGGCCAAAATCTTATTTTCGCGACAAGGGACATTTCAATACTTTCATTTTACTGAATGCAAAACCAAATAGGATCACAAATCATGTTTTAAATCAAGGGCCACATTCAACCTTTCCATTTATAAAATTTACCATATAGGCTAAATCACGTTTTCGCGACAAGGAACATTCCAAGACATTCATTTTACCATATACAAAACAAAATATGTTCACATATCATGTTTTAAATCAAGGGACAATTTCAACCTTTCCATTTATTAAATTTGCAACCATATTGGCTAATATCACTTTTTTGTGACAAGGGTCATCCCAATACTTAATATTTACCGAATTTAGAAGCAAATAGGTTCAAATATCACGTTTCGCATCAAGGGACATCGAGGGACAAGCTCAACCTTCATATTTATCAAACATGTAATCATATAGGCTAAAATCTCATTTTTGCACAAGGGTCATTCCAATAATTTCATTTTACCGAATACAAAACCAAATAGGTTCACATATCATGTTTTAAATCAAGGGACACATTCAACCTTCCCATTTATAAAATGTTACCATATAGGCTAAATTTTTTTTTCACGACAAGGAACAGTCCAAGACTTTTCATTTTACCAAATACAAAACAAAATATATTCACATATCATGTTTTAAATCAAGGGAAATGTTAACCTTCTTATTTCTCAAACTTGTAAGCATATAGGCCAAATTCAACCTTAATAGTTATAAAACTTGTGACCATATATGAGAAAATCTCATTTTTGCGACGAGGGTCATTCCAATACTTCTAACTTACCGAATACAAAACCAAATAGGTTCACATATCATGATTTAATACAACGGACAAGTTCAACCTTCCTACTGATCAAACTTGTAATCATATAGGCTAAAATCTCATTTTCGCGACAATGGTCATCCCAATACTTTATATTTACCGAATTTAGAACCAAAAAGATCAAATATCACGTTTCGCATCAAGGGACATCGAGGGACAAGTTTAACCTTCATATTTATAAAACATGTAATCATATAGGCAAAAATCTCATTTTTGCGCAAGGGTCATTCCAATACTTTCATTTTACCGAATAAAAAACCAAATAGGGTCACATATCATGTTTTAAATCAAGGGTACATTCAACCTTCCCATTTATCAAACTTTGTAACCAAATAAGGTAAAATCTCATTTTCCCAAAAAGGGTCATTCCAATACTTTTGTTTTACCCAATACAAAACAAAATATGTTCACATATCATGTTTTAAATCAAGGGAAATGTTAACCTTCTTATTTCTCAAATTTGTAAGCAGATAGGCCAAAATCTTATTTTCGCGACAAGGGACATGTAACACCCATACTAAACGTATCTAGAAAGTTTAGCATGTGCATTAACTTAGTACTGGATACATTAAAATTTACAACTTAAATTACTTCGAATGAATATTGTATACAACAAATTCACGTTCGTACATCAGAGTTACCATACAACTATCCAAATAATAAATAAATACATCCTTGATTCCATGCGAACATCCTGCAGCGGGTACGAACAAGTCCTTGCTGAACTGAAACAAATAAGGATTGGGATGAGACATAATGCCTGAGTGAGTTCTCCTAATCCTAGGCTATAGGTGACCTCAGGGAAACCTATGGTCACCACGTGACTAAGACGCAACCTGACGGTTGAGCATCGTGCGTGAGGCTTACATAGACGGTCGTGCCAAGATAAAGCCGTCATAGGGTCATCTTATTTGTCTCCTTCGTGTCATGGCGGTCGAGGGATCCTAGGACCGCTAACTCAAGATGCACTAAACGCATCAAGACATAACCTAACATGTTCATGACACGGTACTAAACCGGACGATTAGGGAAACCTAAGATCGTCGTCGGTAAACATACATAACTTGTTCTGTTGTCTAAGCTTTACATATCTAACCTCATAGCGTAAACATAATCGTAACGTATCGTACACATTCATTCAATAGGTTAGGTGTTAGCGTTGAACAAACATAATTATCTTGGTTGATTTTACGGAATAATCCCGAGTGGAGTAACCCCGAAATATATTCCCATACATTACCGATGAAAACCTAGCTAAGGTACATCGGACTCCCTTAGTGTCGTGCGGGCCCCCCTTGCGAAGCTTATCCCGTTCCCACGACACCTACATCTTGCTTACTCAATGACATGCGGGCCCCCCTTGCGGAGCTTATCCCGTTCCCATAATGAGAACCCCTTGAGATCCCAACCTTGCGTGGACCACAAGAGACATGACACCTACATCATTCATTAAAGTCTTGGTCTTTTACATTCATAAAAGGTTAAACCTATACATGCTTACTCATTTACCTCGGATTCGTGATCGATCCGATTAGCGGTAAACTACCTACTTGTTCATACTCATCATATGTGAAGAGGTTACTTATCAACTTACGGCTTAACATGCTTGCATAATCATTCTTATTCATGTGCGAAGAGAATACACTAATCGCTTCACGTTTTAACATACATAGGATTCATGCTTAACATTCTAGTTCTCGACAAGCTATGTCGAGGCTCTATGATTTTCTCCCATACTTAGAGTTATTCCTACCCTCTTATAGATCGTATCATAGCATCTCATGTGCCATTCGTTGTTGAAGTTGTCAATGTTGTTCACGCATTTGATTATTAATATCCTAAGGTGTAGTGTGCAATAACTACTTGATTTTGAGGGGGTTTTAAAGTTATAAAAGACTGCAAGGAAAAGCTTCGTCGGAACCAGTGCACAACATGAAATTTTTAAGGAAAAGTGTTGTGCTGTGGAATCTCGCTTGAAGCGAGATTTCTCGCTTCAAGCGAGATGCACCAGTTGGCTACTGCCAAAATCTCGCTTGAGCGAGGTCTTTCTCGCTTAAGCGAGCATTCATCGTCCCAGACCTGCAGAATTCGTGTTTTTGACATCTAAACCTCAAAATCAAGTTTCTAATGCACCCAAAACACCCAGAACTCATAGCAAAAGGTTTATAACAAATGCATGGCAACAAACAACACAATTCTAAGGATTAATGGCAAAAGAGTACTAAAAATCAAACATGCATAAATTTTCTACATTTCATTTCAATTCACATAACTCATACACAACCCAAGGGAAGGTATTCTATCTACAGAACTCACCTTAAGTTGCTACTGCATTTGTAACGCCCCATTTCTATTTAATTAATTATTTTTAGTTGATATTTGAGTATTTTTATTTGATATATATGATTTATATGAATTATATGACCTTTTGGTGTGGTGTGTGTATTTAAATAATTATTTGTGTTTTGTTTAAAGGAATGTTATTTGTTTTATTTAATAGAAAGGAGTAAGAATATTATTTATTTGGAAATATGGGGAGTTAATTGAGAAGTTAGTAGAATTTAAGGGAGTTAAGTGAAATGATGGGGGAGTTAAGGAAATATTAGTGGAAGTTGGGAAAATAGAAAGGCAGAAAACGTTTTCACGTTCAGAAAAAGAAAAACAGAACTTTGGGAGAAAGAGGAGAGAAAACCTAGAGAAGAGTGAAGGAGCAAGAAGAGAGAAGAACGTGGCTTGATTTCAGGAAAACAATCTAAGGTAAGGGTGAGGCTAGCATTCGATTATAATATATATGCATGATTTCATGAAAATTGGATTGAAAATGGTAGTTTTGAAACTAGGTTTAAGAACATGATAATTTGATCAAATGTGTTGAATTGTGTTGTTGATGATGTTGTTATGAATTGTTTCTGATGCTTTGTTGTGCAATGAACCCATAAACATTGTAGCAAATCATTTTGGGTGATTGAGGGATCAAAGTTGGGATTTTTGGGGTAGAATCATGCTGAAGTCGCACTTTTTTGAGAAGTTGAATCCGGATCCGATACCGTAAAAACGTGCCACGTTTTGGCAAGCGCGCCACGTTTTTGTCGTCAGAATGCGTAGTGGTTCTGGACATAAAAACGTGACACGTTTTCTAAAAACGTGACACGATTTCTCGAAAACCAGATCATCCATATTTCACTATTTTTCAGCCATTTCTGCTTTGAACTAGCTTTTGGTGTAAACATGAAAGTTTTAGGTAATTAAGTTAGCTTTCTAATGGCGTTGGTCGGGCTTGAAAATGATTTGTAGATTTTGAGTTATGATGAAAATAGTCCAAGTGGGTCTCTAGAAAACTTTAAGAAAACTTAACAAACTAGTCCCAAGTTAGTCCAAAAACTTATGGTTGGTTCCCAAACTTCAAACTTAAGTACTAGAGGTTTAATTGAGGTGTTTTATGAGTATTTGGCTTATGTCTTATTGATCAAACTTGATTTGCTTTTCAAGAATGTTTTGGACTTTGATATAAATGTAATTGACTAATGTATATGTTGCTATTGTTGTTGATATGTTGGAATATATATGTTTATATATGTACAATTATATACGGTGTATCGTTGTTCCCGTTGTTGATGTTGTTGAGTCGTGTTGTCCAAGTTGGGGAGTGTGTCATAAGTATTAGGCACAGATGTTGATGTCGTAGTAGGTGTTGTTGTTGTTGTTTGGTTGTATGCTGATATACACCATTGAGTCGTTGATGTTGTATGATGATATACACAAGTGGAGTTCATTGCATAATGCATAAAAGCGGGAGGGCTTTTGCCCTGGAACGCCTTGTCGTTCAAAGCGGGAGGACTTATGTCCTGGAACACTTTGTTGTTCAAAGCGGTGAGGGCTTTTGCCCTGGAACGCCTTATCGTTCAAAGCGGGAGGACTTATGTCCTGGAACACTTTGTTGTTCAAAGAGGTGAGGGCTCTGCCCTGTATTTTTGGTACCACATTGTTGTTTCAATGCAATTGATGAATTATATACATATATTATTTTTGATTGTGAATCTCACCCCTTCTGTTGGAATTGCCGCCTTGTGGGCAAGTGCAGATTTCCAGGACTAGTAGGATGTGGCTCAAGTGTCTAGGGCTCTGATACGTAACGGGATGGGAAGCGTCGTTTATGTTCTTCATTCCTTTATGTATCTAATTTTGAAAAATGTTGTTGAAGTTTAAATGGTGTTGAATAATATTTTAATTTGTTGAGGCCTTTGTGCCAAGGTTTGTTGGAGATTAATAATGATTTGAAAAGAATGTTCCGCTGCAGTTTTTATAAGATTGGTTGTTGGAATTTAATAGTTTTATTTTCTATTAAAGAATTTTTGAGAATAAGCAGTGTAATGCTCCGTTTGAGAGTTGACTCTGATTGTTATAATAAAATCACGTTGTTTTGGGAAACGGGGTGTTACAACATTCCTCAAGCTCCAGCACTTTATCTTTCTTCAATTCCAAAACCCTAGCTCTTGAAACCCCCTTTTAAGCTTACCAAGACCCTTTTCTTCTTGATGCTTCTAGCTTATGATGTGCTTATAATCCATGCTTGCTTACCTATTGCACAAACTTGGATTGATAGGTGAATTGGAGAGGGAGAGGGGCGGCCTTGAAGAGAGAGAAAGGAGGAGAAGAGTTTTAGCTCAAGCATAGAGAGAGAAAGAGTTCTGCATAATGAAATATTCTTGGCCAACCACTCTTATATACTCCTTAGGCGAAAATACTAAAATGCCCCTGGTCTTGGTCGTGATTACATGGACATTGATACATAACTCGTGTTAGCCTGCCAATTCACCATAAACATTTCCATCACGCTTATTTCCTTAAACATTTCACCATCTGACGTGTCGTTTAGCATTATACCATTAACTGACAGGCGGGATGTTACAAGACATTTCAATACTGAATGCAAAACCAAATAGCATCACAAATCATGTTTTAAATCAAGGGCCACATTCAACCTTTCCATTTATAAAATTTACCATATAGGCTAAATCACGTTTTCACGACAAGGAACATTCCAAGACATTCATTTTACCAAATACAAAATAAAATATGTTCACATATCATGTTTTAAATCAAGGGCAATTTCAACCTTTCCATTTATTAAATTTGCAACCATATAGGCTAATATCACTTTTTTGTGACAAGGGTCATCCCAATACTTTATTTTTACCGAGTTTAGAACCAAATAGGTTCAAATATCACGTTTCGCATCAAGGGACATCGAGGGACAAGCTCAACCTTCATATTTATCAAACATGTACTCATATAGGCTAAAATCTCATTTTTGCGCAAGGGTCATTCCAATACTTTCATTTTACCGAATACAAAACCAAATAGGTTCACATATCATGTTTTAAATCAAGGGCACATTCAACCTTCCCATTTATTAAACTTTGTAACCATATAGGGTAAAATCTTATTTTCGCAGAAAGGGTCATTCCAGTACTTTCGTTTTACTGAATACAAAACAAAATATGTTAAGATATTATGTTTTAAATCAAGGGAAATGTTAACCTTCTTATTTCTCAAACTTCTAAGCATATAGGCCAAAATCTCATTTTCGCGACAAGGGACATTTCAATACTTTCATTTTACCGAATACAAAACCAAATATGATCACAAATTATGTTTTAAATCAAGGGACACATTCAACCTTCACATTTATAAAATTTACCATATAGGCTAATTCACGTTTTCGCGACAAGGAACATTCCATGACATTCGTTTTACCAAATACAAAACAAAATATGTTCACATATCATGTTTTAAATCAAAGGAAAAGTTCAACCTTATTATTTCTCAAACTTAGAAGCATATAGGCCAAAATCTTATTTTTGCGTAAGGGTCATTCCAATACTTTCATTTTACTGAATACAAAACCAAATAGGTTCACATATCATGTTTTAAATCAAGGACACATTCTACCTTCCCATTTATTAAACTTTGTAACCAAATAGGGTAAAATCTTATTTTCGCAGAAAGGGTCAATCCAGTACTTTCGTTTTACTGAATACAAAACAAAATATGTTCAGATATTATGTTTTAAATCAAGGGAAATGTTAACCTTCTTATTTCTCAAACTTTTAAGCATATTGGCCAAAATCTCATCTTCGCGACAAGGGACATTTCAATACTTTCATTTTACTGAATACAAAACCAAATAGGATCACAAGTCATGTTTTAAATCAAGGGCCACATTCAACCTTTCCATTTATAAAATTTACCATATATGCTAAATCAAGTTTTCACGACAAAGAACATTCCAAGACATTCATTTTACCAAATACAAAACAAAATATGTTCACATATCATGTTTTAAATCAAGGGACAATTTCAACCTTTCCATTTATTAAATTTGCAACCATATAGGCTAATATCACTTTTTTGTAACAAGGGTCATCCCAATACTTTATTTTTACCGAGTTTAGAACCAAATAGGTTCAAATATCACGTTTCGCATCAAGGGACATCGAGGGACAAGCTCAACCTTCATATTTATCAAACATGTACTCATATAGGCTAAAATCTCATTTTTGCGCAAGGGTCATTCCAATAATTTCATTTTACCGAATACAAAACCAAATAGGTTCACATATCATGTTTTAAATCAAGGGCACATTCAACCTTCCCATTTATTAAACTTTGTAACCAAATAGGGTAAAATCTTATTTTCGCAGAAAGGGACATTCTAGTACTTTCGTTTTACTGAATACAAAACAAAATATCTTAAGATATTATGTTTTAAATCAAGGGAAATGTTAACCTTCTTATTTCTCAAATTTCTAAGCATATAGGCCAAAATCTCATTTTCGCGACAAGGGACATTTCAATACTTTCATTTTACCGAATACAAAACCAAATATGATCACAAATTATGTTTTAAATCAAGGGACACATTCAACCTTCCCATTTATAAAATTTACCATATAGGCTAATTCACGTTTTCGCGACAAGGAACATTCCATGACATTCGTTTTACCAAATACAAAACAAAATATGCTCACATATATTGTTTTAAATCAAAGGAAAAGTTCAACCTTATTGTTTCTCAAACTTAGAAACATATAGGCCAAAATCTCATTTATGCGCAAGGGTCATTCCAATACTTTCATTTTACCGAATACAAAACCAAATAGGTTCACATATCATGTTTTAAATCAAGGACACATTCAACCTTCCCATTTATTAAACTTTGTAACCAAATAGGGTAAAATCTTATTTTCGCAGAAAGGGTCATTCCAGTACTTTCGTTTTACTGAATACAAAACAAAATATGTTCAGATATTATGTTTTAAATCAAGGGAAATGTTAACCTTCTTATTTCTCAAACTTTTAAGCATATAGGCCAAAATCTCATCTTCGCGACAAGGGACATTTCAATACTTTCATTTTACTAAATACAAAACCAAATAGGATCACAAGTCATGTTTTAAATCAAGGGCCACATTCAACCTTTCCATTTATAAAATTTACCATATATGCCAAATCACGTTTTCACGACAAGGAACATTCCAAGACATTCATTTTACCAAATACAAAACAAAATATGTTCACATATCATGTTTTAAATCAAGGGCAATTTTAACCTTTCCATTTATTAAATTTGCAACCATATAGGCTAATATCACTTTTGTGACAAGGGTCTTCCCAATAATTTATTTTTACCGAGTTTAGAACCAAGTAGGTTCAAATATCACGTTTCGCATCAAGGGACATCGAGGGACAAGCTCAACCTTCATATTAATCAAACATGTACTCATATAGGCAAAAATCTCATTTTTGCGCAAGGGTCATTCCAATACTTTCATTTTACCGAATACAAAACCAAATAGGTTCACATATCTTGTTTTAAATCAAGGGCACATTCAACCTTCCCATTTATGAAACTTTGTAACCAAATAGGGTAAAATCTTATTTTCGCAGAAAGGGTCATTCCAGTACTTTCGTTTTACTGAATACAAAACAAAATATGTTAAGATATTATGTTTTAAATCAAGGGAAATGTTAACCTTCTTATTTCTCAAACTTCTAAGCATATAGGCCAAAATCTCATTTTCGCGACAAGGAACATTTCAATACTTTCATTTTACCGAATACAAAACCAAATATGATCACAAATCATGTTTTAAATCAAGGGACACATTCAACCTTCCCATTTATAAAATTTACCATATAGGCTAAATCACGTTTTCGCGACAAGGAACAATCCATGACATTCGTTTTACCAAATACAAAACAAAATATGTTCACATATATTGTTTTCAATCAAAGGAAAAGTTCAACCTTATTATTTCTCAAACATAGAAGCATATAGGCCAAAATCTCATTTTTGCGCAAGGGTCATTCCAATACTTTCATTTTACCGAATACAAAACCAAATAGGTTCACATATCATGTTTTAAATCAAGGACACATTCAACCTTCCCATTTATTAAACTTTGTAACCAAATAGGGTAAAATCTTATTTTCGCAGAAATGGTCATTCCAGTACTTTCGTTTTACTGAATACAAAACAAAATATGTTCAGATATTATGTTTTAAATCAAGGGAAATGTTAACCTTCTTATTTCTCAAACTTTTAAGCATATTGGCCAAAATCTCATCTTTGCGACAAGGGACATTTCAATACTTTCATTTTACTGAATACAAAACCAAATAGGATCACAAGTCATGTTTTAAATCAAGGGCCACATTCAACCTTTCCATTTATAAAATTTACCATATATGCTAAATCACGTTTTCACGACAAGGAACATTCCAAGACATTCATTTTACCAAATACAAAACAAAATATTTTCACATATCATGTTTTAAATCAAGGGCAATTTCAACCTTTCCATTTATTAAATTTGCAACCATATAGGCTAATATCACTTTTTTGTGACAAGGGTCATCCCAATACTTTATTTTTATCGAGTTTAGAACCAAATAGGTTCAAATATCACATTTCGCATCAAGGGACATCGAGGGACAAGCTCAACCTTCATATTTATGAAACATGTACTCATATAGGCTAAAATCTCATTTTTGCGCAAGGGTCATTCCAATACTTTCATTTTACCGAATACAAAACCAAATAGGTTCACATATCATGTTTTAAATCAAGGGCACATTCAACCTTCCCATTTATTAAACTTTGTAACCAAATAGGGTAAAATCTTATTTTCGCAGAAAGGGTCATTCCAGTACTTTCGTTTTACTGAATACAAAACAAAATATGTTAAGATATTATGTTTTAAATCAAGGGAAATGATAACCTTCTTATTTCTCAAACTTCTAAGCATATAGGCCAAAATCTCATTTTCGCGACAAGGAACATTTCAATACTTTCATTTTACCGAATACAAAACCAAATATGATCACAAATCATGTTTTAAATCAAGGGACACATTCAACCTTCCCATTTATAAAATTTACCATATAGGCTAAATCACGTTTTCGCGACAAGGAACATTCCATGACATTCGTTTTACCAAATACAAAACAAAATATGTTCACATATATTGTTTTAAATCAAAGGAAAAGTTCAACGTTATTATTTCTCAAACTTAGAAGCATATAGGCCAAAATCTCATTTTTGCGCAAGGGTCATTCCAATACTTTCATTTTACCGAATACAAAACCAAATAGGTTCACATATCATGTTTTAAATCAAGGACACATTCAACCTTCCCATTTATTAAACTTTGTAACCAAATAGGGTAAAATCTTATTTTCGCAGAAAGGTTTATTCCAGTACTTTCGTTTTACTGAATACAAAACAAAATATGTTAAGATATTAAGTTTTAAATCAAGGGAAATGTTAACCTTCTTATTTCTCAAACTTCTAAGCATATAGGCCAAAATCTCATTTTCGCGACAAGGAACATTTCAATACTTTCATTTTACCGAATACAAAACCAAATATGATCACAAATCATGTTTTAAATCAAGGGACACATTCAACCTTCCCATTTATAAAATTTACCATATAGGCTAAATCACGTTTTCGCGACAAGGAACATTCCATGACATTCGTTTTACCAAATACAAAACAAAATATGTTCACATATATTGTTTTAAATCAAAGGAAAAGTTCAACGTTATTATTTCTCAAACTTAGAAGCATATAGGCCAAAATCTCATTTTTGCGCAAGGGTCATTCCAATACTTTCATTTTACCGAATACAAAACCAAATAGGTTCACATATCATGTTTTAAATCAAGGACACATTCAACCTTCCCATTTATTAAACTTTGTAACCAAATAGGGTAAAATCTTATTTTCGCAGAAAGGGTCATTCCAGTACTTTCGTTTTACTGAATACAAAACAAAATATGTTCAGATATTATGTTTTAAATCAAGGGAAATGTTAACCTTCTTATTTCTCAAACTTTTAAGCATATAGGCCAAAATCTCATCTTCGCGACAAGGGACATTTCAATACTTTCATTTTACTGAATACAAAACCAAATAGGATCACAAGTCATGTTTTAAATCAAGGGCCACATTCAACCGTTCCATTTATAAAATTTACCATATATGCTAAATCACGTTTTCACGACAAGGAACATTCCAAGACATTCATTTTACCAAATACTACAAAACCAAATATGATCACAAATCATGTTTTAAATCAAGGGACACATTCAACCTTCCCATTTATAAAATTTACCATATTCCAATACTTTCATTTTACCGAATACAAAACCAAATAGGTTCACATATCATGTTTTAAATCAAGGACACATTCAACCTTCCCATTTATTAAACTTTGTAACCAAATAGGGTAAAATCTTATTTTCGCAGAAAGGGTCATTCCAGTATTTTCGTTTTACTGAATACAAAACAAAATATGTTCAGATATTTTGTTTTAAATCAAGGGAAATGTTAACCTTCTTATTTCTGAAACTTTTAAGCATATAGGCCAAAATCTCATCTTCGCGACAAAGGACATTTCAATACTTTCATTTTACTGAATACAAAACCAAATAGGATCACAAGTCATGTTTTAAATCAAGGGCCACATTCAACCTTTCCATTTATAAAATTTACCATATATGCTAAATCACGTTTTCACGACAAGGAACTTTCCAAGACATTCATTTTACCAAATACAAAAGAAAATATTTTCACATATCATGTTTTAAATCAAGGGCAATTTCAACCTTTCCATTTATTAAATTTGCAACCATATAGGCTAATATCACTTTTTTGTGACAAGGGTCATCCCAATACTTTATTTTTACCGAGTTTAGAACCAAATAGGTTCAAATATCACGTTTCGCATCAAGGGACATCGAGGGACAAGCTCAACCTTCATATTTATCAAACATGTACTCATATAGGCTAAAATCTCATTTCTGCGCAAGGGTCATTCCAATACTTTCATTTTACCGAATACAAAACCAAATAGGTTCACATATCATGTTTTAAATCAAGGGCACATTCAACCTTCCCATTTATTAAACTTTGTAACCAAATAGGGTAAAATCTTATTTTCGCAGAAAAGGTCATTCCAGTACTTTCGTTTTACTGAATACAAAACAAAATATGTTAAGATATTATGTTTTAAATCAAGGGAAATGTTAACCTTCTTATTTCTCAAACTTCTAAGCATATAGGCCAAAATCTCATTTTCGCGACAAGGGACATTTCAATACTTTCATTTTACCGAATACAAAACCAAATATGATCACAAATCATGTTTTAAATCAAGGGACACATTCAACCTTCCCATTTATAAAATTTACCATATAGGCTAAATCACGTTTTCGCGACATGGAACATTCCATGACATTCGTTTTACTAAATACAAAACAAAATATGTTCACATATCATGTTTTAAATCAAAGGAAAAGTTCAACCTTATTATTTCTCAAACTTAGAAGCATGTAGGCCAAAATCTCATTTTTGCGCAAGGGTCATTCCAATACTTTTATTTTACTGAATACAAAACCAAATAGGTTCACATATCATGTTTTAAATCAAGGACACATTCAACCTTCCCATTTATTAAACTTTGTAACCAAATGGGGTAAAATCTTATTTTCGCAGAAAGGGTCATTCCAGTACTGTCGTTTTACTGAATACAAAACAAAATATGTTCAGATATTATGTTTTAAATCAAGGGAAATGTTAACCTTCTTATTTCTCAAATTTTTAAGCATATAGGCCAAAATCTCATCTTCGCGACAAGGGACATTTCAATACTTTCATTTTACTGAATACAAAACCAAATAGGATCACAAGTCATGTTTTAAATCAAGGGACACATATGGTGTTTTAAATCAAAGGAAAAGTTCAACCATATTATTTCTCAAACTTAGATGCATACAGGCCAAAATATCATTTTTGCGCAAGGGTCATTCCAATACTTTAATTTTACCGAATACAAAACCAAATAGTTTCACATATCATGTTTTAAATCAAGGGCACATTCAACCTTCCCATTTATAAAATTTACCATATAGGCTAAATCACGTTTTCGCGACAAGGAACATTCCATGACATTCATTTTACTAAATACAAAACCAAATACGTTCACATATCATAGTTTAAGTCAAAAGGACATGTTCAACCTTATTATTTCTCAAACTTAGAAGCATATATGCGAAAATCTCATTTTGCGCAAGGGTCATTCCAATACTTTCATTTTACCGAATACAAAATCAAATAGGTTCACATATCATGTTTTAAATCAAGGGCACATTCAACCTTCCCATTTATCAAACTTTGTAACCAAATAGGGTAAAATCTAATTTTCGCATAAAGGGTCATTCCAATACTTTCGTTTTACTGAATACAAAACAAAATAGGTTCACGTATCATATTTTAAATCAAGGGACAATTTCAACCTTTCCCTTTATTAAATTTGCAACCATATGGGCTAATATCACTTTTTTGCGACAAGGGTGATCCCAATACTAAATTTTTACCGAGTTTAGAACCAAATTGGTTCAAATATCACGTTTCGCATCAAGGGACATCGAGGGACAAGCTCAACCTTCATATTTATCAAACATGTACTCATATAGGCTAAAATCTCATTTCTGCGCAAGGGTCATTCCAATACTTTCATTTTACCGAATACAAAACCAAATAGGTTCACATATCATGTTTTAAATCAAGGGCACATTCAACCTTCCCATTTATTAAACTTTGTAACCAAATAGGGTAAAATCTTATTTTCGAAGAAAGGGTCATTCCAGTACTTTCGTTTTACTGAATACAAAACAAAATATGTTAAGATATTATGTTTTAAATCAAGGGAAATGTTAACCTTCTTATTTCTCAAACTTCTAAGCATATAGGCCAAAATCTCATTTTCGCGACAAGGAACATTTCAAAACTTTCATTTTACGGAATACAAAACCAATTATGATCTCAAACTTGTTTTCAATCAAGGGACACATTCAACCTTCCCATTTATAAAATTTACCATATAGGCTAACTCATGTTTTCGCGACAAGGAACATTCCATGACATTCGTTTTACCAAATACAAAACAAAATATGTTCACATATGATGTTTTAAATCAAAGGAAAAGTTCAACCTTCTAATTTCTCAAACTTAGATGCATATAGGCCAAAATATCATTTTTGCGCAAGGGTCATTCCAATACTTTCATTTTACCGAATACAAAACCAAATTGGTTTGCATATCATGTTTTAAATCAAGGGCACATTCAACCTTCCCATTTATCAAACTCTGTAACCAAATAGGGTAAAATCTCATTTTCGCCAAAAGGGTCATTCCAATACTTTCGTTTTACTGAATACAAAATCAAATAGGTTCACATATCATGTTTTAAATCAAGGGCACATTCAACCTTCCCATTTATCAAACTTTGTAACCAAATAGGGTAAAATCTAATTTTCGCATAAAGGGTCATTCCAATACTTTCGTTTTACTGAATACAAAACAAAATAGGTTCACGTATCATATTTTAAATCAAGGGACAATTTCAACCTTTCCCTTTATTAAATTTGCAACCATATGGGCTAATATCACTTTTTTGCGACAAGGGTGATCCCAATACTAAATTTTTACCGAGTTTAGAACCAAATTGGTTCAAATATCACGTTTCGCATCAAGGGACATCGAGGGACAAGCTCAACCTTCATATTTATCAAACATGTACTCATATAGGCTAAAATCTCATTTCTGCGCAAGGGTCATTCCAATACTTTCATTTTACCGAATACAAAACCAAATAGGTTCACATATCATGTTTTAAATCAAGGGCACATTCAACCTTCCCATTTATTAAACTTTGTAACCAAATAGGGTAAAATCTTATTTTCGAAGAAAGGGTCATTCCAGTACTTTCGTTTTACTGAATACAAAACAAAATATGTTAAGATATTATGTTTTAAATCAAGGGAAATGTTAACCTTCTTATTTCTCAAACTTCTAAGCATATAGGCCAAAATCTCATTTTCGCGACAAGGAACATTTCAAAACTTTCATTTTACGGAATACAAAACCAATTATGATCACAAACTTGTTTTCAATCAAGGGACACATTCAACCTTCCCATTTATAAAATTTACCATATAGGCTAAATCATGTTTTCGCGACAAGGAACATTCCATGACATTCGTTTTACCAAATACAAAACAAAATATGTTCACATATGATGTTTTAAATCAAAGGAAAAGTTCAACGTTATTATTTCTCAAACTTAGAAGCATATAGGCCAAAATCTCATTTTTGCGCAAGGGTCATTCCAATACTTTCATTTTACCGAATACAAAACCAAATAGGTTCACATATCATGTTTTAAATCAAGGACACATTCAACCTTCCCATTTATTAAACTTTGTAACCAAATAGGGTAAAATCTTATTTTCGCAGAAAGGTTTATTCCAGTACTTTTGTTTTACTGAATACAAAACAAAATATGTTAAGATATTATGTTTTAAATCAAGGGAAATGTTAACCTTCTTATTTCTCAAATTTCTAAGCATATAGGCCAAAATCTCATGTTCGCGACAAGGAACATTTCAATACTTTCATTTTACCGAATACAAAACCAAATATGATCACAAATCATGTTTTTAATCAAGGGACACATTCAACCTTCCCATTTATAAAATTTACCATATAGGCTAAATCACGTTTGCGCGACAAGGAACATTCCATGACATTCGTTTTACCAAATACAAAACAAAATATGTTCACATATATTGTTTTAAATCAAAGGAAAAGTTCAACCTTATTATTTCTCAAACTCAGAAGCATATAGGCCAAAATATCATTTTTGCGCAAGGGTCATTCCAATACTTTCATTTTACCAAATACAAAACCAAATAGGTTCACATATCATGTTTTAAATCAAGGACACATTCAACCTTCCCATTTATTAAACTTTGTAACGAAATAGGGTAAAATCTTATTTTTGCAGAAAGGTTTATTCCAGTACTTTCGTTTTACTGAATACAAAGCAAAATATGTTAAGATATTATGTTTTAAATCAAGGGAAATGTTAACCTTCTTATTTCTCAAACTTCTAAGCATATAGGCCAAAATCTCATGTTCGCGACAAGGAACATTTCAATACTTTCATTTTACCGAATACAAAACCAAATATGATCACAAATCATGTTTTTAATCAAGGGACACATTCAACCTTCCCATTTATAAAATTTACCATATAGGCTAAATCACGTTTTCGCGACAAGGAACATTCCATGACATTCGTTTTACCAAATACAAAACAAAATATGTTCACATATATTGTTTTAAATCAAAGGAAAAGTTCAACCTTATTATTTCTCAAACTTAGAAGCATATAGGCCAAAATCTCATTTTTGCGCAAGGGTCATTCCAATACTTTCATTTTACCGAATACAAAACCAAATAGGTTCACATATCATGTTTTAAATCAAGGACACATTCAACCTTCCCATTTATTAAACTTTGTAACCAAATAGGGTAAAATCTTATTTTCGCAGAAAGGTTTATTCCAGTACTTTCGTTTTACTGAATACAAAACAAAATATGTTAAGATATTATGTTTTAAATCAAGGGAAATGTTAACCTTCTTATTTCTCAAATTTCTAAGCATATAGGCCAAAATCTCATGTTCGCGACAAGGAACATTTCAATACTTTCATTTTACCGAATACAAAACCAAATATGATCACAAATCATGTTTTTAATCAAGGGACACATTCAACCTTCCCATTTATAAAATTTACCATATAGGCTAAATCACGTTTTCGCGACAAGGAACATTCCATGACATTCGTTTTACCAAATACAAAACAAAATATGTTCACATATATTGTTTTAAATCAAAGGAAAAGTTCAACCTTATTATTTCTCAAACTCAGAAGCATATAGGCCAAAATCTCATTTTTGCGCAAGGGTCATTCCAATACTTTCATTTTACCGAATACAAAACCAAATAGGTTCACATATCATGTTTTAAATCAAGGACACATTCAACCTTCCCATTTATTAAACTTTGTAACCAAATAGGGTAAAATCTTATTTTCGCAGAAAGGGTCATTCCAGTACTTTCGTTTTACTGAATACAAAACAAAATATGTTCAGATATTATGTTTTAAATCAAGGGAAATGTTAACCTTCTTATTTCTCAAACTTTTAAGCATATTGGCCAAAATCTCATCTTTGCGACAAGGGACATTTCAATACTTTCATTTTACTGAATACAAAACCAAATAGGATCACAAGTCATGTTTTAAATCAAGGGCCACATTCAACCTTTCCATTGATAAAATTTACCATATATGCTAAATCACGTTTTCATGACAAGGAACATTCCAAGACATTCATTTTACCAAATACAAAACAAAATATTTTCACATATCATGTTTTAAATCAAGGGCAATTTCAACCTTTCCATTTATTAAATTTGCAACCATATAGGCTAATATCACTTTTTTGTGACAAGGGTCATCCCAATACTTTATTTTTATCGAGTTTAGAACCAAATAGGTTCAAATATCACATTTCGCATCAAGGGACATCGAGGGACAAGCTCAACCTTCATATTTCTGAAACATGTACTCATATAGGCTAAAATCTCATTTTTGCGCAAGGGTCATTCCAATACTTTCATTTTACCGAATACAAAACCAAATAGGTTCACATATCATGTTTTAAATCAAGGGCACATTCAACCTTCCCATTTATTAAACTTTGTAACCAAATAGGGTAAAATCTTATTTTCGCAGAAAGGGTCATTCCAGTACTTTCGTTTTACTGAATACAAAACAAAATATGTTAAGATATTATGTTTTAAATCAAGGGAAATGTTAACCTTCTTATTTCTCAAACTTCTAAGCATATAGGCAAAAATCTCATTTTCGCGACAAGGAACATTTCAATACTTTCATTTTACCGAATACAAAACCAAATATGATCACAAATCATGTTTTAAATCAAGGGACACATTCAACCTTCCCATTTATAAAATTTACCATATAGGCTAAATCACGTTTTCGCGACAAGGAACATTCCATGACATTCGTTTTACCAAATACAAAACAAAATATGTTCACATATATTGTTTTAAATCAAAAGAAAAGTTCAACCTTATTATTTCTCAAACTCAGAAGCATGTAGGCCAAAATCTCATTTTTGCGCAAGGGTCATTCCAATACTTTCATTTTACCAAATACAAAACCAAATAGGTTCACATATCATGTTTTAAATCAAGGGCACATTCAACCTTCCCATTTATTAAACTTTGTAACCAAATAGGGTAAAATCTTATTTTCGCAGAAAGGGTCATTCCAGTACTTTCGTTTTACTAAAAACAAAGCAAAATATGTTAAGATATTATGTTTTAAATCAAGGGAAATGTTAACCTTCTTATTTCTCAAACTTCTAAGCATATAGGCCAAAATCTCATTTTCGCGACAAGGAACATTTCAATACTTTCATTTTACCAAATACAAAACCAAATATGATCACAAATCATGTTTTAAATCATGGGACACATTCAACCTTCCCATTTATAAAATTTACCATATAGGCTAAATCACGTTTTCGCGACAAGGAACAATCCATGACATTCGTTTTACCAAATACAAAACAAAATATGTTCACATATATTGTTTTCAATCAAAGGAAAAGTTCAACCTTATTATTTCTCAAACTTAGAAGCATATAGGCCAAAATCTCATTTTTGCGCAAGGGTCATTCCAATACTTTCATTTTACCGAATACAAAACCAAATAGGTTCACATATCATGTTTTAAATCAAGGACACATTCAACCTTCCCATTTATTAAACTTTGTAACCTAATAGGGTAAAATCTTATTTTCGCAGAAAGGGTCATTCCAGTACTTTCGTTTTACTGAATACAAAACAAAATATGTTCAGATATTATGTTTTAAATCAAGGGAAATGTTAACCTTCTTATTTCTCAAACTTTTAAGCATATTGGCCAAAATCTCATCTTTGCGACAAGGGACATTTCAATACTTTCATTTTACTGAATACAAAACCAAATAGGATCACAAGTCATGTTTTAAATCAAGGGCCGCATTCAACCTTTCCATTGATAAAATTTACCATATATGCTAAATCACGTTTTCACGACAAGGAACATTCCAAGACATTCATTTTACCAAATACAAAACAAAATATTTTCACATATCATGTTTTAAATCAAGGGCAATTTCAACCTTTCCATTTATTAAATTTGCAACCATATAGGCTAATATCACTTTTTTGTGACAAGGGTCATCCCAATACTTTATTTTTATCGAGTTTAGAACCAAATAGGTTCAAATATCACATTTCGCATCAAGGGACATCGAGGGACAAGCTCAACCTTCATATTTATGAAACATGTACTCATATAGGCTAAAATCTCATTTTTGCGCAAGGGTCATTCCAATACTTTCATTTTACCGAATACAAAACCAAATAGGTTCACATATCATGTTTTAAATCAAGGGCACATTCAACCTTCCCATTTATTAAACTTTGTAACCAAATAGGGTAAAATCTTATTTTCGCAGAAAGGGTCATTCCAGTACTTTCGTTTTACTGAATACAAA
The DNA here is from genome assembly GCA_958299785.1 of Medicago lupulina. Taxonomy (NCBI): domain Eukaryota; kingdom Viridiplantae; phylum Streptophyta; class Magnoliopsida; order Fabales; family Fabaceae; genus Medicago; species Medicago lupulina. The sequence goes on along the minus strand of OY283141.1, from coordinate 24,718,520 downwards.
ACAAAATATGTTGAGATATTATGTTTTAAATCAAGGGAAATGTTAACCTTCTTATTTCTCAAACTTCTAAGCATATAGGCAAAAATCTCATTTTCGCGACAAGGAACATTTCAATACTTTCATTTTACCGAATACAAAACCAAATATGATCACAAATCATGTTTTAAATCAAGGGACACATTCAACCTTCCCATTTATAAAATTTACCATATAGGCTAAATCACGTTTTCGCGACAAGGAACATTCCATGACATTCGTTTTACCAAATACAAAACAAAATATGTTCACATATATTGTTTTAAATCAAAAGAAAAGTTCAACCTTATTATTTCTCAAACTCAGAAGCATGTAGGCCAAAATCTCATTTTTGCGCAAGGGTCATTCCAATACTTTCATTTTACCAAATACAAAACCAAATAGGTTCACATATCATGTTTTAAATCAAGGGCACATTCAACCTTCCCATTTATTAAACTTTGTAACCAAATAGGGTAAAATCTTATTTTCGCAGAAAGGGTCATTCCAGTACTTTCGTTTTACTAAAAACAAAGCAAAATATGTTAAGATATTATGTTTTAAATCAAGGGAAATGTTAACCTTCTTATTTCTCAAACTTCTAAGCATATAGGCCAAAATCTCATTTTCGCGACAAGGAACATTTCAATACTTTCATTTTACCAAATACAAAACCAAATATGATCACAAATCATGTTTTAAATCATGGGACACATTCAACCTTCCCATTTATAAAATTTACCATATAGGCTAAATCACGTTTTCGCGACAAGGAACAATCCATGACATTCGTTTTACCAAATACAAAACAAAATATGTTCACATATATTGTTTTCAATCAAAGGAAAAGTTCAACCTTATTATTTCTCAAACTTAGAAGCATATAGGCCAAAATCTCATTTTTGCGCAAGGGTCATTCCAATACTTTCATTTTACCGAATACAAAACCAAATAGGTTCACATATCATGTTTTAAATCAAGGACACATTCAACCTTCCCATTTATTAAACTTTGTAACCTAATAGGGTAAAATCTTATTTTCGCAGAAAGGGTCATTCCAGTACTTTCGTTTTACTGAATACAAAACAAAATATGTTCAGATATTATGTTTTAAATCAAGGGAAATGTTAACCTTCTTATTTCTCAAACTTTTAAGCATATTGGCCAAAATCTCATCTTTGCGACAAGGGACATTTCAATACTTTCATTTTACTGAATACAAAACCAAATAGGATCACAAGTCATGTTTTAAATCAAGGGCCGCATTCAACCTTTCCATTGATAAAATTTACCATATATGCTAAATCACGTTTTCACGACAAGGAACATTCCAAGACATTCATTTTACCAAATACAAAACAAAATATTTTCACATATCATGTTTTAAATCAAGGGCAATTTCAACCTTTCCATTTATTAAATTTGCAACCATATAGGCTAATATCACTTTTTTGTGACAAGGGTCATCCCAATACTTTATTTTTATCGAGTTTAGAACCAAATAGGTTCAAATATCACATTTCGCATCAAGGGACATCGAGGGACAAGCTCAACCTTCATATTTATGAAACATGTACTCATATAGGCTAAAATCTCATTTTTGCGCAAGGGTCATTCCAATACTTTCATTTTACCGAATACAAAACCAAATAGGTTCACATATCATGTTTTAAATCAAGGGCACATTCAACCTTCCCATTTATTAAACTTTGTAACCAAATAGGGTAAAATCTTATTTTCGCAGAAAGGGTCATTCCAGTACTTTCGTTTTACTGAATACAAAACAAAATATGTTGAGATATTATGTTTTAAATCAAGGGAAATGTTAACCTTCTTATTTCTCAAACTTCTAAGCATATAGGCAAAAATCTCATTTTCGCGACAAGGAACATTTCAATACTTTCATTTTACCGAATACAAAACCAAATATGATCACAAATCATGTTTTAAATCAAGGGACACATTCAACCTTCCCATTTATAAAATTTACCATATAGGCTAAATCACGTTTTCGCGACAAGGAACATTCCATGACATTCGTTTTACCAAATACAAAACAAAATATGTTCACATATATTGTTTTAAATCAAAGGAAAAGTTCAACGTTATTATTTCTCAAACTTAGAAGCATATAGGCCAAAATCTCATTTTTGCGCAAGGGTCATTCCAATACTTTCATTTTACCGAATACAAAACCAAATAGGTTCACATATCATGTCTTAAATCAAGGACACATTCAACCTTCCCATTTATTAAACTTTGTAACCAAATAGGGTAAAATCTTATTTTCGCAGAAAGGTTTATTCTAGTACTTTCGTTTTACTGAATACAAAACAAAATATGTTAAGATATTATGTTTTAAATCAAGGGAAATGTTCACCTTCTTATTTCTCAAACTTCTAAGCATATAGGCCAAAATCTCATTTTCGCGACAAAGAACATTTCAATACTTTCATTTTACCGAATACAAAACCAAATATGATCACAAATCATGTTTTAAATCAAGGGACACATTCAACCTTCCCATTTATATAATTTACCATATAGGCTAAATCACGTTTTCGCGACAAGGAACATTCCATGACATTCGTTTTACCAAATACAAAACAAAATATGTTCACATATATTGTTTTAAATCAAAGGAAAAGTTCAACCTTATTATTTCTCAAACTCAGAAGCATATAGGCCAAAATATCATTTTTGCGCAAGGGTCATTGCAATACTTTCATTTTACCAAATACAAAACCAAATAGGTTCACATATCATGTTTTAAATCAAGGGCACATTCAACCTTCCCATTTATTAAACTTTGTAACCAAATAGGGTAAAATCTTATTTTCGCAGAAAGGGTCATTCCAAATAGGATCACAAGTCATGTTTTAAATCAAGGGCCACATTCAACCTTTCCATTTATAAAATTTACCATATATGCTAAATCACGTTTTCACGACAAGGAACTTTCCAAGACATTCATTTTACCAAATACAAAACAAAATATTTTCACATATCATGTTTTAAATCAAGGGCAATTTCAACCTTTCCATTTATTAAATTTGCAACCATATAGGCTAATATCACTTTTTTGTGACAAGGGTCATCCCAATACTTTATTTTTACCGAGTTTAGAACCAAATAGGTTCAAATATCACGTTTCGCATCAAGGGACATCGAGGGACAAGCTCAACCTTCATATTTATCAAACATGTACTCATATAGGCTAAAATCTCATTTCTGCGCAAGGGTCATTCCAATACTTTCATTTTACCGAATACAAAACCAAATAGGTTCACATATCATGTTTTAAATCAAGGGCACATTCAACCTTCCCATTTATTAAACTTTGTAACCAAATAGGGTAAAATCTTATTTTCGCAGAAAGGGTCATTCCAGTACTTTCGTTTTACTGAATACAAAACAAAATATGTTCAGATATTATGTTTTAAATCAAGGGAAATGTTAACCTTCTTATTTATCAAACTTTTAAGCATATAGGCCAAAATCTCATCTTCGCGACAAGGGACATTTCAATACTTTCATTTTACTGAATACAAAACCAAATAGGATCACAAGTCATGTTTTAAATCAAGGGCCACATTCAACCTTTCCATTTATAAAATTTACCATATATGCTAAATCACGTTTTCACGACAAGGAACATTCCCAGACATTCATTTTACCAAATACTACAAAACCAAATAGGATCACAAGTCATGTTTTAAATCAAGGGCCACATTCAACCTTTCCATTTATAAAATTTACCATATAGGCTAAATCACGTTTTCACGACAAGGAACTTTCCAAGACATTCATTTTACCAAATACAAAACAAAATATTTTCACATATCATGTTTTAAATCAAGGGCAATTTCAACCTTTCCATTTATTAAATTTGCAACCATATAGGCTAATATCACTTTTTTGTGACAAGGGTCATCCCAATACTTTATTTTTACCGAGTTTAGAACCAAATAGGTTCAAATATCACGTTTCGCATCAAGGGACATCGAGGGACAAGCTCAACCTTCATATTTATCAAACATGTACTCATATAGGCTAAAATCTCATTTCTGCGCAAGGGTCATTCCAATACTTTCATTTTACCGAATACAAAACCAAATAGGTTCACATATCATGTTTTAAATCAAGGGCACATTCAACCTTCCCATTTATAAAACTTTGTAACCAAATAGGGTAAAATCTTATTTTCGCAGAAAAGGTCATTCCAGTACTTTCGTTTTACTGAATACAAAACAAAATATGTTAAGATATTATGTTTTAAATCAAGGGAAATGTTAACCTTCTTATTTCTCAAACTTCTAAGCATATAGGCCAAAATCTCATTTTCGCGACAAGGGACATTTCAATACTTTCATTTTACCGAATACAAAACCAAATATGATCACAAATCATGTTTTAAATCAAGGGACACATATGGTGTTTTAAATCAAAGGAAAAGTTCAACCATATTATTTCTCAAACTTAGATGCATATAGGCCAAAATATCATTTTTGCGCAAGGGTCATTCCAATACTTTAATTTTACCGAATACAAAACCAAATAGTTTCACATATCATGTTTTAAATCAAGGGCACATTCAACCTTCCCATTTATAAAATTTACCATATAGGCTAAATCACGTTTTCGCGACAAGGAACATTCCATGACATTCATTTTACTAAATACAAAACCAAATATGTTCACATATCATAGTTTAAGTCAAAGGACATGTTCAACCTTATTATTTCTCAAACTTAGAAGCATATATGCGAAAATCTCATTTTTGCGCAAGGGTCATTCCAATACTTTCATTTTACCGAATACAAAATCAAATAGGTTCACTGTGCTCGTGATTTTCGGGTGTCAATCCATTTACTGGTTTTGAACCGTCAATCTTTGAACTCTCAATTTTTATCCGCGGGAAGGGAAAAAATGAGTAAAAAACCCTTAAAGAGATTAAGGTCCGGGGGTTGGTTTCGATTAGGGAAGGTGTTAAGCACCCTAAACGACTTCGGTACTCCGAAGGAGCCTCTTACTTAACTTATCTTATGCTAATCATTTGCTTAATTATTTGTAAAATATATGCCTAAAATCTAAGTGAAAGAATGGAGGGAGAAGATGCATGTTTTTGGTTGTTTTTATTGATTTGGAAGGATAAAACCTTTGCCTACATACCCTTAAAAAAGGGATCAAAATCATGTAGTTCACCTCAAAAATTTCTTTTGGTGAGTTGGGTTATTTTTAACAATTTTGAAAAAAAGATTTTAAGAAGGGGATTTAGAGGCCTCAAGGCATAAGAAGAAAGCAAACTAAAAAGTGTGAAGTTGATTCAATTTTAATTATGAAAATAAAGTCTAAAATGAGAATTAAATTCATTAAGCATTTGATTAAGAAAATAAAAGGAAAAGATCACTTGGTTTGTTTCCAAGGTTTATTAAGAAAATATTTTTGGTGTTATTGATTATTTGATTTTTTTGGAAATTTGATTTTTTACTAACGGTAAAATTAAGCGTAAAGCGTAAAAGGTAAATAAAGCTCAAACCTAAAAATTTACTAGTTGTTCATTGTTAAAGGTAATTATAGTCAAGTTTTTAATCCTAATTTGTCACTAGTTCGTTTTTCGCCTCGGTCACGGTTACGGTAAAAAAATTGCGGTAAATAAAGTGTGTGATTGTGTCGGTGTATGTGTCGGTGCATTTTTATTATTTTTGATATTTACATGAGGCCTAAATACATTCTATAGTCTTGCATAAAAATAAATGACGAAAAATAAAAAAAATGCGGAAAATTAAATTACATTAAATCCTAAATACATACTAAGAGATGATAAAAAAAAATAAAATGACAAGAAATAAAATAATGCATGAGATGAGGATGATAAGTAAACAATATAGTAAAAATAACAACTAAATAAATAAACAAACGATGATAAGATAAAAAAAACAAGTAACAGGAAGTAAAAAATATTTTTATGTTTTTTAGAGGTAAATGAGAAGAAAATTTGAGTAAAAATACAATGCATAAGTGGTAAAAAAATGGTGTGAAGATAGTGAAAATATAGTGAAAGAAAACTAGTAATAAAATAAAAAAGGCCTAAAAAACAAAGTATCATGGCTCACAAATTCTGGTATAATCTGAGCCATCTGATTGATCCAGGGGCTCAGATTTGATCTCAGAAGCTAAGATCACAGCCATCAGAATTAAATAATAGAAAAAACAATAAAGCCAGTAAAACAGGGACCGTCAGATCATAGATCTGACGGTTAGCAACGCGCAGGAACACAATAATAATAAAAAAACAAAACACATAGAGAACAAAGAAGCCAAAGATGCACAGTAGCCGTTAGATCTGCGATCTAACGGCTGTGATGAGAGCTTGCGGTTCAGAGGAGAGATCCGGTTTTTTTAAAATAAACCGGTCCGGTTCACTCCCTATATAAGGGGGAAGGGACCGGTTTTTTTTATTATTTCATCCCCTTTCTCTCTCTAAAACATCAACCCTCTCCCTTCTCTCTACTTTTTCTGGAACGGTGAAGGAGGGACGGCCGGAGAAGATGAATCTTCATCTTCTCCGGCGAGCTATCAGACTTCCGGCGCGGTGGCCGGAGAGCCACCACAGTGGCGCCGCCGCGCCGGAACTTTTTAACTCTTTTTTTTTAAAAATTTTTACACCAAAATCTTCCTCTTGTTCCTCTCTTCACGGATCCATACTTAGTTTTCGCAAAAACACACATATAAAGCCTAGATCTAGGTTTCAATACACGGAATTTTGAACAAAAAAAATGAAGGAAAACGAAAAAAAAACTACCTTCTTGCTTCGGTCTGGAGAAGGGGGAAAAGAAATGGTCCGGAAAACTTCAAACTGCTTCTTCTTCCTCCTTGTTTTGGTTCGACAATGACACTTGTGGTATTAGACAAACTGTGTTCGTAGTGATTGTGCTGTTTAAGTATGAATCCGAATGAAAAAGGGTGTGTGTGGTTCGGATTTGGTACTGTTTGTGTGTTGTTTGTTCGAATCCGAAATGAAAAAGAGAGTGTTTGGTTCGGATTTGAAAGAAAGGAAGGAAAGAAAGTTGCTGGAAAAAATTTTTATTGATGAATATTGTTCATGTGTTCTTCATTTTTTGATTTTTTGTTGTGTTTGATTCTGGAAATTGAATTGTGAAGAGGAATTAGGGTTTCTGAAAAGTTCTGTGGCTGCCAATGATTTTTTTTCTCTGACACATGAACAGTGTTTAAATAGTAGAATATCTCTGATACACAGCAAAGACCAAAATACCCCTGCAGAAAACTTGGAGGAAAAGTTGTACAAAGGACCAATAGAGTAGTGACACATGGACAAAGTGATAAGAACAACCTTTTGACTTAAAATAACAATAAAAAAAAATATTAATCAACAAAATACTTAGAATAATAAAATGAAAATAATAATAATAATAAAAGTAAATGAAAAACGAAAATTAATTAATAAAAGGAGAAGAAAACTTAAAGATAAATAAAAATGAAAGTAAAATAAGGATAAAAATAAAATTGTCCCTTCGGAACTAAAATGAGGTATTTTAAAATATCTCTCTGCCGAAATTTCGTCTGAAACGACGAAGCTTCTCGCTCTTTAAAAGACGAATAAAAGTAATAAAATGAAAGTTACAATGCGTATAAACGAAAATTTTGAAAATATGAACAAAATGAAAGGTAAAATGCAGATAAGATGCGGGTAAAATATGCAATAAAAATGCGAATAAAATGAACAAAAAGCGGGGACCCTGGTCCAAATTTGGGGTATGACATTCACATATCATGTTTTAAATCAAGGGCACATTCAACCTTCCCATTTATCAAACTTTGTAACCAACTAGGGTAAAATCTAATTTTCGCATAAAGGGTCATTCCAATACTTTCGTTTTACTGAATACAAAACAGAATATGTTAAGATATTATGTTTTAAATCAAGGGAAATGTTAACCTTCTTATTTCTCAAACTTCTAAGCATATAGGCCAAAATCTCATTTTCGCGACAAGGAACATTTCAAAACTTTCATTTTACGGAATACAAAACCAATTATGATCACAAACTTGTTTTCAATCAAGGGACACATTCAACCTTCCCATTTATAAAATTTACCATATAGGCTAAATCATGTTTTCGCGACAAGGAACATTCCATGACATTCGTTTTACCAAATACAAAACAAAATATGTTCACATATGATGTTTTAAATCAAAGGAAAAGTTCAACCTTATTATTTCTCAAACTTAGATGCATATAGGCCAAAATATCATTTTTGCGCAAGGGTCATTCCAATACTTTCATTTTACCGAATACAAAACCAAATTGGTTTACATATCATGTTTTAAATCAAGGGCACATTCAACCTTCCCATTTATCAAACTCTGTAACCAAATAGGGTAAAATCTCATTTTCGCCGAAAGGGTCATTCCAATACTTTCGTTTTACTGAATACAAAACAAAATATGTTCAAATATCATGTTTTAAATCAAGGGAATTGTTAACCTTCTTATTTCTCAAACTTGTAGGCATATTGGCCAAAATCTAATTTTCGCGATAAGGAGCATTCCAAGACTTTCATTTTACCGAATACAAAACAAAATAGGTTCACATACATGTTTTAAATCAAGGGACAATTTCAACCTTTCCATTTATTAAATTTGCAACCATATAGGCTAATATCACTTTTTTTGCGACAAGGGTCATCCCAATACTTTATTTTTACCGAGTTTATAACCAAATAGGTTCAAATATCACGTTTCGCATCAAGGGACATCGAGGGACAAGCTCAACCTTCATATTTATCAAACATGTACTCATATAGGCTAAAATCTCATTTTTTCGCAAGGGTCATTCCAATAGTTTCATTTTACCGAATACAAAACCAAATAGGTTCACATATCATGTTTTAAATAAAGGGCACATTCAACTTTCCCATTTATCAAACATTGTAACCAAATAGGGTAAAATCTCATTTTCGCAGAAAGGGTCATTCCAATACTTTTGTTTTCCCGAATACAAAACAAAATATGTTCACATATCATGTTTTAAATCAAGGGAAATGTTAACCTTCTTATTTCTCAAACTTGTAAGTATATAGGCCAAAATCTCATTTTCGCGACAAGGAACATTTGAATACTTTCATTTTACCGAATACAAAACCAAATAGGATCACAAATCATGTTTTAAATCAAGGGACACATTCAACCTTCCCATTTATAAAATTTAGGCTAAAATAATCCAATGGTCCCCTAACTAATTACGCGTTTTCAATTTGGTCCCATATCTTCTAAAATCATCAAATGGGTCCCGTATCTTTACTAACTACTGTCAAAAACGTCTTGCTGTCAAAAAACCAATTGTGCCGTTAGTGAGTGTATACGTGGCGCATCCTAAGTGGCATCCAACGTGGCTGGTATATAAAGGACGAAAATATTCAGAAACCCAAAATTAGGGTTCCTTGTTATTTGTTCTTCCTCTCCTTCTCTCTCTCTTCGAAATCATTTTCTTCTCCTCAGATCTGGTCGAATTTGTGGCATAAATTAGGGTTCGTTATCCCATTCAAATCTCTCCGTCGCCTTCGTCGTTGCGTTTGAATATGGAAAATGTCGAAGCACATGAGTGAGTTGTCTGGTTGTGTTGGTTCGACTATGAGAAAGAGAGCAATTTTTGAATGCAGGTGTGGTGAAGAAACTGTTGTTCGAACTGTTACTGACAGTCACAATCCAAATTGTGGAAAAAAGTTCTAGGGTTGTAGAAACTACAAAAATCAGTATGACAAAGGATGTAGTTTCTTCAAGTTAGTTGATGAAGACTTCAATGATGATAAGGACCTGAAGATTGTGAAACTGGAAAAAAAAAATTTCAAAGTTGAAGACTGTGAATGTGAAGACAAGATTCTGGTTGAAAATTTCACTGCTTTTTGGATTTTGCTGTTTTGGTGTTTGCCTAGTCTTAGGAACAATTATAAGCTGCAATGTTAGTAGCAATTGGAGTAATGTTTACTTGAAATAGGTTGAATGTTAGATTGTAGTAGTTTGGCTTTCAAATCCTTGACTGTGTAATGAAATCCTTGACTGTGTAATGAAATCCTTAACTGCAATGTTGCTAACAATTAATGAATGAATGAATGAAATTTGCGTTGAAATTTTTGCTGTATTTTGTTTATGAAGTACTGAATTATGCTTTGACTGTTGGATTATGAATGAATGGATTATGTCTTCAATGAATGTCTCTGTATTTGGTTTGGAATGGTATGAAAGGTGAAATGGTATGGTCCCTAATGAAAGTTTAAATGGTATGATTCCTAATTTGTTTGGTTTGAAATGGTAGATTTGAAATGGTATGATACCAAAATGGCATGGTCCTTAAAATCGACCAAACATGACTATTTTACCAAATGAAGTATGCCTGTAATGATTCAATCCCTAGTAATGATTCAATCCTTAATAATGATTCAATCCCTAATAATATGATGATAGATAATTTCATAAAGTAGTGATTCATTCCAACTAATTTGCATTAATAGCAACATTGTCATTACATCAAAATAAACCTAATGATAAAGTATTTGGTCAAAGCTGCAAATTTAAACTTAATCACCTAAATTGTCACATAAGCATTACATCAAAAGATATGCACATAGGCATTAGATGAAAACATATGCACATAGGCATTACATCAAAACATATGCACATAGGCATTACATCAAAACATATGCACTTAGTCATAGATGCAAAATATGTTGGCCCTAGCAGAAGGTTATGAACTTCTAATGTTGACTTGAAGTTGATCCATTGGCCCTAGCAGACACTTTCTTCTTCTTTATGTTTGCTCCTGGTTGTGTCGATGAAACCTTCTCCTTCCCCTTCCTTTTGCTGGTTCTTTTCTGTTGAGCAGAAGTCCTTGTAGATGCTGCACCAGTTGGGTTCTGTTGCTGAGAAGTTGGGTTTTGTTGCTGAGAGGAACCTCCAGGTGTTGGTGCTGGTGGTGGTGGTGGAGGCTGGTTTGTCCTGCCTTGAGCAAAAGTTGGATTTTGGATGTGGTGACTTGAAGGTGGTGGTGGAGGTGGTGGAAGCTTGCAAGTGGACTTGTTATGTCCACTCTGATTGCACCTACTGCATCTTATTCCCCATTTGGCCCTCTTCAACTGACTCTTGTCCAACATTTCATTGGCATCCTTGTTTCTTCTCTTTTTTGGTCTACCAGGTTGCTTTTTGATGGGTGGTGGCTGAAGATCAGTGTACTCAGTCCTTTGCCATAAACTTTGACCATTAGCTGGATAAATTGAACTACTGTAACATGTTGCATATTGCTCCTTCTTGAAGATATCTGGAACAAAGTCAAATATGTTCATGTCGAACTTCTTCATACATGAAATAGCATGACAGCAGGGTAGTCCTGTCAGGAGCCATTTCCTACAAGAACATGACCATCTTTGCAAGTTGACATGAAACTTGTCACCAGTTAAAGAGATATGCCTAACTTCATAATCAAACTCAGTTGCACGCCTAAAAAGTAAGCATTCATAAATTCAGTTTCACAAATTGGCAGAACTATTACTAGTAAGTTGTGCAATAGTAAGCTTTTTCTTAAATACATACATTCAGTTTCATAAAGCAAGCATTCATAACTTCATACCTGACCAACCAATTGTTGGTGAATGAAGACTCTCTGTCTAGCTTTTTCTTAATGTTAGGTAACACACCATCCTCCAATCTTGCAGCTTTCTGCCTGTTTGCTTCCCATCTCTCCATCAGGTATACTCTAATGTCCTCACACATAGTCACAACTGGCTTTGATCTTGCTATGATAATAGTGGAGTTAAATGTCTCTGACATGTTATTCACCAGAGTGTCACATATTGGATCACCAGTGAATTTGTGCTTGCTCCAGTGCTTGGCAGGAATGTTTTTTAGATACTCATATGCTCCTTCACTTATATATTTGATCTCCTCCATGGCATCAATGAATGCATTTTCAAATGTTGCTTTTGCTGCCCTCCAAATCAACTCCTTTAACTTTTTCCCAGGATGTTTTTTCCTAAAATTATTGTACAGGTGCCTGACACAAAATCTTTGATCAACACCAGGAAGTAACTCATCCATAGCTGGCAAAAGACCCTGCAATGTAATTGTGAAAGTTAATAAGCCATAGAAATAAGTTTAACTTGTAAAAGACATTATACAATAAATTAAAGTTACCTTTTGTTGGTCACTAATAAAAGTGTAAGTCTTACAGAGTCTTGATCCACCTAAGTCAGCAATGAGAAGTTCCAAGAACCACTTCCAAGATTCCTTTGTCTCTCCTTCCACCACAGCATAAGCTATTGGAAGCATCTGATCATTAGGATCCCTTCCAATAGCAGCCAGCAACATCCCACCATAGTAACCCTTCAGGAAGCAACCATCAAGCCCTATAATTTTCCTACACTGAAAGAAACTGTCCTTGCAGCCTTTGAAACAAATATACATTCTTTGGAAATGTGGAAAGAAAACTGCACCAGGTGTCTGAAGGTCTTCTTCACTGCCTTGGAATGGATTAGTTGTAACACAAACAGTTGACTCTTTGTTTGACCTCAATAACTCATGAGCATAATCATATATTCTAGTGTACTGCTCCCTAAAGGATCCATCCACCAAATCAATTGCCTTAGCTCTAGCTCTGTAAGCCTTACTCCAACCCACCCCCAAGTTCCATTTTTCATGAGCTCTGTTAATGATTGACTTTAACTTCAAACTTGGATTCTCTTTCACCCTTGAATGCAGCTTATCACCCAACCAATCTGAGTTCATTATCCTTAACTTATACTCCCTAGTGCAACTGTGTTTACCCTTTATCCTCCTCAATTTCCATGTTTCCTCACCTGGTATTTTTGCACAGTATAGCTGACTATCACATTTACCCTCATTCCCACGACATATTACCTTCACCCTCCTTTTATCATTCTTATCAAACTTTACATCCCTGCCAGAATGTACAGCAAACGTTCTTACAGCATCTTGAAATTCCTTTTTTGACACAAAATAAGTACCTACCTCCCACTCATAGTCACGCATGTTTTCAGGTTTCTTAAATGTGGCAAACTTAAGCTTACTCCCACCATTTTCCTCTTCATCTTCACTATCAGGTCCACTCTCTAACACATCACTATTATACTTTTCTTCATCACTCAATCCCCTGTCCCTGACTATGCTAGCTTGACCAACATTTTGATTTGTGTTAATTTGATCAGCCAATACTTCATCTTCAAAAACAGGTTCAGTTACAGGTGTTTGTACTTTTTTCCCTCTTGGTCTTCCCCTCTTTTTCTTTGGAATACTACCACTGGCCTCTACAGTCACAATAGGTTCTATCTGAGTAACCTGAGATGTTGCTTCCTGAGTTGCTTCTCCTTCATTTTGAACAGCTTCATCATCTTCTTGTATTGCTTCTTCAGCTCCAATGTTCCCTTCACCTTCCAAAATGTCACCACCTAACTCTGCTACTATACTTCCTACAACACCATCCCAGACTTCATCCCCTAACTCCTCCTCTGAATCATTAAAGTTATGTTCTAGAGCACTGTCCTCACCATCATCTTCTCTTCCTTCCTCACCTACCCAGTATGCACCAACAAACTCTCCTTCCTCTACAACAGTTTGTGCCCCTTCAGTTTATGTTCCCTTCCCACTAGCCTCTCCCTCAACATTTATTACATTATTTAAGACTCCACCCAACTCAGTGGGCCCCTCATCATTTGTTTTATTCACTTCAGTGGGCCCCACAGCCATTACATTATTCTCCTCATTTCCCACACTACTGTCCCCACCATCTAACTCACCTTCATTTGCCACATCACCATCATTCTCCACATCAAAACCATTTCCCTCATTTTCAAACACTGCCACATCATTTCCCTCGTTTTGTCCTGCCTCTCCCATGCCAACAACATTTCCTATTGGATACTCAAGCATGGGAAGGTTCACTGCCCCTCCAACATTTCCTGCATCATCTACTATTTCCTCTAACACAACTCCAGGATTTGGTATAGGGAAGTCATTGGCTTCATCTAAAGGGTTGAGATTAGCAAAAGGTACATCTGCAGAGTGTATTATATACAGATGAACCCTGTTATGATCTTCTGCTATGTATTGCATCCTTCTACAACCTCCTTCACTTCTCAACCTAACTAAATCTTGTAGTAGAGTAGGGTCATGGTACCAAAGGCTTGAAATCATGGTGTACCCTAATCTCTTAATAGTTGCTAACAGTGAAAAATAACTCCAGTAATCAGGGTCACATTCCAACACAGTCTGTGTGCCATCATAAGCATTGTGATTCCATTCAACAAAATCCCCCCCATGGTGAAGTACAAGCACAAAATTACCCCCCTCCAACTGTTAAAAGTATAAAACAAACAACTTAAACCCAGAAAAAATAAACACTTACACTGAAACCGTAAATGTATTAAAAACTTGATTGCAAATTTGTTTTTTAGCTAAACCCTAACCCTAAACCAGAACGAAAACCAGAAACCACCAAAACGAAAACCAGAAACCACCACCTAAAACCCAGAAACACAAACCCTATACCAGAAATATGAACAAACCCTAAAAGAGAGAGAGAGAGAAACACGTACCCCTTCAATAGCAGCTTCAACTTCGTCATCTGCTGCAGCCATGGTGATCGTCTTCTACAAGTTAGTGACTTCAATCGCCGGATTCGACCTTTGATTCTTCAAAAATGTTGTTGTTGATTCGTCTTCCCCGTTTCTATCTCTAAACTCACTTTGTTTCTAAAACCAGATGATTCTCTCTCTAGATGCAAAGACAAGACTCTTAAATACATGCCACGTTGGATGCGCCGCGTATACACTCACTAACGGCACAGTTGGTTTTTTGACAGCAAGACGTTTTTGACAGTAGTTAGTAAAGATACGGGACCAATTTGATGATTTTAGAAGTTATGGGACCAAATTGAAAACACGTAATTAGTTAAGGGACCATTGGATTATTTTAGCCTAAAATTTACCATATAGGCTAAATCACGTTTTCGCGACAAGGAACATTCCATGACATTCATTTTACAAAATACAAAACCAAATAAGTACACATATCATAGTTTAAGTCAAAGGACATGTTCAACCTTATTATTTCTCAAACTTAGAAGCATATATGCGAAAATCTCATTTTTGCGCAAGGGTCATTCCAATACTTTCATTTTACCGAATACAAAACCAAATAGGTTCACATATCATGTTTTAAATCAAGGGCACATTCAACCTTCCCATTTATCAAACTTTGTAACCAAATCGGGTAAAATCTCATTTTCGCATAAAGGGTCATTCCAATACTTTCGTTTTACTGAATACAAAACAAAATATGTTCACATATCATGTTTTAAATCAAGGGACAATTTCAACCTTTCCATTTATTAAATTTTCAACCTTATAGGCTAATATCACTTTTTTGCGACAAGGGTGATCCCAATACTAAATTTTTACCGAGTTTAGAACCAAATTGGTTCAAATATCACGTTTCGCATCAAAGGACATCGAGGGACAAGCTCAACCTTCATATTTATCAAACATGTACTCATATAGGCTAAAATCTCATTTTTAGGCAATGGTCATTCCAATAGTTTTATTTTACCTAATACAAAACCAAAGAGGTTCACATATCATGTTTTAAATCAAGGGCACATTCAACCTTCCCATTTATAAAATTTACCATATAGCCTAAATCACGTTTTCGCGACAAGGAACATTCCAAGACATTCATTTTACCAAATACAAAACAAAATATGTTCACATATCATGTTTTAAATCAAAGGAAAAGTCCAATCTTATTATTTCTCAAACATAGAGGCATATAGGCCAAAATATCATTTTCGCGACAAGGAACATTCCAAGACTTTCATTTTACCAAATACAAAACAAAATAGGTTGAAATATCATATTTTAAATCAAACGACAATTTCAACCTTTCCATTTATTAAATTTACAACCATATAGGCTAAAATCACTTTTTTTGCGACAAGGGTCACCCCAATACTTTATATTTACCGAGTTTAGAACCAAATAGGTTCAAATATCACGTTTCGCATCAAGGGACATCGAGGGACAAGCTCAACCTTCATATTTATCAAACATGTACTCATATAGGCTAAAATCTCATTTTTGCGCAAGGGTCATTCCAATACTTTAATTTTACCGAATACAAAACCAAATAGGTTCACATATCATGTTTTAAATCAAGGGACAATTTCAACTTTTCCATTTATTAAATTTGCAACCATATAGGCTAATATCACTTTTTTGCAACAAGGGTCATCCCAATACTTTATTTTTACCGAGTTTAGAACCAAATAGGTTCAAATATCACGTTTCGCATCAAGGGACATCGAGGGACAAACTCAACCTTCATATTTATCAAACATGTACTCATATAGGCTAAAATCTCATTTTTACACAAGGGTCATTCCAATAGTTTCATTTTACCGAATACAAAACCAAATAGGTTCACATATCATGTTTTAAATCAAGGGCACATTCAACCTTCCCATTTATCAAACTTTGTAACCAAATAGGGTAAAATCTCATTTTCGCATAAAGGGTCATTCCAATACTTTCGTTTTACTGAATACAAAACAAAATATGTTCACATATCATGGTTTAAATCAAGGGACAATTTTAACCTTTCCATTTATTAAATTTTCAACCATATAGGCTAATATCACTTTTTTGCGACAAGGGTGATCCCAATACTAAATTTTTACCGAGTTTAGAACCAAATTGGTTCAAATATCACGTTTCGCATCAAGGGACATCGAGGGACAAGCTCAACCTTCATATTTATCAAACATGTACTCATATAGGCTAAAATCTCATTTTTATGCAATGGTCATTCCAATAGTTTTATTTTACCTAATACAAAACCAAAGAGGTTCACATATCATGTTTTAAATCAAGGGCACATTCAACCTTCCCATTTATCAAACTTTGTAACCAAATAGGGTAAAATCTCATTTTCGCAAATAGGGTCATTCCAATACTTTTGTTTTACCGAATACAAAACAAAATATGTTCACATATCATGTTTTAAATCAAGGGAAATGTTAACCTTCTTATTTCTCAAACTTGTAAGTATATAGCCCAAAATCTCATTTTTGCGACAAGGGACATTTCAATACTTTCATTTTACCGAATACAAAACCAAATATGATCACAAATCATGTGTTAAATCAAGGGACACATTCAACCTTCCCATTTATAAAATTTACCATATAGGCTAAATCACATTTTCGCGACAAGGAACATTCCAAGACATTCATTTTACCAAATACAAAACAAAATATGTTCACATATCATGTTTTAAATCAAAGGAAAAGTTCAACCTTATTATTTCTCAAACATAGAGGCATATAGGCCAAAATCTCATTTGAGCGACAAGGAACATTCCAAGACTTTCATTTTACCAAATACAAAACAAAATAGGTTCAAATATCATATTTTAAATCAAACGACAATTTCAACCTTTCCATTTATTAAATTTACAACCATATAGGCTAATATCACTTTTTTTGCGACAAGGGTCATCCCAATACTTTATATTTACCGAGTTTAGAACCAAATAGGTTCAAATATCACGTTTCGCATCATGGGACATCGAGGGACAAGCTCAACCTTCATATTTATCAAACATGTACTCATATAGGCTAAAATCTCATTTTTGCGCAAGGGTCATTCCAATACTTTAATTTTACCGAATACAAAACCAAATAGGTTCACATATCATGTTTTAAATCAAGGGACAATTTCAACTTATCCATTTATTAAATTTGCAACCATATAGGCTAATATCACTTTTTTGCAACAAGGGTCATCCCAATACTTTATTTTTACCGAGTTTAGAACCAAATAGGTTCAAATATCACGTTTCGCATCAAGGGACATCGAGGGACAAGCTCAACCTTCATATTTATCAAACATGTACTCATATAGGCTAAAATCTAATTTTTACGCAATGGTAATTCCAATAGTTTTATTTTACCTAATACAAAACCAAAGAGGTTCACATATCATGTTATAAATCAAGGGCACATTCAACCTTCCCATTTATAAAATTTACCATATAGGCTAAATCACGTTTTCGCGACAAGGAACATTCCAAGACATTCATTTTACCAAATACAAAACAAAATATGTTCACATATCATGTTTTAAATCAAAGGAAAAGTCCAATCTTATTATTTCTCAAACATAGAGGCATATAGGCCAAAATATCATTTTCGCGACAAGGAACATTCCAAGACTTTCATTTTACCAAATACAAAACAAAATAGGTTCAAATATCATATTTTAAATCAAACGACAATTTCAACCTGTCCATTTATTAAATTTACAACCATATAGGCTAAAATCACTTTTTTTGCGACAAGGGTCACCCCAATACTTTATATTTACCGAGTTTAGAACGAAATAGGTTCAAATATCACGTTTCGCATCAAGGGACATCGAGGGACAAGCTCAACCTTCATATTTATCAAACATGTACTCATATAGGCTAAAATCTCATTTTTGCGCAAGGGTCATTCCAATACTTTAATTTTACCGAATACAAAACCAAATAGGTTCACATATCATGTTTTAAATCAAGGGACAATTTCAACTTTTCCATTTATTAAATTTGCAACCATATAGGCTAATATCACTTTTTTGCAACAAGGGTCATCCCAATACTTTATTTTTACCGAGTTTAGAACCAAATAGGTTCAATTATCACGTTTCGCATCAAGGGACATCGAGGGACAAACTCAACCTTCATATTTATCAAACATGTACTCATATAGGCTAAAATCTCATTTTTACACAAGGGTCATTCCAATAGTTTCATTTTACCGAATACAAAACCAAATAGGTTCACATATCATGTTTTAAATCAAGGGCACATTCAACTTTCCCATTTATCA
Source organism: Medicago lupulina (assembly GCA_958299785.1). Classification (NCBI taxonomy): domain Eukaryota; kingdom Viridiplantae; phylum Streptophyta; class Magnoliopsida; order Fabales; family Fabaceae; genus Medicago; species Medicago lupulina. Next base: position 24,699,550 of record OY283141.1, on the reverse strand, counting down.
CACTTTGTAACCAAATAGGGTAAAATCTCATTTTTCGCATAAAGGGTCATTCCAATACTTTCGTTTTACTGAATACAAAACAAAATATGTTCACATATCATGTTTTAAATCAAGGGACAATTTTAACCTTTCCATTTATTAAATTTTCAACCATATAGGCTAATATCACTTTTTTGCGACAAGGGTGATCCCAATACTAAATTTTTACCGAGTTTAGAACCAAATTGGTTCAAATATCACGTTTCGCATCAAGGGACATCGAGGGACAAGCTCAACCTTCATATTTATCAAACATGTACTCATATAGGCTAAAATCTCATTTTTAAGCAATGGTCATTCCAATAGTTTTATTTTACCTAATACAAAACCAAAGAGGTTCACATATCATGTTTTAAATCAAGGGCACATTCAACCTTCCCATTTATTAAATTTGTAACCAAATAGGGTAAAATCTCATTTTCGCAAATAGGGTCATTCCAATACTTTTGTTTTACCGAATACAAAACAAAATATGTTCACATATCATGTTTTAAATCAAGGGAAATGTTAACCTTCTTATTTCTCAAACCTGTAAGTATATAGCCTAAAATCTCATTTTCGCGACTAGGGACATTTCAATACTTTCATTTTACCGAATACAAAACCAAATATGATCACAAATCATGTGTTAAATCAAGGGACACATTCAACCTTCCCATTTATAAAATTTACCATATAGGCTAAATCACGTTTTCGCGACAAGGAACATTCCAAGACATTCATTTTACCAAATACAAAACAAAATATGTTCACATATCATGTTTTAAATCAAAGGAAAAGTTCAACCTTATTATTTCTCAAACATAGAGGCATATAGGCCAAAATCTCATTTGAGCGACAAGGAACATTCCAAGACTTTCATTTTACCAAATACAAAACAAAATAGGTTCAAATATCATATTTTAAATCAAACGACAATTCCAACCTTTCCATTTATTAAATTTACAACCATATAGGCTAATATCACTTTTTTTGCGACAAGGGTCATCCCAATACTTTATATTCACCGAGTTTAGAACCAAATAGGTTCAAATATCACGTTTCGCATCAAGGGACATCGAGGGACAAGCTCAACCTTCATATTTATCAAACATGTACTCATATAGGCTAAAATCTCATTTTTGCGCAAGGGTCATTCCAATACTTTAATTTTACCGAATACAAAACCAAATAGGTTCACATATCATGTTTTAAATCAAGGGACAATTTCAACTTATCCATTTATTAAATTTGCAACCATATAGGCTAATATCACTTTTTGGCAACAAGGGTCATCCCAATACTTTATTTTTACCGAGTTTAGAACCAAATAGGTTCAAATATCACGTTTCGCATCAAGGGACATCGAGGGACAAGCTCAACCTTCATATTTATCAAACATGTACTCATATAGGCTAAAATCTAATTTTTACGCAATGGTAATTCCAATAGTTTTATTTTACCTAATACAAAACCAAAGAGGTTCACATATCATGTTTTAAATCAAGGGCACATTCAACCTTCCCATTTATCAAACTTTGTAACCAAATAGGGTAAAATCTCATTTTCGCATAAAGGGTCATTCCAATACTTTGGTTATACTGAATACAAAACAAAATATGTTCACATATCATGTTTTAAATCAAGGGACAATTTCAACCTTTCCATTTATTAAATTTGCAACCTTATAGGCTAATATCACTTTTTTGCGACAAGGGTGATCCCAATACTAAATTTTTCCCGAGTTTAGAACCAAATTGGTTCAAATATCACGTTTCGCATCAAGGGACATCGAGGGACAAGCTCAACCTTCATATTTATCAAACATGTACTCATATAGGCTAAAATCTCATTTTTACGCAATGGTCATTCCAATAGTTTTATTTTACCTAATACAAAACCAAAGAGGTTCACATATCATGTTTTAAATCAAGGGCACATTCAACCTTCCCATTTATCAAACTTTGTAACCAAATAGGGTAAAATCTCATTTTCGCATAAAGGGTCATTCCAATACTTTCGTTTTACTGAATACAAAACAAAATATGTTCACATATCATGTTTTAAATCAAGGGACAATTTCAACCTTTCCATTTATTAAATTTGCAACCTTATAGGCTAATATCAATTTTTTGCGACAACGGTGATCCCAATACTAAATTTTTACCGAGTTTAGAACCAAATTGGTTCAAATATCACGTTTCGCATCAAGGGACATCTTGGGACAAGCTCAACCTTCATATTTATCAATTATGTACTCATATAGGCTAAAATCTCATTTTTACGCAATGGTCATTCCAATAGTTTTATTTTACCTGATACAAAGCCAAAGAGGTTCACATATCATGTTTTAAATCAAGGGCACATTCAACCTTCCCATTTATCAAACTTTGTAACCAAATAGGGTAAAATCTCATTTTCGCAAATAGGGTCATTCCAATACTTTTGTTTTACCGAATACAAAACAAAATATGTTCACATATCATGTTTTAAATCAAGGGAAATGTTAACCTTCTTATTTCTCAAACCTGTAAGTATATAGCCCAAAATCTCATTTTCGCGACAAGGGACATTTCAATACTTTCATTTTACCGAATACAAAACCAAATATGATCACAAATCATGTGTTAAATCAAGGGACACATTCAACCTTCCCATTTATAAAATTTACCATATAGGCTAAATCACGTTTTCGCGACAAGGAACATTCCAAGACATTCATTTTACCAAATACAAAACAAAATATGTTCACATATCATGTTTTAAATCAAAGGAAAAGTTCAACCTTATTATTTCTCAAACATAGAGGCATTTAGGCCAAAATCTCATTTTCGCGACAAGGAACATTCCAAGACTTTCATTTTACCAAATACAAAACCAAATAGGTTCAAATATCATATTTTAAATCAAACGACAATTTCAACCTTTCCATTTATTAAATTTACAACCATATAGGCTAATATCACTTTTTTTGCGACAAGGGTCATCCCAATACTTTATATTTACCGAGTTTAGAACCAAATAGGTTCAAATATCACGTTTCGCATCAAGGGACATCGAGGGACAAGCTCAACCTTCATATTTATCAAACATGTACTCATATAGGCTAAAATCTCATTTTTGCGCAAGGGTCATTCCAATACTTTAATTTTACCGAATACAAAACCAAATAGGTTCACATATCATGTTTTAAATCAAGGGACAATTTCAACTTTTCTATTTATTAAATTTGCAACCATATAGGCTAATATCACTTTTTTGCAACCAGGGTCATCCCAATACTTTATTTTTACCGAGTTTAGAACCAAATAGGTTCAAATATCACATTTCGCATCAAGGGACATCGAGGGACAAACTCAACCTTCATATTTATCAAACATGTACTCATATAGGCTAAAATCTCATTTTTACACAAGGGTCATTCCAATAGTTTCATTTTACCGAATACAAAACCAAAGAGGTTCACATATCATGTTTTAAATCAAGGGCACATTCAACCTTCCCATTTATCAAACTTTGTAACCAAATAGGGTAAAATCTCATTTTCGCATAAAGGGTCATACCAATACTTTCGTTTTACTGAATACAAAACAAAATATGTTCACATATCATGTTTTAAATCAAGGGACAATTTTAACCTTTCCATTTATTAAATTTTCAACCATATAGGCTAATATCACTTTTTTGCGACAAGGGTGATCCCAATACTAAATTTTTACCGAGTTTAGAACCAAATTGGTTCAAATATCACGTTTCGCATCAAGGGACATCGAGGGACAAGCTCAACCTTCAGATTTATCAAACATGTACTCATATAGGCTATAATCTCATTTTTAAGCAATGGTCATTCCAATAGTTTTATTTTACCTCATACAAAACAAAAGAGGTTCACATATCATGTTTTAAATCAAGGGCACATTCAACCTTCCCATTTATCAAACTTTGTAACCAAATAGGGTAAAATCTCATTTTCGCAAATAGGGTCATTCCAATACTTTTGTTTTACCGAATACAAAACAAAATATGTTCACATATCAAGTTTTAAATCAAGGGAAATGTTAACCTTCTTATTTCTCAAACTTGTAAGTATATAGCCCAAAATCTCATTTTCGCGACAAGGGACATTTCAATACGTTCATTTTACCGAATACAAAACCAAATACGATCACAAATCATGTGTTAAATCAAGGGACACATTCAACCTTCCCATTTATAAAATTTACCATATAGGCTAAATCACGTTTTCGCGACAAGGAACATTCCAAGACATTCATTTTACCAAATACAAAACAAAATATGTTCACATATCATGTTTTAAATCAAAGGAAAAGTTCAACCTTATTATTTCTCAAACATAGAGGCATATAGCCCAAAATCTCATTTTCGCGACAAGGAACATTCCAAGACTTTCATTTTACCAAATACAAAACAAAATAGGTTCAAATATCATATTTTAAATCAAACGACAATTTCAACCTTTCCATTTATTAAATTTACAACCATATAGGCTAATATCACTTTTTTTGCGACAAGGGTCATCCCAATACTTTATATTTACCGAGTTTAGAACCAAATAGGTTCAAATATCACGTTTCGCATCAAGGGACATCGAGGGACAAGCTCAACCTTCATATTTATCAAACATGTACTCATATAGGCTAAAATCTCATTTTTGCGCAAGGGTCATTCCAATACTTTAATTTTACCGAATACAAAACCAAATAGGTTCACATATCATGTTTTAAATCAAGGGACAATTTCAACTTATCCATTTATTAAATTTGCAACCATATAGGCTAATATCACTTTTTGGCAACAAGGGTCATCCCAATACTTTATTTTTACCGAGTTTAGAACCAAATAGGTTCAAATATCACGTTTCGCATCAAGGGACATCGAGGAACAAGCTCAACCTTCATATTTATCAAACATGTACTCATATAGGCTAAAATCTAATTTTTACGCAATGGTAATTCCAATAGTTTTATTTTACCTAATACAAAACCAAAGAGGTTCACATATCATGTTTTAAATCAAGGGCACATTCAACCTTCCCATTTATCAAACTTTGTAACCAAATACGGTAAAATCTCATTTTCGCATAAAGGGTCATTCCAATACTTTGGTTATACTGAATACAAAACAAAATATGTTCACATATCATGTTTTAAATCAAGGGACAATTTCAACCTTTCCATTTATTAAATTTGAAACCTTATAGGCTAATATCACTTTTTTGCGACAAGGGTGATCCCAATACTAAATTTTTACCAAGTTTAGAACCAAATTGGTTCAAATATCACGTTTCGCATCAAGGGACATCGAGGGACAAGCTCAACCTTCATATTTATCAAACATGTACTCATATAGGCTAAAATCTCATTTTTACGCAATGGTCATTCCAATAGTTTTATTTTACCTAATACAAAACCAAAGAGGTTCACATATCATGTTTTAAATCAAGGGCACATTCAACCTTCCAATCTATCAAACTTTGTAACCAAATAGGGTAAAATCTCATTTTCGCAAATAGGGTCATTCCAATACTTTTGTTTTACCGAATACAAAACAAAATATGTTCACATATCATGTTTTAAATCAAGGGAAATGTTAACCTTCTTATTTCTCAAACTTGTAAGTATATAGCCCAAAATCTCATTTTCGCGACAAGGGACATTTCAATACTTTCATTTTACCGAATACAAAACCAAATATGATCACAAATCATGTGTTAAATCAAGGGACACATTCAACCTTCCCATTTATAAAATTTACCATATAGGCTAAATCACGTTTTTGAGACAAGGAACATTCCAAGACATTCATTTTACCAAATACAAAACAAAATATGTTCACATATCATGTTTTAAATCAAAGGAAAAGTTCAACCTTATTATCTCTCAAACATAGAGGCATATAGGCCAAAATCTCATTTTCGCGACAAGGAACATTCCAAGACTTTCATTTTACCAAATACAAAACAAAATAGGTTCAAATATCATATTTTAAATCAAACGACAATTTCAACCTTTCCATTTATTAAATTTACAACCATATAGGCTAATATCACTTTTTTTGCGACAAGGGTCATCCCAATACTTTATATTTACCGAGTTTAGAACCAAATAGGTTCAAATATCACGTTTCGCATCAAGGGACATCGAGGGACAAGCTCAACCTTCATATTTATCAAACATGTACTCATATAGGCTAAAATCTCATTTTTGCGCAAGGGTCATTCCAATACTTTAATTTTACCGAATACAAAACCAAATAGGTTCACATATCATGTTTTAAATCAAGGGACAATTTCAACTTATCCATTTATTAAATTTGCAACCATATAGGCTAATATCACTTTTTGGCAACAAGGGTCATCCCAATACTTTATTTTTACCGAGTTTAGAACCAAATAGGTTCAAATATCACGTTTCGCATCAAGGGACATCGAGGAACAAGCTCAACCTTCATATTTATCAAACATGTACTCATATAGGCTAAAATCTAATTTTTACGCAATGGTAGTTCCAATAGTTTTATTTTACCTAATACAAAACCAAAGAGGTTCACATATCATGTTTTAAATCAAGGGCACATTCAACCTTCCCATTTATCAAACTTTGTAACCAAATAGGGTAAAATCTCATTTTCGCATAAAGGGTCATTCCAATACTTTGGTTATACTGAATACAAAACAAAATATGTTCACATATCATGTTTTAAATCAAGGGACAATTTCAACCTTTCCATTTATTAAATTTGCAACCTTATAGGCTAATATCACTTTTTTGCGACAAGGGTGATCCCAATACTAAATTTTTACCAAGTTTAGAACCAAATTGGTTCAAATATCACGTTTCGCATCAAGGGACATCGAGGGACAAGCTCAACCTTCATATTTATCAAACATGTACTCATATAGGCTAAAATCTCATTTTTACGCAATGGTCATTCCAATAGTTTTATTTTACCTAATACAAAACCAAAGAGGTTCACATATCATGTTTTAAATCAAGGGCACATTCAACCTTCCAATCTATCAAACTTTGTAACCAAATAGGGTAAAATCTCATTTTCGCAAATAGGGTCATTCCAATACTTTTGTTTTACCGAATACAAAACAAAATATGTTCACATATCATGTTTTAAATCAAGGGAAATGTTAACCTTCTTATTTCTCAAACTTGTAAGTATATAGCCCAAAATCTCATTTTCGCGACAAGGGACATTTCAATACTTTCATTTTACCGAATACAAAACCAAATATGATCACAAATCATGTGTTAAATCAAGGGACACATTCAACCTTCCCATTTATAAAATTTACCATATAGGCTAAATCACGTTTTTGAGACAAGGAACATTCCAAGACATCATTTTACCAAATACAAAACAAAATATGTTCACATATCATGTTTTAAATCAAAGGAAAAGTTCAACCTTATTATCTCTCAAACATAGAGGCATATAGGCCAAAATCTCATTTTCGCGACAAGGAACATTCCAAGACTTTCATTTTACCAAATACAAAACAAAATAGGTTCAAATATCATATTTTAAATCAAACGACAATTTCAACCTTTCCATTTATTAAATTTACAACCATATAGGCTAATATCACTTTTTTTGCGACAAGGGTCATCCCAATACTTTATATTTACCGAGTTTAGAACCAAATAGGTTCAAATATCACGTTTCGCATCAAGGGACATCGAGGGACAAGCTCAACCTTCATATTTATCAAACATTCACTCATATAGGCTAAAATCTCATTTTTGCGCAAGGGTCATTCCAATACTTTAATTTTACCGAATACAAAACCAAATAGGTTCACATATCATGTTTTAAATCAAGGGACAATTTCAACTTATCCATTTATTAAATTTGCAACCATATAGGCTAATATCACTTTTTTGCAACAAGGGTCATCCCAATATATATTTTTACCGAGTTTAGAACCAAATAGGTTCAAATATCACGTTTCGCATCAAGGGACATCGAGGGACAAACTCAACCTTCATATTTATCAAACATGTACTCATATAGGCTAAAATCTCATTTTTACACAAGGGTCATTCCAATAGTTTCATTTTACCGAATACAAAACCAAATAGGTTCACATATCATGTTTTAAATCAAGGGCACATTCAACCTTCCCATTTATCAAACTTTGTAACCAAATAGGGTAAAATCTCATTTTCGCATAAAGGGTCATTCCAATACTTTCGTTTTAATGAATACAAAACAAAATATGTTCACATATCATGTTTTAAATCAAGGGACAATTTCAACCATTCCATTTATTAAATTTTCAACCTTATAGGCTAATATCACTTTTTTGCGACAAGGTGATCCCAATACTAAATTTTTACCGAGTTTAGAACCAAATTGGTTCAAATATCACGTTTCACATCAAGGGATATCGAGGGACAAGCTCAACCTTCATATTTATCAAACATGTACTCATATAGGGTAAAATCTCATTTTTACGCAATGGTCATTCCAATAGTTTTATTTTACCTGATACAAAGCCAAAGAGGTTCACATATCATGTTTTAAATCAAGGGCACATTCAACCTTCCCATTTATCAAACTTTGTCACCAAATAGGGTAAAATCTCATTTTCGCAAATAGGGTCATTCCAATACTTTTGTTTTACCGAATACAAAACAAAATATGTTCACATATCATGTTTTAAATCAAGGGAAATGTTAACCTTCTTACTTCTCAAACTTGTAAGTATATAGCCCAAAATCTCATTTTCGCGACAAGGGACATTTCAATACTTTTATTTTACCGAATACAAAACCAAATACGATCACAAATCATGTGTTAAATCAAGGGACACATTCAACCTTCCCATTTATAAAATTTACCATATAGGCTAAATCACGTTTTCGCGACAAGGAACATTCCTAGACATTCATTTTACCAAATACAGAACAAAATATGTTCACATATCATGTTTTAAATCAAAGGAAAAGTTCAACCTTATTATTTCTCAAACATAGAGGCATATAGACCAAAATCTCATTTTCGCGACAAGGAACATTCCAAGACTTTCATTTTACCAAATACAAAACAAAATAGGTTCAAATATCATATTTTAAATCAAACGACAATTTCAACCTTTCCATTTATTAAATTTACAACCATATAGGCTAATATCACTTTTTTTGCGACAAGGGTCATCCCAATACTTTATATTTACCGAGTTTAGAACCAAATAGGTTCAAATATCACGTTTCGCATCAAGGGACATCGAGGGACAAGCTCAACCTTCATATTTATCAAACATGTACTCATATAGGCTAAAATCTCATTTTTGCGCAAGGGTCATTCCAATACTTTAATTTTACCGAATACAAAACCAAATAGGTTCACATATCATGTTTTAAATCAAGGGACAATTTCAACTTATCCATTTATTAAATTTGCAACCATATAGGCTAATATCACTTTTTGGCAACAAGGGTCATCCCAATACTTTATTTTTACCGAGTTTAGAACCAAATAGGTTCAAATATCACGTTTCGCATCAAGGGACATCGAGGAACAAGCTCAACCTTCATATTTATCAAACATGTACTCATATAGGCTAAAATCTAATTTTTACGCAATGGTAATTCCAATAGTTTTATTTTACCTAATACAAAACCAAAGAGGTTCACATATCATGTTTTAAATCAAGGGCACATTCAACCTTCCCATTTATCAAACTTTGTAACCAAATAGGGTAAAATCTCATTTTCGCATAAAGGGTCATTCCAATACTTTGGTTATACGGAATACAAAACAAAATATGTTCACATATCATGTTTTAAATCAAGGGACAATTTCAACCTTTCCATTTATTAAATTTGAAACCTTATAGGCTAATATCACTTTTTTGCGACAAGGGTGATCCCAATACTAAATTTTTACCAAGTTTAGAACCAAATTGGTTCAAATATCACGTTTCGCATCAAGGGACATCGAGGGACAAGCTCAACCTTCATATTTATCAAACATGTACTCATATAGGCTAAAATCTCATTTTTACGCAATGGTCATTCCAATAGTTTTATTTTACCTAATACAAAACCAAAGAGGTTCACATATCATGTTTTAAATCAAGGGCACATTCAACCTTCCAATCTATCAAACTTTGTAACCAAATAGGGTAAAATCTCATTTTCGCAAATAGGGTCATTCCAATACTTTTGTTTTACCGAATACAAAACAAAATATGTTCACATATCATGTTTTAAATCAAGGGAAATGTTAACCTTCTTATTTCTCAAACTTGTAAGTATATAGCCCAAAATCTCATTTTCGCGACAAGGGACATTTCAATACTTTCATTTTACCGAATACAAAACCAAATATGATCACAAATCATGTGTTAAATCAAGGGACACATTCAACCTTCCCATTTATAAAATTTACCATATAGGCTAAATCACGTTTTTGAGACAAGGAACATTCCAAGACATTCATTTTACCAAATACAAAACAAAATATGTTCACATATCATGTTTTAAATCAAAGGAAAAGTTCAACCTTATTATCTCTCAAACATAGAGGCATATAGGCCAAAATCTCATTTTCGCGACAAGGAACATTCCAAGACTTTCATTTTACCAAATACAAAACAAAATAGGTTCAAATATCATATTTTAAATCAAACGACAATTTCAACCTTTCCATTTATTAAATTTACAACCATATAGGCTAATATCACTTTTTTTGCGACAAGGGTCATCCCAATACTTTATATTTACCGAGTTTAGAACCAAATAGGTTCAAATATCACGTTTCGCATCAAGGGACATCGAGGGACAAGCTCAACCTTCATATTTATCAAACATGTACTCATATAGGCTAAAATCTCATTTTTGCGCAAGGGTCATTCCAATACTTTAATTTTACCGAATACAAAACCAAATAGGTTCACATATCATGTTTTAAATCAAGGGACAATTTCAACTTATCCATTTATTAAATTTGCAACCATATAGGCTAATATCACTTTTTGGCAACAAGGGTCATCCCAATACTTTATTTTTACCGAGTTTAGAACCAAATAGGTTCAAATATCACGTTTCGCATCAAGGGACATCGAGGAACAAGCTCAACCTTCATATTTATCAAACATGTACTCATATAGGCTAAAATCTAATTTTTACGCAATGGTAATTCCAATAGTTTTATTTTACCTAATACAAAACCAAAGAGGTTCACATATCATGTTTTAAATCAAGGGCACATTCAACCTTCCCATTTATCAAACTTTGTAACCAAATAGGGTAAAATCTCATTTTTGCATAAAGGGTCATTCCAATACTTTGGTTATACTGAATACAAAACAAAATATGTTCACATATCATGTTTTAAATCAAGGGACAATTTCAACCTTTCCATTTATTAAATTTGCAACCTTATAGGCTAATATCACTTTTTTGCGACAAGGGTGATCCCAATACTAAATTTTTACCAAGTTTAGAACCAAATTGGTTCAAATATCACGTTTCGCATCAAGGGACATCGAGGGACAAGCTCAACCTTCATATTTATCAAACATGTACTCATATAGGCTAAAATCTCATTTTTACGCAATGGTCATTCCAATAGTTTTATTTTACCTAATACAAAACCAAAGAGGTTCACATATCATGTTTTAAATCAAGGGCACATTCAACCTTCCAATCTATCAAACTTTGTAACCAAATAGGGTAAAATCTCATTTTCGCAAATAGGGTCATTCCAATACTTTTGTTTTACCGAATACAAAACAAAATATGTTCACATATCATGTTTTAAATCAAGGGAAATGTTAACCTTCTTATTTCTCAAACTTGTAAGTATATAGCCCAAAATCTCATTTTCGCGACAAGGGACATTTCAATACTTTCATTTTACCGAATACAAAACCAAATATGATCACAAATCATGTGTTAAATCAAGGGACACATTCAACCTTCCCATTTATAAAATTTACCATATAGGCTAAATCACGTTTTTGAGACAAGGAACATTCCAAGACATTCATTTTACCAAATACAAAACAAAATATGTTCACATATCATGTTTTAAATCAAAGGAAAAGTTCAACCTTATTATCTTTCAAACATAGAGGCATATAGGCCAAAATCTCATTTTCGCGACAAGGAACATTCCAAGACTTTCATTTTACCAAATACAAAACAAAATAGGTTCAAATATCATATTTTAAATCAAACGACAATTTCAACCTTTCCATTTATTAAATTTACAACCATATAGGCTAATATCACTTTTTTTGCGACAAGGGTCATCCCAATACTTTATATTTACCGAGTTTAGAACCAAATAGGTTCAAATATCACGTTTCGCATCAAGGGACATCGAGGGACAAGCTCAACCTTCATATTTATCAAACATTCACTCATATAGGCTAAAATCTCATTTTTGCGCAAGGGTCATTCCAATACTTTAATTTTACCGAATACAAAACCAAATAGGTTCACATATCATGTTTTAAATCAAGGGACAATTTCAACTTATCCATTTATTAAATTTGCAACCATATAGGCTAATATCACTTTTTTGCAACAAGGGTCATCCCAATATATATTTTTACCGAGTTTAGAACCAAATAGGTTCAAATATCACGTTTCGCATCAAGGGACATCGAGGGACAAACTCAACCTTCATATTTATCAAACATGTACTCATATAGGCTAAAATCTCATTTTTACACAAGGGTCATTCCAATAGTTTCATTTTACCGAATACAAAACCAAATAGGTTCACATATCATGTTTTAAATCAAGGGCACATTCAACCTTCCCATTTATCAAACTTTGTAACCAAATAGGGTAAAATCTCATTTTCGCATAAAGGGTCATTCCAATACTTTCGTTTTAATGAATACAAAACAAAATATGTTCACATATCATGTTTTAAATCAAGGGACAATTTCAACCTTTCCATTTATTAAATTTTCAACCTTATAGGCTAATATCACTTTTTTGCGACAAGGTGATCCCAATACTAAATTTTTACCGAGTTTAGAACCAAATTGGTTCAAATATCACGTTTCACATCAAGGGATATCGAGGGACAAGCTCAACCTTCATATTTATCAAACATGTACTCATATAGGGTAAAATCTCATTTTTACGCAATGGTCATTCCAATAGTTTTATTTTACCTGATACAAAGCCAAAGAGGTTCACATATCATGTTTTAAATCAAGGGCACATTCAACCTTCCCATTTATCAAACTTTGTCACCAAATAGGGTAAAATCTCATTTTCGCAAATAGGGTCATTCCAATACTTTTGTTTTACCGAATACAAAACAAAATATGTTCACATATCATGTTTTAAATCAAGGGAAATGTTAACCTTCTTATTTCTCAAACTTGTAAGTATATAGCCCAAAATCTCATTTTCGCGACAAGGGACATTTCAATACTTTCATTTTACCGAATACAAAACCAAATACGATCACAAATCATGTGTTAAATCAAGGGACACATTCAACCTTCCCATTTATAAAATTTACCATATAGGCTAAATCACGTTTTCGCGACAAGGAACATTCCAAGACATTCATTTTACCAAATACAGAACAAAATATGTTCACATATCATGTTTTAAATCAAAGGAAAAGTTCAACCTTATTATTTCTCAAACATAGAGGCATATAGACCAAAATCTCATTTTCGCGACAAGGAACATTCCAAGACTTTCATTTTACCAAATACAAAACAAAATAGGTTCAAATATCATATTTTAAATCAAACGACAATTTCAACCTTTCCATTTATTAAATTTACAACCATATAGGCTAATATCACTTTTTTTGCGACAAGGGTCATCCCAATACTTTATATTTACCGAGTTTAGAACCAAATAGGTTCAAATATCACGTTTCGCATCAAGGGACATCGAGGGACAAGCTCAACCTTCATATTTATCAAACATTTACTCATATAGTCTAAAATCTCATTTTCGCGCAAGGGTCATTCCAATACTTTAATTTTACCGAATACAAAACCAAATAGGTTCACATATCATCTTTTAAATCAAGGGACAATTTCAACTTATCCATTTATTAAATTTGCAACCATATAGGCTAATATCACTTTTTTGCAACAAGGGTCATCCCAATATATATTTTTACCGAGTTTAGAACCAAATAGGTTCAAATATCACGTTTCGCATCAAGGGACATCGAGGGACAAACTCAACCTTCATATTTATCAAACATGTACTCATATAGGCTAAAATCTCATTTTTACACAAGGGTCATTCCAATAGTTTCATTTTACCGAATACAAAACCAAATAGGTTCACATATCATGTTTTAAATCAAGGGCACATTCAACCTTCCCATTTATCAAACTTTGTAACCAAATAGGGTAAAATCTCATTTTCGCATAAAGGGTCATTCCAATACTTTCGTTTTAATGAATACAAAACAAAATATGTTCACATATCATGTTTTAAATCAAGGGACAATTTCAACCTTTCCATTTATTAAATTTTCAACCTTATAGGCTAATATCACTTTTTTGCGACAAGGTGATCCCAATACTAAATTTTTACCGAGTTTAGAACCAAATTGGTTCAAATATCACGTTTCACATCAAGGGATATCGAGGGACAAGCTCAACCTTCATATTTATCAAACATGTACTCATATAGGGTAAAATCTCATTTTTACGCAATGGTCATTCCAATAGTTTTATTTTACCTGATACAAAGCCAAAGAGGTTCACATATCATGTTTTAAATCAAGGGCACATTCAACCTTCCCATTTATCAAACTTAGTCACCAAATAGGGTAAAATCTCATTTTCGCAAATAGGGTCATTCCAATACTTTTGTTTTACCGAATACAAAACAAAATATGTTCACATATCATGTTTTAAATCAAGGGAAATGTTAACCTTCTTATTTCTCAAACTTGTAAGTATATAGCCCAAAATCTCATTTTCGCGACAAGGGACAGTTCAATACTTTCATTTTACCGAATACAAAACCAAATACGATCACAAATCATGTGTTAAATCAAGGGACACATTCAACCTTCCCATTTATAAAATTTACCATATAGGCTAAATCACGTTTTCGCGACAAGGAACATTCCAAGACATTCATTTTACCAAATACAAAACAAAATATGTTCACATATCATGTTTTAAATCAAAGGAAAAGTTCAACCTTATTATTTCTCAAACATAGAGGCATATAGACCAAAATCTCATTTTCGCGACAAGGAACATTCCAAGACTTTCATTTTACCAAATACAAAACAAAATAGGTTCAAATATCATATTTTAAATCAAACGACAATTTCAACCTTTCCATTTATTAAATTTACAACCATATAGGCTAATATCACTTTTTTTGCGACAAGGGTCATCCCAATACTTTATATTTACCGAGTTTAGAACCAAATAGGTTCAAATATCACGTTTCGCATCAAGGGACATCGAGGGACAAGCTCAACCTTCATATTTATCAAACATGTACTCATATAGGCTAAAATCTCATTTTTGCGCAAGGGTCATTCCAATACTTTAATTTTACCGAATACAA
This sequence comes from Medicago lupulina, assembly GCA_958299785.1. Lineage (NCBI taxonomy): Eukaryota > Viridiplantae > Streptophyta > Magnoliopsida > Fabales > Fabaceae > Medicago > Medicago lupulina. The sequence goes on along the minus strand of OY283141.1, from coordinate 24,683,960 downwards.
AACCAAATAGGTTCACATATCATGTTTTAAATCAAGGGACAATTTCAACTTATCCATTTATTAAATTTGCAACCATATAGGCTAATATCACTTTTTGGCAACAAGGGTCATCCCAATACTTTATTTTTACCGAGTTTAGAACCAAATAGGTTCAAATATCACGTTTCGCATCAAGGGACATCGAGGAACAAGCTCAACCTTCATATTTATCAAACATGTACTCATATAGGCTAAAATCTCATTTTTGCGCAAAGGTCATTCCAATACTTTCATTTTACCAAATACAAAACAAAATAGGTTCAAATATCATATTTTAAATCAAACGACAATTTCAACCTTTCCATTTATTAAATTTACAACCATATAGGCTAATATCACTTTTTTTGCGACAAGGGTCATCCCAATACTTTATATTTACCGAGTTTAGAACCAAATAGGTTCAAATATCACGTTTCGCATCAAGGGACATCGAGGGACAAGCTCAACCTTCATATTTATCAAACATTTACTCATATAGGCTAAAATCTCATTTTTGCGCAAGGGTCATTCCAATACTTTCATTTTACCAAATACAAAACAAAATAGGTTCAAATATCATATTTTAAATCAAACGACAATTTCAACCTTTCCATTTATTAAATTTACAACCATATAGGCTAATATCACTTTTTTTGCGACAAGGGTCATCCCAATACTTTATATTTACCGAGTTTAGAACCAAATAGGTTCAAATATCACGTTTCGCATCAAGGGACATCGAGGGACAAGCTCAACCTTCATATTTATCAAACATGTACTCATATAGGCTAAAATCTCATTTTTGCGCAAGGGTCATTCCAATACTTTAATTTTACCGAATACAAAACCAAATAGGTTCACATATCATGTTTTAAATCAAGGGACAATTTCAACTTATCCAGTTATTAAATTTGCAACCATATAGGCTAATATCACTTTTTGGCAACAAGGGTCATCCCAATACTTTATTTTTACCGAGTTTAGAACCAAATTGGTTCAAATATCACGTTTCACATCAAGGGATATCGAGGGACAAGCTCAACCTTCATATTTATCAAACATGTACTCATATAGGGTAAAATCTCATTTTTACGCAATGGTCATTCCAATAGTTTTATTTTACCTGATACAAAGCCAAAGAGGTTCACATATCATGTTTTAAATCAAGGGCACATTCAACCTTCCCATTTATCAAACTTAGTCACCAAATAGGGTAAAATCTCATTTTCGCAAATAGGGTCATTCCAATACTTTTGTTTTACCGAATACAAAACAAAATATGTTCACATATCATGTTTTAAATCAAGGGAAATGTTAACCTTCTTATTTCTCAAACTTGTAAGTATATAGCCCAAAATCTCATTTTCGCGACAAGGGACAGTTCAATACTTTCATTTTACCGAATACAAAACCAAATACGGTCACAAATCATGTGTTAAATCAAGGGACACATTCAACCTTCCCATTTATAAAATTTACCATATAGGCTAAATCACGTTTTCGCGACAAGGAACATTCCAAGACATTCATTTTACCAAATACAAAACAAAATATGTTCACATATCATGTTTTAAATCAAAGGAAAAGTTCAACCTTATTATTTCTCAAACATAGAGGCATATAGACCAAAATCTCATTTTCGCGACAAGGAACATTCCAAGACTTTCATTTTACCAAATACAAAACAAAATAGGTTCAAATATCATATTTTAAATCAAACGACAATTTCAACCTTTCCATTTATTAAATTTACAACCATATAGGCTAATATCACTTTTTTTGCGACAAGGGTCATCCCAATACTTTATATTTACCGAGTTTAGAACCAAATAGGTTCAAATATCACGTTTCGCATCAAGGGACATCGAGGGACAAGCTCAACCTTCATATTTATCAAACATGTACTCATATAGGCTAAAATCTCATTTTTGCGCAAGGGTCATTCCAATACTTTAATTTTACCGAATACAAAACCAAATAGGTTCACATATCATGTTTTAAATCAAGGGACAATTTCAACTTATCCATTTATTAAATTTGCAACCATATAGGCTAATATCACTTTTTGGCAACAAGGGTCATCCCAATACTTTATTTTTACCGAGTTTAGAACCAAATAGGTTCAAATATCACGTTTCGCATCAAGGGACATCGAGGAACAAGCTCAACCTTCATATTTATCAAACATGTACTCATATAGGCTAAAATCTCATTTTTGCGCAAGGGTCATTCCAATACTTTCATTTTACCAAATACAAAACAAAATAGGTTCAAATATCATATTTTAAATCAAACGACAATTTCAACCTTTCCATTTATTAAATTTACAACCATATAGGCTAATATCACTTTTTTTGCGACAAGGGTCATCCCAATACTTTATATTTACCGAGTTTAGAACCAAATAGGTTCAAATATCACGTTTCGCATCAAGGGACATCGAGGGACAAGCTCAACCTTCATATTTATCAAACATTTACTCATATAGGCTAAAATCTCATTTTTGCGCAAGGGTCATTCCAATACTTTCATTTTACCAAATACAAAACAAAATAGGTTCAAATATCATATTTTAAATCAAACGACAATTTCAACCTTTCCATTTATTAAATTTACAACCATATAGGCTAATATCACTTTTTTTGCGACAAGGGTCATCCCAATACTTTATATTTACCGAGTTTAGAACCAAATAGGTTCAAATATCACGTTTCGCATCAAGGGACATCGAGGGACAAGCTCAACCTTCATATTTATCAAACATGTACTCATATAGGCTAAAATCTCATTTTTGCGCAAGGGTCATTCCAATACTTTAATTTTACCGAATACAAAACCAAATAGGTTCACATATCATGTTTTAAATCAAGGGACAATTTCAACTTATCCAGTTATTAAATTTGCAACCATATAGGCTAATATCACTTTTTGGCAACAAGGGTCATCCCAATACTTTATTTTTACCGAGTTTAGAACCAAATAGGTTCAAATATCACGTTTCGCATCAAGGGACATCGAGGAACAAGCTCAACCTTCATATTTATCAAACATGTACTCATATAGTGTAAAATCTCATTTTTACGCAATGGTCATTCCAATAGTTTTATTTTACCTGATACAAAGCCAAAGAGGTTCACATATCATGTTTTAAATCAAGGGCACATTCAACCTTCCCATTTATCAAACTTTGTAACCAAATAGGGTAAAATCTCATTTTCGCATAAAGGGTCATTCCAATACTTTGGTTATACTGAATACAAAACAAAATATGTTCACATATCATGTTTTAAATCAAGGGACAATTTCAACCTTTCCATTTATTAAATTTGAAACCTTATAGGCTAATATCACTTTTTTGCGACAAGGGTGATCCCAATACTAAATTTTTACCAAGTTTAGAACCAAATTGGTTCAAATATCACGTTTCGCATCAAGGGACATCGAGGGACAAGCTCAACCTTCATATTTATCAAACATGTACTCATATAGGCTAAAATCTCATTTTTGCGCAAGGGTCATTCCAATACTTTAATTTTACCGAATACAAAACCAAATAGGTTCACATATCATGTTTTAAATCAAGGGACAATTTCAACTTATCCATTTATTAAATTTGCAACCATATAGGCTAATATCACTTTTTGGCAACAAGGGTCATCCCAATACTTTATTTTTACCGAGTTTAGAACCAAATAGGTTCAAATATCACGTTTCGCATCAAGGGACATCGAGGAACAAGCTCAACCTTCATATTTATCAAACATGTACTCATATAGGCTAAAATCTCATTTTTGCGCAAGGGTCATTCCAATACTTTCATTTTACCAAATACAAAACAAAATAGGTTCAAATATCATATTTTAAATCAAACGACAATTTCAACCTTTCCATTTATTAAATTTACAACCATATAGGCTAATATCACTTTTTTTGCGACAAGGGTCATCCCAATACTTTATATTTACCGAGTTTAGAACCAAATAGGTTCAAATATCACGTTTCGCATCAAGGGACATCGAGGGACAAGCTCAACCTTCATATTTATCAAACATTTACTCATATAGGCTAAAATCTCATTTTTGCGCAAGGGTCATTCCAATACTTTCATTTTACCAAATACAAAACAAAATAGGTTCAAATATCATATTTTAAATCAAACGACAATTTCAACCTTTCCATTTATTAAATTTACAACCATATAGGCTAATATCACTTTTTTTGCGACAAGGGTCATCCCAATACTTTATATTTACCGAGTTTAGAACCAAATAGGTTCAAATATCACGTTTCGCATCAAGGGACATCGAGGGACAAGCTCAACCTTCATATTTATCAAACATGTACTCATATAGGCTAAAATCTCATTTTTGCGCAAGGGTCATTCCAATACTTTAATTTTACCGAATACAAAACCAAATAGGTTCACATATCATGTTTTAAATCAAGGGACAATTTCAACTTATCCAGTTATTAAATTTGCAACCATATAGGCTAATATCACTTTTTGGCAACAAGGGTCATCCCAATACTTTATTTTTACCGAGTTTAGAACCAAATAGGTTCAAATATCACGTTTCGCATCAAGGGACATCGAGGAACAAGCTCAACCTTCATATTTATCAAACATGTACTCATATAGGGTAAAATCTCATTTTTACGCAATGGTCATTCCAATAGTTTTATTTTACCTGATACAAAGCCAAAGAGGTTCACATATCATGTTTTAAATCAAGGGCACATTCAACCTTCCCATTTATCAAACTTTGTAACCAAATAGGGTAAAATCTCATTTTCGCATAAAGGGTCATTCCAATACTTTGGTTATACTGAATACAAAACAAAATATGTTCACATATCATGTTTTAAATCAAGGGACAATTTCAACCTTTCCATTTATTAAATTTGAAACCTTATAGGCTAATATCACTTTTTTGCGACAAGGGTGATCCCAATACTAAATTTTTACCAAGTTTAGAACCAAATTGGTTCAAATATCACGTTTCGCATCAAGGGACATCGAGGGACAAGCTCAACCTTCATATTTATCAAACATGTACTCATATAGGCTAAAATCTCATTTTTACGCAATGGTCATTCCAATAGTTTTATTTTACCTAATACAAAACCAAAGAGGTTCACATATCATGTTTTAAATCAAGGGCACATTCAACCTTCCAATCTATCAAACTTTGTAACCAAATAGGGTAAAATCTCATTTTCGCAAATAGGGTCATTCCAATACTTTTGTTTTACCGAATACAAAACAAAATATGTTCACATATCATGTTTTAAATCAAGGGAAATGTTAACCTTCTTATTTCTCAAACTTGTAAGTATATAGCCCAAAATCTCATTTTCGCGACAAGGGACATTTCAATACTTTCATTTTACCGAATACAAAACCAAATATGATCACAAATCATGTGTTAAATCAAGGGACACATTCAACCTTCCCATTTATAAAATTTACCATATAGGCTAAATCACGTTTTTGAGACAAGGAACATTCCAAGACATTCATTTTACCAAATACAAAACAAAATATGTTCACATATCATGTTTTAAATCAAAGGAAAAGTTCAACCTTATTATCTCTCAAACATAGAGGCATATAGGCCAAAATCTCATTTTCGCGACAAGGAACATTCCAAGACTTTCATTTTACCAAATACAAAACAAAATAGGTTCAAATATCATATTTTAAATCAAACGACAATTTCAACCTTTCCATTTATTAAATTTACAACCATATAGGCTAATATCACTTTTTTTGCGACAAGGGTCATCCCAATACTTTATATTTGCCGAGTTTAGAACCAAATAGGTTCAAATATCACGTTTCGCATCAAGGTACATCGAGGGACAAGCTCAACCTTCATATTTATCAAACATTTACTCATATAGGCTAAAATCTCATTTTTGCGCAAGGGTCATTCCAATACTTTCATTTTACCAAATACAAAACAAAATAGGTTCAAATATCATATTTTAAATCAAACGACAATTTCAACCTTTCCATTTATTAAATTTACAACCATATAGGCTAATATCACTTTTTTTGCGACAAGGGTCATCCCAATACTTTATATTTACCGAGTTTAGAACCAAATAGGTTCAAATATCACGTTTCGCATCAAGGGACATCGAGGGACAAGCTCAACCTTCATATTTATCAAACATGTACTCATATAGGCTAAAATCTCATTTTTGCGCAAGGGTCATTCCAATACTTTAATTTTACTGAATACAAAACCAAATAGGTTCACATATCATGTTTTAAATCAAGGGACAATTTCAACTTATCCATTTATTAAATTTGCAACCATATAGGCTAATATCACTTTTTGGCAACAAGGGTCATCCCAATACTTTATTTTTACCGAGTTTAGAACCAAATAGGTTCAAATATCACGTTTCGCATCAAGGGACATCGAGGAACAAGCTCAACCTTCATATTTATCAAACATGTACTCATATAGGCTAAAATCTAATTTTTACGCAATGGTAATTCCAATAGTTTTATTTTACCTAATACAAAACCAAAGAGGTTCACATATCATGTTTTAAATCAAGGGCACATTCAACCTTCCCATTTATCAAACTTTGTAACCAAATAGGGTAAAATCTCATTTTCGCATAAAGGGTCATTCCAATACTTTGGTTATACTGAATACAAAACAAAATATGTTCACATATCATGTTTTAAATCAAGGGACAATTTCAACCTTTCCATTTATTAAATTTGAAACCTTATAGGCTAATATCACTTTTTTGCGACAAGGGTGATCCCAATACTAAATTTTTACCAAGTTTAGAACCAAATTGGTTCAAATATCACGTTTCGCATCAAGGGACATCGAGGGACAAGCTCAACCTTCATATTTATCAAACATGTACTCATATAGGCTAAAATCTCATTTTTGCGCAAGGGTCATTCCAATACTTTAATTTTACCGAATACAAAACCAAATAGGTTCACATATCATGTTTTAAATCAAGGGACAATTTCAACTTATCCAGTTATTAAATTTGCAACCATATAGGCTAATATCACTTTTTGGCAACAAGGGTCATCCCAATACTTTATTTTTACCGAGTTTAGAACCAAATTGGTTCAAATATCACGTTTCACATCAAGGGATATCGAGGGACAAGCTCAACCTTCATATTTATCAAACATGTACTCATATAGGGTAAAATCTCATTTTTACGCAATGGTCATTCCAATAGTTTTATTTTACCTGATACAAAGCCAAAGAGGTTCACATATCATGTTTTAAATCAAGGGCACATTCAACCTTCCCATTTATCAAACTTAGTCACCAAATAGGGTAAAATCTCATTTTCGCAAATAGGGTCATTCCAATACTTTTGTTTTACCGAATACAAAACAAAATATGTTCACATATCATGTTTTAAATCAAGGGAAATGTTAACCTTCTTATTTCTCAAACTTGTAAGTATATAGCCCAAAATCTCATTTTCGCGACAAGGGACAGTTCAATACTTTCATTTTACCGAATACAAAACCAAATACGGTCACAAATCATGTGTTAAATCAAGGGACACATTCAACCTTCCCATTTATAAAATTTACCATATAGGCTAAATCACGTTTTCGCGACAAGGAACATTCCAAGACATTCATTTTACCAAATACAAAACAAAATATGTTCACATATCATGTTTTAAATCAAAGGAAAAGTTCAACCTTATTATTTCTCAAACATAGAGGCATATAGACCAAAATCTCATTTTCGCGACAAGGAACATTCCAAGACTTTCATTTTACCAAATACAAAACAAAATAGGTTCAAATATCATATTTTAAATCAAACGACAATTTCAACCTTTCCATTTATTAAATTTACAACCATATAGGCTAATATCACTTTTTTTGCGACAAGGGTCATCCCAATACTTTATATTTACCGAGTTTAGAACCAAATAGGTTCAAATATCACGTTTCGCATCAAGGGACATCGAGGGACAAGCTCAACCTTCATATTTATCAAACATGTACTCATATAGGCTAAAATCTCATTTTTGCGCAAGGGTCATTCCAATACTTTAATTTTACCGAATACAAAACCAAATAGGTTCACATATCATGTTTTAAATCAAGGGACAATTTCAACTTATCCATTTATTAAATTTGCAACCATATAGGCTAATATCACTTTTTGGCAACAAGGGTCATCCCAATACTTTATTTTTACCGAGTTTAGAACCAAATAGGTTCAAATATCACGTTTCGCATCAAGGGACATCGAGGAACAAGCTCAACCTTCATATTTATCAAACATGTACTCATATAGGCTAAAATCTCATTTTTGCGCAAGGGTCATTCCAATACTTTCATTTTACCAAATACAAAACAAAATAGGTTCAAATATCATATTTTAAATCAAACGACAATTTCAACCTTTCCATTTATTAAATTTACAACCATATAGGCTAATATCACTTTTTTTGCGACAAGGGTCATCCCAATACTTTATATTTACCGAGTTTAGAACCAAATAGGTTCAAATATCACGTTTCGCATCAAGGGACATCGAGGGACAAGCTCAACCTTCATATTTATCAAACATTTACTCATATAGGCTAAAATCTCATTTTTGCGCAAGGGTCATTCCAATACTTTCATTTTACCAAATACAAAACAAAATAGGTTCAAATATCATATTTTAAATCAAACGACAATTTCAACCTTTCCATTTATTAAATTTACAACCATATAGGCTAATATCACTTTTTTTGCGACAAGGGTCATCCCAATACTTTATATTTACCGAGTTTAGAACCAAATAGGTTCAAATATCACGTTTCGCATCAAGGGACATCGAGGGACAAGCTCAACCTTCATATTTATCAAACATGTACTCATATAGGCTAAAATCTCATTTTTGCGCAAGGGTCATTCCAATACTTTAATTTTACCGAATACAAAACCAAATAGGTTCACATATCATGTTTTAAATCAAGGGACAATTTCAACTTATCCAGTTATTAAATTTGCAACCATATAGGCTAATATCACTTTTTGGCAACAAGGGTCATCCCAATACTTTATTTTTACCGAGTTTAGAACCAAATAGGTTCAAATATCACGTTTCGCATCAAGGGACATCGAGGAACAAGCTCAACCTTCATATTTATCAAACATGTACTCATATAGGGTAAAATCTCATTTTTACGCAATGGTCATTCCAATAGTTTTATTTTACCTGATACAAAGCCAAAGAGGTTCACATATCATGTTTTAAATCAAGGGCACATTCAACCTTCCCATTTATCAAACTTTGTAACCAAATAGGGTAAAATCTCATTTTCGCATAAAGGGTCATTCCAATACTTTGGTTATACTGAATACAAAACAAAATATGTTCACATATCATGTTTTAAATCAAGGGACAATTTCAACCTTTCCATTTATTAAATTTGAAACCTTATAGGCTAATATCACTTTTTTGCGACAAGGGTGATCCCAATACTAAATTTTTACCAAGTTTAGAACCAAATTGGTTCAAATATCACGTTTCGCATCAAGGGACATCGAGGGACAAGCTCAACCTTCATATTTATCAAACATGTACTCATATAGGCTAAAATCTCATTTTTACGCAATGGTCATTCCAATAGTTTTATTTTACCTAATACAAAACCAAAGAGGTTCACATATCATGTTTTAAATCAAGGGCACATTCAACCTTCCAATCTATCAAACTTTGTAACCAAATAGGGTAAAATCTCATTTTCGCAAATAGGGTCATTCCAATACTTTTGTTTTACCGAATACAAAACAAAATATGTTCACATATCATATTTTAAATCAAGGGAAATGTTAACCTTCTTATTTCTCAAACTTGTAAGTATATAGCCCAAAATATCATTTTCGCGACAAGGGACATTTCAATACTTTCATTTTACCGAATACAAAACCAAATATGATCACAAATCATGTGTTAAATCAAGGGACACATTCAACCTTCCCATTTATAAAATTTACCATATAGGCTAAATCACGTTTTTGAGACAAGGAACATTCCAAGACATTCATTTTACCAAATACAAAACAAAATATGTTCACATATCATGTTTTAAATCAAAGGAAAAGTTCAACCTTATTATCTCTCAAACATAGAGGCATATAGGCCAAAATCTCATTTTCGCGACAAGGAACATTCCAAGACTTTCATTTTACCAAATACAAAACAAAATAGGTTCAAATATCATATTTTAAATCAAACGACAATTTCAACCTTTCCATTTATTAAATTTACAACCATATAGGCTAATATCACTTTTTTTGCGACAAGGGTCATCCCAATACTTTATATTTGCCGAGTTTAGAACCAAATAGGTTCAAATATCACGTTTCGCATCAAGGTACATCGAGGGACAAGCTCAACCTTCATATTTATCAAACATTTACTCATATAGGCTAAAATCTCATTTTTGCGCAAGGGTCATTCCAATACTTTCATTTTACCAAATACAAAACAAAATAGGTTCAAATATCATATTTTAAATCAAACGACAATTTCAACCTTTCCATTTATTAAATTTACAACCATATAGGCTAATATCACTTTTTTTGCGACAAGGGTCATCCCAATACTTTATATTTACCGAGTTTAGAACCAAATAGGTTCAAATATCACGTTTCGCATCAAGGGACATCGAGGGACAAGCTCAACCTTCATATTTATCAAACATGTACTCATATAGGCTAAAATCTCATTTTTGCGCAAGGGTCATTCCAATACTTTAATTTTACTGAATACAAAACCAAATAGGTTCACATATCATGTTTTAAATCAAGGGACAATTTCAACTTATCCATTTATTAAATTTGCAACCATATAGGCTAATATCACTTTTTGGCAACAAGGGTCATCCCAATACTTTATTTTTACCGAGTTTAGAACCAAATAGGTTCAAATATCACGTTTCGCATCAAGGGACATCGAGGAACAAGCTCAACCTTCATATTTATCAAACATGTACTCATATAGGCTAAAATCTAATTTTTACGCAATGGTAATTCCAATAGTTTTATTTTACCTAATACAAAACCAAAGAGGTTCACATATCATGTTTTAAATCAAGGGCACATTCAACCTTCCCATTTATCAAACTTTGTAACCAAATAGGGTAAAATCTCATTTTCGCATAAAGGGTCATTCCAATACTTTGGTTATACTGAATACAAAACAAAATATGTTCACATATCATGTTTTAAATCAAGGGACAATTTCAACCTTTCCATTTATTAAATTTGAAACCTTATAGGCTAATATCACTTTTTTGCGACAAGGGTGATCCCAATACTAAATTTTTACCAAGTTTAGAACCAAATTGGTTCAAATATCACGTTTCGCATCAAGGGACATCGAGGGACAAGCTCAACCTTCATATTTATCAAACATGTACTCATATAGGCTAAAATCTCATTTTTACGCAATGGTCATTCCAATAGTTTTATTTTACCTAATACAAAACCAAAGAGGTTCACATATCATGTTTTAAATCAAGGGCACATTCAACCTTCCAATCTATCAAACTTTGTAACCAAGTAGGGTAAAATCTCATTTTCGCAAATAGGGTCATTCCAATACTTTTGTTTTACCGAATACAAAACAAAATATGTTCACATATCATGTTTTAAATCAAGGGAAATGTTAACCTTCTTATTTCTCAAACTTGTAAGTATATAGCCCAAAATCTCATTTTCGCGACAAGGGACATTTCAATACTTTCATTTTACCGAATACAAAACCAAATATGATCACAAATCATGTGTTAAATCAAGGGACACATTCAACCTTCCCATTTATAAAATTTACCATATAGGCTAAATCACGTTTTTGAGACAAGGAACATTCCAAGACATTCATTTTACCAAATACAAAACAAAATATGTTCACATATCATGTTTTAAATCAAAGGAAAAGTTCAACCTTATTATCTCTCAAACATAGAGGCATATAGGCCAAAATCTCATTTTCGCGACAAGGAACATTCCAAGACTTTCATTTTACCAAATACAAAACAAAATAGGTTCAAATATCATATTTTAAATCAAACGACAATTTCAACCTTTCCATTTATTAAATTTACAACCATATAGGCTAATATCACTTTTTTTGCGACAAGGGTCATCCCAATACTTTATATTTACCGAGTTTAGAACCAAATAGGTTCAAATATCACGTTTCGCATCAAGGGACATCGAGGGACAAGCTCAACCTTCATATTTATCAAACATTTACTCATATAGGCTAAAATCTCATTTTTGCGCAAGGGTCATTCCAATACTTTAATTTTACCGAATACAAAACCAAATAGGTTCACATATCATGTTTTAAATCAAGGGACAATTTCAACTTATCCATTTATTAAATTTGCAACCATATAGGCTAATATCACTTTTTTGCAACAAGGGTCATCCCAATATATATTTTTACCGAGTTTAGAACCAAATAGGTTCAAATATCACGTTTCGCATCAAGGGACATCGAGGGACAAACTCAACCTTCATATTTATCAAACATGTACTCATATAGGCTAAAATCTCATTTTTACACAAGGGTCATTCCAATAGTTTCATTTTACCGAATACAAAACCAAATAGGTTCACATATCATGTTTTAAATCAAGGGCACATTCAACCTTCCCATTTATCAAACTTTGTAACCAAATAGGGTAAAATCTCATTTTCGCATAAAGGGTCATTCCAATACTTTCGTTTTAATGAATACAAAACAAAATATGTTCACATATCATGTTTTAAATCAAGGGACAATTTCAACCTTTCCATTTATTAAATTTTCAACCTTATAGGCTAATATCACTTTTTTGCAACAAGGTGATCCCAATACTAAATTTTTACCGAGTTTAGAACCAAATTGGTTCAAATATCACGTTTCCAATCAAGGGATATCGAGGGACAAGCTCAACCTTCATATTTATCAAACATGTACTCATATAGGGTAAAATCTCATTTTTACGCAATGGTCATTCCAATAGTTTTATTTTACCTGATACAAAGCCAAAGAGGTTCACATATCATGTTTTAAATCAAGGGCACATTCAACCTTCCCATTTATCAAACTTTGTCACCAAATAGGGTAAAATCTCATTTTCGCAAATAGGGTCATTCCAATACTTTTGTTTTACCGAATACAAAACAAAATATGTTCACATATCATGTTTTAAATCAAGGGAAATGTTAACCTTCTTATTTCTCAAACTTGTAAGTATATAGCCCAAAATCTCATTTTCGCGACAAGGGACATTTCAATACTTTCATTTTACCGAATACAAAACCAAATACGATCACAAATCATGTGTTAAATCAAGGGACACATTCAACCTTCCCATTTATAAAATTTACCATATAGGCTAAATCACGTTTTCGCGACAAGGAACATTCCAAGACATTCATTTTACCAAATACAAAACAAAATATGTTCACATATCATGTTTTAAATCAAAGGAAAAGTTCAACCTTATTATTTCTCAAACATAGAGGCATATAGGCCAAAATCTCGTTTTCGCGACAAGGAACATTCCAACACTTTCATTTTACCAAATACAAAACAAAATAGGTTCAAATATCATATTTTAAATCAAACGACAATTTCAACCTTTCCATTTATTAAATTTACAACCATATAGGCTAATATCACTTTTTTTGCGACAAGGGTCATCCCAATACTTTATATTTACCGAGTTTAGAACCAAATAGGTTCAAATATCACATTTCGCATCAAGGGACATCGATGGACAAGCTCAACCTTCATATTTTTCAAACATGCACTCATATAGGCTAAAATCTCATTTTTGCGCAAGGGTCATTCCAATACTTTAATTTTACCGAATACAAAACCAAATAGGTTCACATATCATGTTTTAAATCAAGGGACAATTTCAACTTATCCATTTATTAAATTTGCAACCATATAGGCTAATATCACTTTTTTGCAACAAGGGTCATCCCAATACTTTATTTTTACCGAGTTTAGAACCAAATAGGTTCAAATATCACGTTTCGCATCAAGGGACATCGAGGGACAAACTCAACCTTCATATTTATCAAACATGTACTCATATAGGCTAAAATCTCATTTTTACACAAGGGTCATTCCAATAGTTTCATTTTACCGAATACAAAACCAAATAGGTTCACATATCATGTTTTAAATCAAGGGCACATTCAACCTTCCCATTTATCAAACTTTGTAACCAAATAGGGTAAAATCTCATTTTCGCATAAAGGGTCATTCCAATACTTTCGTTTTAATGAATACAAAACAAAATATGTTCACATATCATGTTTTAAATCAAGGGACAATTTCAACCTTTCCATTTATTAAATTTGCAACCTTATAGGCTAATATCACTTTTTTGCGACAAGGGTGATCCCAATACTAAATTTTTACCGAGTTTAGAACCAAATTGGTTCAAATATCACGTTTCGCATCAAGAGATATCGAGGGACAAGCTCAACCTTCATATTTATCAAACATGTACTCATATAGGCTAAAATCTCATTTTTACGCAATGGTCATTCCAATAGTTTTATTTTACCTAATACAAAACCAAAGAGGTTCACATATCATGTTTTAAATCAAGGGCACATTCAACCTTCGAATCTATCAAACTTTGTAACCAAATAGGGTAAAATCTCATTTTCGCAAATAGGGTCATTCCAATACTTTTGTTTTACCGAATACAAAACAAAATATGTTCACATATCATGTTTTAAATCAAGGGAAATGTTAACCTTCTTATTTCTCAAACTTGTAAGTATATAGCCCAAAATCTCATTTTCGCGACAAGGGACATTTCAATACTTTCATTTTACCGAATACAAAACCAAATATGATCACAAATCATGTGTTAAATCAAGGGACACATTCAACCTTCCCATTTATAAAATTTACCATATAGGCTTGTCATACCCTCATTTTGGATCTAAAAATACTCTTTCAAATCTCCTGCTATTTTCTAATACTTCCGAATTCACCATGTTTTCTACTGTACTTCAACTGCATACATTACTACTTCAGTCTTTTAAATTTTTGCATAAAATCATACAAAAGGGCATTTTGGTCATTTCCTACAAAGGAACCCATTCTCAGTCCCTACAATTTGTCCCTGAGTCTTTTCAACTGATTTGCATAAATCTTTAATCAAATTTGTACCAAAACCATCTAGTTTGCATCTGAGTCGGTTTGAGTCGTTTTTGCCCCAGGGGCATTTTAGTCTTTTCACATTATTCAAATTTTGGGCAGAGAGGTATTTTAAAATACCTCATTTGTGGTAGTTTGTTCGTTTTAGTCCGTTTTGTCAATTTTAATTGTTCCACTTTACGTTGCATTTCAAATTACTTTTTTTACCAATTTTATTAATTTTGCATTTTTAGTCCAAAACCTTTATAAAATTGCTATCCAGTCCAAATGTCAAATTTTATTGCATTTTAGTCCCAGTCTATTTTCTTTTACTTCTTTTTAAACAGTCCAAATTTTAAATTGCAAAACAGTCCTGATTTTTACAATAATTGCAAAACAGCCCAATTTTTTTACACAATTGCAGATTGGTCCAATTTTAAGTCCAGAAGCCACGCAAGCAGTTCCAATCCACGTGGCAGTCTCCCATTGGCTCACAGGCACACATGGCAGCCTATAAAAGCCACACAGTGTCAGAATCAGAGTCAGATCCATTTTTTTTCCAGCGCCACATCAGCACAAACAACTCACATTTTTCTCTCTCATGTTAGTTAGATCAAAACCATAACAGAATTCAGTTGGGAAGAAGAACTTCAAGCTCTCAGAGATTCAACAATGGTGAATCTTCATCATTGAGCGATTTCTCCCTGCAATTCCAACGCGAATTCACTGCTAGGGGCAGCAAACTCAAGCGTGATCACAGAAGGAGAGTTTGAGAAGAAGAGGGAAAGAGATTCAAGGTTCAGAACCGGTTCAGAGAAGAAAAGAGGAAGAAGAACGAAAATTCACAGATTCCGAACCATTCAAGGAGGAGAAGGAGCAATTACCAGTTTATTTCCGGATTTCAAAGAGAATCAACACAAAAACAGAATCAATTCAAGGATTTCCGAAGAATCAAATCAAAATTCCGGATAAAGCCAGGTAAAATCGCAAAACTTACCCCTTTGTTTCGTTCAAAGTTCACAACGAGCCATGAAACAACGTAGAACAGCGCGAATCCGTGGAGTTTTGGTTCGGAACGACAAACCCTAACCTTTTTCTGAAAAAATTTCAAGATTCCAAGGTTTACAACGTTGATTCATCGTTGTAAACCAACGAATCAACAGATGAAAGCACATAGAAAGAAGATTCGAACCAAGAAAACGAACCAAAACCGTACGGATTCCGCGAACAAAAGTTCAAGATCTACGGTGATTCAGTTCATGCATGTAAGTTCCAGCCATGGATTCATGATTAGAACAACTAGATGAAGCTTTTGAGCCATAGATTACTTGTTTCTGGGTTGGATCTTGAAAACTAGGGTTAGGGTTCATAAGATGAGAGAACGGCGGAGAGGAGAAGAGAAGAAAGAGAAAAATAGCACCAAAATGAAAAGAAACGGGCGTGAGGCCCTTTATATACATGTCTGGGTCGGGTTGACCCAAACCCGACCCACTCTCTTCTCACTCTCAGCCGTTTGATTCAGATCCTGATGGATCTGGATCAATCCAACGCTCCTGGAGCGTTAGTTTGATCCGGATCCATCAGATCCGTGGGTTTGGGCCTTTTACCCACAAGCTTTTGGCTCTCTTTCAGTTTCTTGTTTTTTTTCTTGCTATTTACACCTTTTTCTTGCTACCTGAACCTCTATGCGTGTTAAATTCTTACAAAAAATTCCTAAAAAATTTACCATGTGTTTCTTAATATATTTTCATTGTTTGGTGGTGTTTTCATACTTTAAGATGAATAAAAAACATGTGCGCTAATAATTTTTTTGGGTTCGTATGTTTTGATATTTTTGTGAATTTTCTCGCACTATTTTGGATCCAATTTTTGCTCTATGGAGTTGATACTTGATGCATGATTTTTGAGACGTGTTCATCTCTGAATTTATGCTATCCCTACATTCTTGCATGCCTAATTGACAAATTCTTTAGGTTTCAAACTTAATGGATCATTTCTTGCTTTACGAGTTAATTCTTAATCCTCTAATGCATGCGTTCAATAAGGACCCCTATTTCGCAAGTTTGCTTACAATCCATGATGCTACCATTTTGTTTGTTGACTTCTCTTTGCAAGTTTAATTGAAGGCTTCACTTTGGTCAAGTTTAATTGCTAATTTTGCAATATAATTTGTTGTTGAAATGTGTTGGTTTCGGGGTTTAGTGTGACCTATAATTTCTCTTTGATTCTTGAAATGTTTTCTTTGAAAAGGGGGTGCTGTTTTGGTAAAGGTTATAGGTCTTGAAACTTGGTGTAAATTTTAGGTTTTAGTTTGGTGTCATTGGCTTTATTTTGGGTGTTTGATCTCTTGCATTTTGCTTAATGTTTTAGTTATGTTCGCTTCATTTTTTCAATTAGTTTAGTGCTTTGTTAAATAAATTCCATCCACTATGCATTGCTATTCATGCTATCATTCCTAATTTCATTACTAACCTTTTGTTCTATGTCCCATGCACATTGCAAGCATTGTCTCACTCTCATTTGCTTTTCTCCCTTTAGTCACCATTATGTAATGTTCTATTTGATTCATGTAATGTTTTAGGTTTAGTTTATTTTCTTTAATTCCATGCAAGACTATAGAATGTAAAATAGGACCCGATGTAAAGGACACGGACTATGATGATGTACACCGACACATGCACCGACACATGCACACACGTTGTATGACTTTCCGCTAGATGTATGCGTAGGAAGCGTAAAACCTAGGAAAACTTGTCATTTCTTCACCAAAAAATCAACATATAACTCAAACTATTTTGCAATGAAATGAGGTCAAAACCTCATCCTTTTTCTTTTCACTTTCTTAATCAAAAAATCAAAATGAACACTAATTTCCAACTTTAACCATTTCTTGTAAATAAATTGGACCAACCTCATTGCTTTCAATTCTAATGCCTTTACGGCCTCCTTCCATTCTTCAAAACCATTTTTCAAAACTAAAAAGAACAAAACTCACAAAAATATTTTGGAAGAGAACTACATGGAATTTTGATCCCTTAAAAGGGTATGTAGGCAAGGGATTCACATCTCTCCAAGTCCAATAAAATAAAATCCAACTTTCTCCCTCTCATTCTTAAAACCAATTTCTTTTACAAGTAGCAATAAAAATAAATCATAAACATAAAGCGTAGTAGAATGGTTCCTATAGGATACTATAGTCACCGCGGGTGCCTAATACCTTCCCGTGGTGAAATCAGCCCCGAACTTAGGATTTCTAAGGTTTTCTCGATTTTACCTTCCCCAAAAAAAATAGAAACATCAATGATCGAAAGGTTCAAATCCAATTAATGATTTGACACCCGAAAATCGCGATGACAGAAATGGCGACTTCACTGGGGACTTTTAGGGCTACGCCTAGTTTTACACGCTTGATATTTTATGATTTGCTTTATTGTTATATGTAAAATTTTCTTGTGTACGTGTGGGGTGAGAATATCAAAAGCCCTATACCCGGGCTGAGTAAACTTAAGATTAGGAAGAGATATAATCGACAATCCATTCCGGGGGTTGCCTCGTGCATTGGATTACGCGATCAATCTCACATAGCCGAGGCATTTTGGAGGTGATGTTGTCGGCGTGTGTTGTCATGCTTAGGCACTTTACTTCCAATTGACCGATGAAGGCTATGGACCGTAGTTACCAAACCCATCCTTGGCCTTTCTTAGGACGTAGTGCGGTGGCTAAACCGAGCGTTGCCTCGAAATTTAGTCGTCACGCGATACTACACCCAAACTAAACCTTCTTACGGATAATCATGGACAAGCGTCGCTTTGTACTACCGTGATGTACGCAAGAGAGGTTGTGGTTTGGGAACTTTATAGAACCTTGGTCACTATTATCCAAAGCCTTAGTTTCACCGGACACCGTGTCCACTTGTTACCTTAGCCCACCGTGCTCTCCCATTATTTAAAACCATGCATACATGCATTCATGCATAAATTTTGTTTTACATGCATTTATCAAGGGGTATAGACAAACTAAAATTCTTTGCAAATATGAGCAGGCATGAAGAGGACTAAGTCTTACAAGTTCAAAGAAGTTGATTTAGCTAGCCTAAGGGAGTTGGCACTCAAAGTTAAGAATCCGGTTGGGTTTCGTCTCCGATACGGTGGTTTGCTTGGTATTCTCCGGACTAATGTAGAAGAGAAGCTGGTGCACACTCTAGTGCAATTCTACGACCCGGTTTTCCGTTGTTTCACTTTCCCGGATTTTCAGTTGGTTCCTACGCTGGAGGCTTATTCTTGTTTATTGGGTCTACCTATAGCTGAAAGGGTACCGTTCACGGGCCCAGGATCTTCTCTTACTCCTCTGGTTATTGCTAAGGATCTTTATCTCAAGACTTCCGAGGTGTCTAAGAATCTTATCACGAAATCTCACATTCAGGGCTTCACTTCAAAGTACTTACTTGAGCGGGCTAATCTCGAATCTACTTGTCAGGACACTCTTGAGGCTATTCTTGCACTACTCATCTATGGGCTCATTCTCTTTCCGAATCTCGACAACTTCGTGGACATGAATGCTATTGAGATCTTCCATTCCAGGAATCCGGTTCCTACTTTGTTAGCTGACACATACCATGCCATCCATGATCGGACTCTCAAGGGTCGTGGGTTTATTCTTTGCTGCATACCTCTTCTATATAGGTGGTTTATTTCTCACCTCCCGAGTTCCTTCCATGCCAACACGGAGGATTGGTCTTATTCGCAGCGGATTATGGCTCTTACTCCCGATGAGGTGGTTTGGATCACTCCAGCAGCTCGAGTCAAGGAGATTATTACTGGTTGTGGGGATTTCCTCAATGTACCTCTTCTCGGTACCCGGGGGGGAATCAACTATAATCCCGAATTAGCCATGAGACAGTTTGGTTTTCCTATGAGAGCGAAGCCCATCAACCTTGCTACATCTCAGGAGTTCTTTTACTATTCCAATGCTCCCACCGGGCAAAGGAAAGCTTTTACAGATGCTTGGTCTAAGGTTCGTAGGAAAGATGTGAAGCATTTGGGTGTGAGATCCGGTATAGCTCATGAGGCCTATACTCAGTGGGTGATAGATCGAGCCGAAGAGATTGGCATGCCTTACCCTGCTGTGAGGCATGTATCTGCATCTACTCCGTCTAGACCATTACCGTTGCTTCCCGCAACTCAAGAGATGTATCAGGAGCATCTAGCTATGGAGAGTGAGGAGAAGCGAGCATGGAAAGCCCGTTACAGTGAGGCTGAGAACTTGATCATGACTTTGGATGGCAGAGACGAGCAGAAAGATCATGAGAACCGAATGCTGAAGAAGGAGCTAGCCAAGGTTAGGAAAGAGCTTAAGGAGAAGGATGATTTATTGAGGAGAGACTCCAGAAGAGTCAGAGGTCGTCGAGATTTCTTTGCTAGTTATTGTGGTTCAGCTTCAGACTCAGATTCCGAATACTACCCAGCCACTCCTTAGCTCTGGATGATAGGATTGCTATTATGTTATTTGTTCAGCTTATATTGGCTCAGTGTATCAAAACAACTTGCTTTGAATAATTTGTTAGTCCGATAATGTTTGCAAAGAATCCTAATTTGTCTAAAAAACCCTTTGATAACGAAAAGAGTCATTTTTGCATCTGCATTTGCACATATCATGCATCATATGCATCATTCATCGGTCACAAAAACTTCCAAGTGCTCATTGTCTCCTGGTTCTTCTGCCGCAGTTTGAAAAATGGCTCGTGCTCAGTGGGTCTAAGCCCGTGTTTGTTGTACTAGGGGGCATGGCAAAGAACTGGAACGTTATCAATCTCCCTGTGTCTGTGCATGATTCTAAGTAATATGTCTTGCTGTTTAGGCTTTGTTTTCAAAATAACAATCCTTCCGTCTTGCCCGAGGCGGAAGTGACCTTTTTGTAAAGGGCATGTTTGTTCCGACATCACCATTATCAATAAAAAACGTCGTTTCTTTCACGACTCTTTTTCTTTCTTTAATGCTTTTCCCTTGGAAATAATGGTAATGCCAGAAAAAACCAAAACATCTGTGTTTTCTTATTAATTTCAAAGATCTGCATGAAAACTATTTTCTAAAATCATCCAATCATGTCACGCAGATCGAACCAAAATAAACCCGTTGAACACGGTAACTCTATGCTTCTCCAAACTGTTGAATCCCCGGTATTCGAGACCGAAGATGAGGATAGTGATGATATACCAGATGAGATTGCCCGATTACTTGAGCAAGAAGAGAAGACCATTCGGCCTCATCAGGAGGAGATCGAGCTAATCAACTTGGGTACTAAGGATAACAAAAGAGAGATCAAAGTCGGTGCTGCCTTGGAGGAGGAGGTCAAGAAAAGGATCTTCCAACTTCTCCGGGAGTACTCAGACATTTTCGCATGGTCGTATGAAGACATGCCAGGTTTGGATCCTCAGATTGTGGAACATCGGATACCGACAAAACCAGACTGTCCTCCTGTCAGGCAAAAGTTGAGACGGACTCGGCCAGACATGGCTCTGAAGATCAAAGCGGAAGTGCAGAAACAGATCGATGCGGGCTTTCTCATGACAGTTGAATATCCTGAATGGGTTGCTAACATCGTACCAGTACCGAAGAAAGATGGTAAGGTTCGGATGTGTGTTGACTACAGAGATTTGAACAGAGCAAGCTTGAAGGACAATTTCCCACTGCCTCACATCGACGTGCTTGTTGACAATACTGCCCAGTGCAAGGTGTTCTCCTTCATGGACGGTTTTTCTGGCTATAACCAAATCAAAATGTCACCCAAAGACAGGGAGAAGACGTCGTTCATCACTCCATGGGGAACTTTCTGCTGCAAAGCGATGCCGTTCGGTCTAATAAATGCTGGTGCTACCTACCAAAGGGGGATGACCACGTTGTTCCATGACATGATTCACAAGGAGGTTGAAGTGTATGTAGATGACATGATTGTCAAGTCAAGCAATGAAGAACAACACGTTGAATATTTGGCTAAGATGTTTGAAAGGTTGAGGAAGTACAAGCTTCGGCTGAACCCAAACAAGTGTACATTCGGTGTTAGGTCTGGGAAGTTGCTAGGCTTCATTGTCAGCCAAAAAGGCATTGAAGTAGACCCAGACAAAGTCCGGGCCATCCGCGAGATGCCGGCCCCGCAAACTGAGAAGCAGGTCAGAGGGTTCCTCGGGCGTTTGAACTACATCTCCAGATTTATATCCCACATGACTGCGACTTGCGGGCCGATTTTCAAGTTGCTCAGAAAGAATCAACCTGTAGTATGGAATGATGAATGCCAAGAAGCTCTCGACAACATCAAGAGTTATCTGCTAGAACCTCCTATCCTCGTTCCGCCGGTGGAGGGAAGGCCTTTGATTATGTATCTGTCAGTGTTGGACGAGTCTATGGGATGTGTGCTCGGTCAGCAAGATGAGACTGGAAAGAAAGAGCATGCAATCTACTATTTGAGCAAGAAATTCACCGATTGTGAGATTCGGTATACAATGCTCGAGAAGACCTGCTGTGCCTTGGCCTGGGCTGCCAAACGCCTGCGGCATTATTTGATAAATCATACAACTTGGTTGATATCCCGGATGGATCCAATCAAGTACATCTTTGAGAAACCGGCTGTCACTGGAAAAATTTCACGTTGGCAAATGTTACTGTCAGAGTATGATATTGTGTTTAAAGCTCAGAAAGCCATTAGAGGGAGTATCCTGGCTGACCATCTTGCTTGCCAACCGCTTGATGATTATCAACCTTTGAAGTTCGATTTTCCAGATGAAGAGGTCATGTTTCTGAAATCGAGAGACTGTGAAGAACCACCGATCGGTGAAGGTCCAGACCCTGATAGCAAGTGGGGATTGGTCTTTGATGGTGCTGTTAATGCTTATGGCCGAGGAATTGGCGCAGTAATTGTGGCTCCGCAAGGGCATCACATCCCTTTCACAGCCCGGATTGTGTTTGAATGCACCAACAACGTGGCCGAATATGAAGCGTGCATCCTGGGAATTGAAGAAGCCATCGATATGAGAATCAAGCACCTCGACATCTATGGAGACTCTGCACTAGTCATCAACCAGATAAAGGGAGAATGGGAGACCCATCATGCCAATTTGATCCCTTACCGTGATTATGCAAGGCGTCTGTTAACGTATTTTACAAAGGTCGAGTTGCACCACATCCCCCGAGAGGAGAACCAGATGGCCGATGCTCTTGCTACCTTATCTTCTATGCTTCAAGTGAACCATTGGAATCATGTGCCGATGATCAAAGTACAACGCTTGGATCGGCCCGCTCATGTGTTCACTGTCAATGATGCAATCATACAGACAGGTTCAAGCGGAATCGATGTCAAACCCTGGTATTATGATATCAAACAATTTCTGCAAAGCCGTGAGTATCCGCCAGGTGCTTCCAACAAAGACAAAAAGACGATGCGCAGGCTGGCTAGCAAGTTCCTGCTGGATGGTGATGTCCTGTACAAAAGGAATTTCGATATGGTGTTATTAAGATGTGTTGACGAAGGTGAAGCAGAACGGCTAATGCACGATGTGCACGATGGCACCTTTGGGACCCACGCATCGGGGCACGTTATGTCTAGAAAGCTGGTGAGAGCTGGTTACTATTGGATTACCATGGAGCGCGATTGCTATCAATACGCCAGGAAGTGCCACAAATGTCAAGTATATGCTGATAAGATCCATGTGCCTCCGCACGCTCTTAATGTTATGTCTTCTCCGTGGCCTTTCTCTATGTGGGGCATTGATATGATCGGAAGAATTGAGCCGAAAGCTTCAAACGGTCATCGTTTCATTCTGGTAGCAATCGATTATTTCACCAAATGGGTCGAAGCTGCATCATATGCCAATGTAACCAAGCAAGTGGTGGTTAAATTCATCAAGAACAATATCATCTGTCGGTATGGTGTCCCTAGCAAGATCATCACTGACAACGGTACCAACTTGAACAATGACATGGTGCAGGCCTTATGCGAGAAATTCAAGATTGAACACCACAATTCTTCTCCTTACAGACCTCAGATGAATGGTGCAGTCGAGGCCGCCAATAAGAACATCAAGAAGATTGTGCAGAAGATGGTGACAACATACAAAGACTGGCATGAGATGTTACCTTATGCTCTACATGGCTACCGCACTACAGTTCGTAGTTCAACCGGAGCAACGCCTTTTTCTCTGGTGTACGGCATGGAAGCAGTCCTTCCATTGGAAGTGGAGATTCCATCTCTCCGTGTGATTATGGAAGCAAAGTTGTCTGAGGCGGAATGGTGCCAGAGTCGGTACGACCAGTTGAATTTGATTGAGGAAAGACGACTGGATGCCATGGCTCACGGTCAGATGTACCAAGCAAGGATGAAAAATGCTTTTGACAAGAAAGTCCGTCCTCGGGTGTTCAAAGAGGGTGAACTTGTGTTGAAAAGAAGAATGAGTCAGCAACCCGATCCAAGGGGCAAATGGACGCCTAACTATGAAGGACCTTATGTTGTCAAGAAGGCTTTCTCTGGCGGTGCTTTGATTCTCACACACATGGATGGTGTAGAACTTCCGAATCCTGTGAATGCCGATATAGTCAAGAAATACTTTGTCTAAGATATGAAAAGAACAGCGTGGTAGGTCGAAAACCCGAAAGGGCGGCCTAGGCAAAAATGCGCTTCCCGGTGGATCGAAAACCCGAAAGGGCGGTCCAGGCAAAATAAGGGACAAGAAACAAAATGTAAAAGCTCGCTGAGATTACATGTAACTCAGGCAAAAATGAGCGTCTCGATGAGCCGAAAACCCGAAAGGGCGGTTCATGCAAAATGAGATTGAAATAAAAGACAATTGACTATATCTGGCAAATTACCATTCCCCTTGGGATCTTTGCGATTGATGTTTGGGCTGTTCTCATCCGAGGTTCCGACGCCTGCGGATTCCAGAGTTTCAGATACCATAGCAGTTACTGTGTTCAATGTACCACCAACCAATAAAATTACCATTTTCCAGGCTTTGTAAATCTGTGGAGTCGCGCTTTTGGCCGACTATCACCCTTATACATTGATTTGAGCCTATGCTTTTGTTTGGCACTCACTTTCTATTCTATTTCCAAAGCTTTATACAAAAAGATTCTTTTTCTATGTTAATAATGGTGTGTCTGGAATAAACATTTTGAAAACTGAAAATTTTTTGAGTATTTTGAAAACAAGCCTGAACAGCTAGGTACATTCAAATGAACATGCATGAACAAAGATACATTGATATCAGTTCCAATTCAAGTTACTAGCAAGCCTTCCTTCCAGTGACGGTCTGTGGTCAATGGCAAGAATGAAAAAAACAGAATGAAAGGCATGAAAAATGAATATGCTCGCTAAGCTGAAAACCCGAAAGGGCGGCTTAGGCAAAAAATGAGCACCCCGATGGATTGACAACCTTCAGAGGCAATTCAGGCAAAAACAGGGGCAACACAAAAAAAAAAAAAAAAAAAAAACATATTCCCCGGTGGGTCGAAAGCCCGAAAGGGCGATCCAGGCAAAAATGGGATTATGAAAAAATGAAAAAACAAGCATGCAAAAGCATTGACCACAGATGCGATGACCAAAGCACTTACGTGACCGTCCCGACAAGCAGTGATACCATTCAAACTATTTTTCTCTACAATTTTACAGCTTCCTATCTTCAAGCGTTGGTCATGGTGCATCTCCCGACGACGGCATCCCCAGAAGAGGAACTTTTGCAAGTATATGTCCGAGTGCGAGCCATTACGTGCCCAATATTCCAATGATTTGTCTGTCTCTGCGGAATTGTGTCTACAAATTGCCAATCATCATGCATTCCAAAACATTCATACATGCATAATCATGCATCGTACATGTTCATGCATTTGATAAAATTGTCATGCTATTCATACGCATCTGCATTCTCAGTTCCTATGTCAATCTCAATCAGAATCAATCATGTCAACTGCAAATTTCTTCTGCTAACAATAAATGTCTACTGTCATGTCAATTTCAAAATGCAACGGTCCTGTCAAACATCCTTGTCAAATTCAAGCTCCTGCAGTTATGTCAATCAAATTCAATTCCTTTTCAAATACAATTTGCTTCTGTTATCGGTCAAGTAGCAAGTTCGCATCCAAGAACAGCTTGTACCAATTCTTTTAATATCCGCCGAGCGACCAGTTCAGATCCAAGAACAGCTCGTGCTTTCTATTTTGCTTTCTTTCAGCCAAGTAACCAGTTCGTGTCCAAGAACAGCTTGTGCTTTCTATGTTTTCTTTCAGCCAAGTGACTAGCTCAAATACAGGAGCAGCTTGCGCCTTCCGTCAATATTCCCGGTCAAGTGGCCAGTTCGCATCAAAGAACAGCTTGTACCTGTCAATTTGCTTTCGAGTCTCCCCAGTGAGTCTTGTTATCTTGTTATTCTGTTAATGTCAATCAGTCCCGCAATGGATACGACATATTCCTCTTTGCTACTCTGTTAATGTCAACCAGTCCCGCAATGGATACGACATATTCCTCTTTGCTACTCTGTTAATGTCAACCAGTCCCGCAATGGATACGACATATTCCTTTTTGCTATTCTGTTAATGTCAATCAATCCCGCAATGGATACGACATATTTTGTTAAACTCAATTCTCAGTTGTCTTGCATTCATAACACAAATGATTGCATGACATACATAACATTTGCAAATGTATTTTTACGCCCAAAATCAGTGCAATGTCGATATTTAAGTATCTTCGTCGTGTCAAGCCAAAGACTCCGTCTCTTGACTCTCCAAACGAAGAAGCTTAAATAGGGGCAGCTGTCATACCCTCATTTTGGATCTAAAAATACTCTTTCAAATCTCCTGCTATTTTCTAATACTTCCGAATTCACCATGTTTTCTACTGTACTTCAACTGCATACATTACTACTTCAGTCTTTTAAATTTTTGCATAAAATCATACAAAAGGGCATTTTGGTCATTTCCTACAAAGGAACCCATTCTCAGTCCCTACAATTTGTCCCTGAGTCTTTTCAACTGATTTGCATAAATCTTTAATCAAATTTGTACCAAAACCATCTAGTTTGCATCTGAGTCGGTTTGAGTCGTTTTTGCCCCAAGGGCATTTTAGTCTTTTCACATTATTCAAATTTTGGGCAGAGAGGTATTTTAAAATACCTCATTTGTGGTAGTTTGTTCGTTTTAGTCCGTTTTGTCAATTTTAATTGTTCCACTTTACGTTGCATTTCAAATTACTTTTTTTACCAATTTTATTAATTTTGCATTTTTAGTCCAAAACCTTTATAAAATTGCTATCCAGTCCAAATGTCAAATTTTATTGCATTTTAGTCCCAGCCTATTTTCTTTTACTTCTTTTTAAACAGTCCAAATTTTAAATTGCAAAACAGTCCTGATTTTTACAATAATTGCAAAACAGCCCAATTTTTTTACACAATTGCAGATTGGTCCAATTTTAAGTCCAGAAGCCACGCAAGCAGTTCCAATCCACGTGGCAGTCTCCCATTGGCTCACAGGCACACATGGCAGCCTATAAAAGCCACACAGTGTCAGAATCAGAGTCAGATCCATTTTTTTTCCAGCGCCACATCAGCACAAACAACTCACATTTTTCTCTCTCATGTTAGTTAGATCAAAACCATAACAGAATTCAGTTGGGAAGAAGAACTTCAAGCTCTCAGAGATTCAACAATGGTGAATCTTCATCATTGAGCGATTTCTCCCTGCAATTCCAACGCGAATTCACTGCTAGGGGCAGCAAACTCAAGCGTGATCACAGAAGGAGAGTTTGAGAAGAAGAGGGAAAGAGATTCAAGGTTCAGAACCGGTTCAGAGAAGAAAAGAGGAAGAAGAACGAAAATTCACAGATTCCGAACCATTCAAGGAGGAGAAGGAGAAATTACCAGTTTATTTCCGGATTTCAAAGAGAATCAACACAAAAACAGAATCAATTCAAGGATTTCCGAAGAATCAAATCAAAATTCCGGATAAAGCCAGGTAAAATCGCAAAACTTACCCCTTTGTTTCGTTCAAAGTTCACAACGAGCCATGAAACAACGTAGAACAGCGCGAATCCGTGGAGTTTTGGTTCGGAACGACAAACCCTAACCTTTTTCTGAAAAAATTTCAAGATTCCAAGGTTTACAACGTTGATTCATCGTTGTAAACCAACGAATCAACAGATGAAAGCACATAGAAAGAAGATTCGAACCAAGAAAACGAACCAAAACCGTACGGATTCCGCGAACAAAAGTTCAAGATCTACGGTGATTCAGTTCATGCATGTAAGTTCCAGCCATGGATTCATGATTAGAACAACTAGATGAAGCTTTTGAGCCATAGATTACTTGTTTCTGGGTTGGATCTTGAAAACTAGGGTTAGGGTTCATAAGATGAGAGAACGGCGGAGAGGAGAAGAGAAGAAAGAGAAAAATAGCACCAAAATGAAAAGAAACGGGCGTGAGGCCCTTTATATACATGTCTGGGTCGGGTTGACCCAAACCCGACCCACTCTCTTCTCACTCTCAGCCGTTTGATTCAGATCCTGATGGATCTGGATCAATCCAACGCTCCTGGAGCGTTAGTTTGATCCGGATCCATCAGATCCGTGGGTTTGGGCCTTTTACCCACAAGCTTTTGGCTCTCTTTCAGTTTCTTGTTTTTTTTCTTGCTATTTACACCTTTTTCTTGCTACCTGAACCTCTATGCGTGTTAAATTCTTACAAAAAATTCCTAAAAAATTTACCATGTGTTTCTTAATATATTTTCATTGTTTGGTGGTGTTTTCATACTTTAAGATGAATAAAAAACATGTGCGCTAATAATTTTTTTGGGTTCGTATGTTTTGATATTTTTGTGAATTTTCTCGCACTATTTTGGATCCAATTTTTGCTCTATGGAGTTGATACTTGATGCATGATTTTTGAGACGTGTTCATCTCTGAATTTATGCTATCCCTACATTCTTGCATGCCTAATTGACAAATTCTTTAGGTTTCAAACTTAATGGATCATTTCTTGCTTTACGAGTTAATTCTTAATCCTCTAATGCATGCGTTCAATAAGGACCCCTATTTCGCAAGTTTGCTTACAATCCATGATGCTACCATTTTGTTTGTTGACTTCTCTTTGCAAGTTTAATTGAAGGCTTCACTTTGGTCAAGTTTAATTGCTAATTTTGCAATATAATTTGTTGTTGAAATGTGTTGGTTTCGGGGTTTAGTGTGACCTATAATTTCTCTTTGATTCTTGAAATGTTTTCTTTGAAAAGGGGGTGCTGTTTTGGTAAAGGTTATAGGTCTTGAAACTTGGTGTAAATTTTAGGTTTTAGTTTGGTGTCATTGGCTTTATTTTGGGTGTTTGATCTCTTGCATTTTGCTTAATGTTTTAGTTATGTTCGCTTCATTTTTTCAATTAGTTTAGTGCTTTGTTAAATAAATTCCATCCACTATGCATTGCTATTCATGCTATCATTCCTAATTTCATTACTAACCTTTTGTTCTATGTCCCATGCACATTGCAAGCATTGTCTCACTCTCATTTGCTTTTCTCCCTTTAGTCACCATTATGTAATGTTCTATTTGATTCATGTAATGTTTTAGGTTTAGTTTATTTTCTTTAATTCCATGCAAGACTATAGAATGTAAAATAGGACCCGATGTAAAGGACACGGACTATGATGATGTACACCGACACATGCACCGACACATGCACACACGTTGTATGACTTTCCGCTAGATGTATGCGTAGGAAGCGTAAAACCTAGGAAAACTTGTCATTTCTTCACCAAAAAATCAACATATAACTCAAACTATTTTGCAATGAAATGAGGTCAAAACCTCATCCTTTTTCTTTTCACTTTCTTAATCAAAAAATCAAAATGAACACTAATTTCCAACTTTAACCATTTCTTGTAAATAAATTGGACCAACCTCATTGCTTTCAATTCTAATGCCTTTACGGCCTCCTTCCATTCTTCAAAACCATTTTTCAAAACTAAAAAGAACAAAACTCACAAAAATATTTTGGAAGAGAACTACATGGAATTTTGATCCCTTAAAAGGGTATGTAGGCAAGGGATTCACATCTCTCCAAGTCCAATAAAATAAAATCCAACTTTCTCCCTCTCATTCTTAAAACCAATTTCTTTTACAAGTAGCAATAAAAATAAATCATAAACATAAAGCGTAGTAGAATGGTTCCTATAGGATACTATAGTCACCGCGGGTGCCTAATACCTTCCCGTGGTGAAATCAGCCCCAAACTTAGGATTTCTAAGGTTTTCTCGATTTTACCTTCCCCAAAAAAAATAGAAACATCAATGATCGAAAGGTTCAAATCCAATTAATGATTTGACACCCGAAAATCGCGATGACAAGGCTAAATCACGTTTTTGAGACAAGGAACATTCCAAGACATTCATTTTACCAAATACAAAACAAAATATGTTCACATATCATGTTTTAAATCAAAGGAAAAGTTCAACCTTATTATCTCTCCAACATAGAGGCATATAGGCGAAAATCTCATTTTCGCGACAAGGAACATTCCAAGATTTTCATTTTACCAAATACAAAACAAAATAGGTTCAAATATCATATTTTAAATCAAACGACAATTTCAACCTTTCCATTTATTAAATTTACAACCATATAGGCTAATATCACTTTTTTTGCGACAAGGGTCATCCCAATACTTTATATTTACCGAGTTTAGAACCAAATAGGTTCAAATATCACGTTTCGCATCAAGGGACATCGAGGGACAAGCTCAACCTTCATATTTATCAAACATTTACTCATATAGGCTAAAATCTCATTTTTGCGCAAGGGTCATTCCAATACTTTAATTTTACCGAATACAAAACCAAATAGGTTCACATATCATGTTTTAAATCAAGGGACAATTTCATCTTATCCATTTATTAAACTTGCAACCATATAGGCTAATATCACTTTTTTGCAGCAAGGGTCATCCCAATATATATTTTTACCGAGTTTAGAACCAAATAGGTTCAAATATCACGTTTCGCATCAAGGGACATCGAGGGACAAACTCAACCTTCATATTTATCAAACATGTACTCATATAGGCTAAAATCTCATTTTTACACAAGGGTCATTCCAATAGTTTCATTTTACCGAATACAAAACCAAATAGGTTCACATATCATGTTTTAAATCAAGGGCACATTCAACCTTCCCATTTATCAAACTTTGTAACCAAATAGGGTAAAATCTCATTTTCGCATAAAGGGTCATTCCAATACTTTCGTTTTAATGAATACAAAACAAAATATGTTCACATATCATGTTTTAAATCAAGGGACAATTTCAACCTTTCCATTTATTAAATTTTCAACCTTATAGGCTAATATCACTTTTTTGCGACAAGGTGATCCCAATACTAAATTTTTACCGAGTTTAGAACCAAATTGGTTCAAATATCACGTTTCGCATCAAGGGACATCGAGGGACAAGCTCAACCTTCATATTTATCAAACATGTACTCATATAGGGTAAAATCTCATTTTTACGCAATGGTCATTCCAATAGTTTTATTTTACCTGATACAAAACAAAATATGTTCACATATCATGTTTTAAATCAAGGGAAATGTTAACCTTCTTATTTCTCAAACTTGTAAGTATATAGCCCAAAATCTCATTTTCGCGACAAGGGACATTTCAATACTTTCATTTTACCGAATACAAAACCAAATATGATCACAAATCATGTGTTAAATCAAGGGACACATTCAACCTTCCCATTTATAAAATTTACCATATAGGCTAAATCACGTTTTTGAGACAAGGAACATTCCAAGACATTCATTTTACCAAATACAAAACAAAATATGTTCACATATCATGTTTTAAATCAAAGGAAAAGTTCAACCTTATTATCTCTCCAACATAGAGGCATATAGGCGAAAATCTCATTTTCGCGACAAGGAACATTCCAAGATTGTCATTTTACCAAATACAAAACAAAATAGGTTCAAATATCATATTTTAAATCAAACGACAATTTCAACCTTTCCATTTATTAAATTTACAACCATATAGGCTAATATCACTTTTTTTGCGACAAGGGTCATCCCAATACTTTATATTTACCGAGTTTAGAACCAAATAGGTTCAAATATCACGTTTCGCATCAAGGGACATCGAGGGACAAGCTCAACCTTCATATTTATCAAACATTTACTCATATAGGCTAAAATCTCATTTTTGCGCAAGGGTCATTCCAATACTTTAATTTTACCGAATACAAAACCAAATAGGTTCACATATCATGTTTTAAATCAAGGGACAATTTCATCTTATCCATTTATTAAACTTGCAACCATATAGGCTAATATCACTTTTTTGCAACAAGGGTCATCCCAATATATATTTTTACCGAGTTTAGAACCAAATTGGTTCAAATATCACGTTTCGCATCAAGGGACATCGAGGGACAAGCTCAACCTTCATATTTATCAAACATGTAGTCATATAGGCTAAAATCTCATTTTTACACAAGGGTCATTCGAATAGTTTCATTTTACCGAATACAAAACCAAATAGGTTCACATATCATGTTTTAAATCAAGGGCACATTCAACCTTCCCATTTATCAAACTTTGTAACCAAATAGGGTAAAATCTCATTTTCGCATAAAGGGTCATTCCAATACTTTCGTTTTAATGAATACAAAACAAAATATGTTCACATATCATGTTTTAAATCAAGGGACAATTTCAACCTTTCCATTTATTAAATTTTCAACCTTATAGGCTAATATCACTTTTTTGCGACAAGGTGATCCCAATACTAAATTTTTACCGAGTTTAGAACCAAATTGGTTCAAATATCACGTTTCGCATCAAGGGACATCGAGGGACAAGCTCAACCTTCATATTTATCAAACATGTACTCATATAGGGTAAAATCTCATTTTTACGCAATGGTCATTCCAATAGTTTTATTTTACCTGATACAAAACAAAATATGTTCACATATCATGTTTTAAATCAAGGGAAATGTTAACCTTCTTATTTCTCAAACTTGTAAGTATATAGCCCAAAATCTCATTTTCGCGACAAGGGACATTTCAATACTTTCATTTTACCGAATACAAAACCAAATATGATCACAAATCATGTGTTAAATCAAGGGACACATTCAACCTTCCCATTTATAAAATTTACCATATAGGCTAAATCACGTTTTTGAGACAAGGAACATTCCAAGACATTCATTTTACCAAATACAAAACAAAATATGTTCACATATCATGTTTTAAATCAAAGGAAAAGTTCAACCTTATTATCTCTCCAACATAGAGGCATATAGGCGAAAATCTCATTTTCGCGACAAGGAACATTCCAAGATTGTCATTTTACCAAATACAAAACAAAATAGGTTCAAATATCATATTTTAAATCAAACGACAATTTCAACCTTTCCATTTATTAAATTTACAACCATATAGGCTAATATCACTTTTTTTGCGACAAGGGTCATCCCAATACTTTATATTTACCGAGTTTAGAACCAAATAGGTTCAAATATCACGTTTCGCATCAAGGGACATCGAGGGACAAGCTCAACCTTCATATTTATCAAACATTTACTCATATAGGCTAAAATCTCATTTTTGCGCAAGGGTCATTCCAATACTTTAATTTTACCGAATACAAAACCAAATAGGTTCACATATCATGTTTTAAATCAAGGGACAATTTCATCTTATCCATTTATTAAACTTGCAACCATATAGGCTAATATCACTTTTTTGCAACAAGGGTCATCCCAATATATATTTTTACCGAGTTTAGAACCAAATTGGTTCAAATATCACGTTTCGCATCAAGGGACATCGAGGGACAAGCTCAACCTTCATATTTATCAAACATGTAGTCATATAGGCTAAAATCTCATTTTTACACAAGGGTCATTCTAATAGTTTCATTTTACCGAATACAAAACCAAATAGGTTCACATATCATGTTTTAAATCAAGGGCACATTCAACCTTCCCATTTATCAAACTTTGTAACCAAATAGGGTAAAATCTCATTTTCGCATAAAGGGTCATTCCAATACTTTCGTTTTAATGAATACAAAACAAAATATGTTCACATATCATGTTTTAAATCAAGGGACAATTTCAACCTTTCCATTTATTAAATTTTCAACCTTATAGGCTAATATCACTTTTTTGCGACAAGGTGATCCCAATACTAAATTTTTACCGAGTTTAGAACCAAATTGGTTCAAATATCACGTTTCGCATCAAGGGACATCGAGGGACAAGCTCAACCTTCATATTTATCAAACATGTACTCATATAGGGTAAAATCTCATTTTTACGCAATGGTCATTCCAATAGTTTTATTTTACCTGATACAAAACAAAATATGTTCACATATCATGTTTTAAATCAAGGGAAATGTTAACCTTCTTATTTCTCAAACTTGTAAGTATATAGCCCAAAATCTCATTTTCGCGACAAGGGACATTTCAATACTTTCATTTTACCGAATACAAAACCAAATATGATCACAAATCATGTGTTAAATCAAGGGACACATTCAACCTTCCCATTTATAAAATTTACCATATAGGCTAAATCACGTTTTTGAGACAAGGAACATTCCAAGACATTCATTTTACCAAATACAAAACAAAATATGTTCACATATCATGTTTTAAATCAAAGGAAAAGTTCAACCTTATTATCTCTCCAACATAGAGGCATATAGGCGAAAATCTCATTTTCGCGACAAGGAACATTCCAAGATTTTCATTTTACCAAATACAAAACAAAATAGGTTCAAATATCATATTTTAAATCAAACGACAATTTCAACCTTTCCATTTATTAAATTTACAACCATATAGGCTAATATCACTTTTTTTGCGACAAGGGTCATCCCAATACTTTATATTTACCGAGTTTAGAACCAAATAGGTTCAAATATCACGTTTCGCATCAAGGGACATCGAGGGACAAGCTCAACCTTCATATTTATCAAACATTTACTCATATAGGCTAAAATCTCATTTTTGCGCAAGGGTCATTCCAATACTTTAATTTTACCGAATACAAAACCAAATAGGTTCACATATCATGTTTTAAATCAAGGGACAATTTCATCTTATCCATTTATTAAACTTGCAACCATATAGGCTAATATCACTTTTTTGCAACAAGGGTCATCCCAATATATATTTTTACCGAGTTTAGAACCAAATAGGTTCAAATATCACGTTTCGCATCAAGGGACATCGAGGGACAAACTCAACCTTCATATTTATCAAACATGTACTCATATAGGCTAAAATCTCATTTTTACACAAGGGTCATTCCAATAGTTTCATTTTACCGAATACAAAACCAAATAGGTTCACATATCATGTTTTAAATCAAGGGCACATTCAACCTTCCCATTTATCAAACTTTGTAACCAAATAGGGTAAAATCTCATTTTCGCATAAAGGGTCATTCCAATACTTTCGTTTTAATGAATACAAAACAAAATATGTTCACATATCATGTTTTAAATCAAGGGACAATTTCAACCTTTCCATTTATTAAATTTTCAACCTTATAGGCTAATATCACGTTTTTGCGACAAGGTGATCCCAATACTAAATTTTTACCGAGTTTAGAACCAAATTGGTTCAAATATCACGTTTCGCATCAAGGGACATCGAGGGACAAGCTCAACCTTCATATTTATCAAACATGTACTCATATAGGGTAAAATCTCATTTTTACGCAATGGTCATTCCAATAGTTTTATTTTACCTGATACAAAGCCAAAAAGGTTCACATATCATGTTTTAAATCAAGGGCACATTCAACCTTCCCATTTATCAAACTTTGTCACCAAATAGGGTAAAATCTCATTTTCGCAAATAGGGTCATTCCAATACTTTTGTTTTACCGAATACAAAACAAAATATGTTCACATATCATGTTTTAAATCAAGGGAAATGTTAACCTTCTTAGTTCTCAAACTTGTAAGTATATAGCCCAAAATCTCATTTTCGCGACAAGGGACATTTCAATACTTTCATTTTACCGAATACAAAACCAAATACGATCACAAATCATGTGTTAAATCACGGGACACGTTCAACCTTCCCATATATAAAATTTACCATATAGGCTAAATCACGTTTTCGCGACAAGGAACATTCCAAGACATTCATTTTACCAAATACAAAACAAAATATGTTCACATATCATGTTTTAAATCAAAGGAAAAGTTCAACCTTATTATTTCTCAAACATAGAGGCATATAGGCCAAAATCTCGTTTTCGCGACAAGGAACATTCCAACACTTTCATTTTACCAAATACAAAACAAAATAGGTTCAAATATCATATTTTAAATCAAACGACAATTTCAACCTTTCCATTTATTAAATTTACAACCATATAGGCTAATATCACTTTTTTTGCGACAAGGTTCATCCCAATACTTTATATTTACCGAGTTTAGAACCAAATAGGTTCAAATATCACGTTTCGCATCAAGGGACATCGATGGACAAGCTCAACCTTCATATTTTTCAAACATGCACTCATATAGGCTAAAATCTCAATTTTGCGCAAGGGTCATTCCAATACTTTAATTTTACCGAATACAAAACCAAATAGGTTCACATATCATGTTTTAAATCAAGGGACAATTTCAACTTATCCATTTATTAAATTTGCAACCATATAGGCTAATATCACTTTTTTGCAACAAGGGTCATCCCAATACTTTATTTTTACCGAGTTTAGAACCAAATAGGTTCAAATATCACGTTTCGCATCAAGGGACATCGAGGGACAAGCTCAACCTTCATATTTATCAAACATGTACTCATATAGGCTAAAATCTAATTTTTACGCAATGGTAATTCCAATAGTTTTATTTTACCTAATACCAAACCAAAGAGGTTCACATATCATGTTTTAAATCAAGGGCACATTCAACCTTCCCATTTATCAAACTTTGTAACCAAATAGGGTAAAATCTCATTTTCGGATAAAGGGTCATTCCAATACTTTCGTTTTACTGAATACAAAACAAAATATGTTCACATATCATGTTTTAAATCAAGGGACAATTTCAACCTTTCCATTTATTAAATTTGCAACCTTATAGGCTAATATCACTTTTTTGCGACAAGGCTGATCCCAATACTAAATTTTTATCGAGTTTAGAGCCAAATTGGTTCAAATATCACGTTTCGCATCAAGGGACATCGAGGGACAAGCTCAACCTTCATATTTATCAAACATGTACTCATATAGGCTAAAATCTCATTTTTATGCAATGGTCATTCCAATAGTTTTATTTTACCTAATACAAAACCAAAGAGGTTCACATATCATGTTTTAAATCAAGGGCACATTCAACCTTCCCATTTATCAAACTTTGTAACCAAATAGGGTAAAATCTCATTTTCGCATAAAGGGTCATTCCAATACTTTCGTTTTACTGAATACAAAACAAAATATGTTCACATATCATGTTTTAAATCAAGGGACAATTTCAACCTTTCCATTTATTAAATTTGCAACCTTATAGGCTAATATCACTTTTTTTGCGACAAGGGTCATCCCAATACTTTATATTTACCGAGTTTAGAACCAAATAGGTTCAAATATCACAATTCGCATCAAGGGACATCGAGGGACAAGCTCAACCTTCATATTTATCAAACATGTACTCATATAGGCTAAAATCTAATTTTTACGCAATGGTAATTCCAATAGTTTTATTTTACCTAATACAAAACCAAAGAGGTTCACATATCATGTTTTAAATCAAGGGCACAGTCAACCTTCCCATTTATCAAACTTTGTAACCAAATAGGGTAAAATCTCATTTTCGCATAAAGGGTCATTCCAATACTTTCGTTTTACAGAATACAAAACAAAATATGTTCACATATCATGTTTTAAATCAAGGGACAATTTCAAACTTTCCATTTATTAAATTTTCAACCTTATAGGCTAATATCACTTTTTTGCGACAAGGGTGATCCCAATACTAAATTTTTACCGAGTTTAGAACCAAATTGGTTCAAATATCACGTTTCGCATCAAGGGACATCGAGGGACAAGCTCAACCTTCATATTTATCAAACATGTACTCATATAGGCTAAAATCTCATTTTTACGCAATGGTCATTCCAATAGTTTTATTTTACCTAATACAAAACCAAAGAGGTTCACATATCATGTTTTAAATCAAGGGCACATTCAACCTTCGAATCTATCAAACTTTGTAACCAAATAGGGTAAAATCTCATTTTCGCAAATAGGGTCATTCCAATACTTTTGTTTTACCGAATACAAAACAAAATATGTTCACATATCATGTTTTAAATCAAGGGAAATATTAACCTTCTTATTTCTCAAACTTGTAAGTATATAGCCCAAAATCTCATTTTCGCGACAAGGGACATTTCAATACTTTCATTTTACCGAATACAAAACCAAATATGATCACAAATCATGTGTTAAATCAAGGGACACATTCAACCTTCCCATTTATAAAATTTACCATATAGGCGAAATCACGTTTTTGAGACAAGGAACATTCCAAGACATTCATTTTACCAAATACAAAACAAAATATGTTCACATATCATGTTTTAAATCAAAGGAAAAGTTCAACCTTATTATCTCTCAAACATAGAGGCATATAGGCCAAAATCTCATTTTCGCGACAAGGAACATTCCAAGATTTTCATTTTACCAAAGACAAAACAAAATAGGTTCAAATATCATATTTTAAATCAAACAACAATTTCAACCTTTCCATTTATTAAATTTACAACCATATAGGCTAATATCACTTTTTTTGCGACAAGGGTCATCCCAATACTTTATATTTACCGAGTTTAGAACCAAATAGGTTCAAATATCACGTTTCGCATCAAGGGACATCGAGGGACAAGCTCAACCTTCATATTTATCAAACATTAACTCATATAGGCTAAAATCTCATTTTTGCGCAAGGGTCATTCCAATACTTTAATTTTACCGAATACAAAACCAAATAGGTTCACATATCATGTTTTAAATCAAGGGACAATTTCAACTTATCCATTTATTAAATTTGCAACCATATAGGCTAATATCACTTTTTTGCAACAAGGGTCATCCCAATATATATTTTTACCGAGTTTAGAACCAAATAGGTTCAAATATCACGTTTCGCATCAAGGGACATCGAGGGACAAACTCAACCTTCATATTTATCAAACATGTACTCATATAGGCTAAAATCTCATTTTTACACAAGGGTCATTCCAATAGTTTCATTTTACCGAATACAAAACCAAATAGGTTCACATATCATGTTTTAAATCAAGGGCACATTCAACCTTCCCATTTATCAAACTTTGTAACCAAATAGGGTAAAATCTCATTTTCGCATAAAGGGTCATTCCAATACTTTCGTTTTAATGAATACAAAACAAAATATGTTCACATATCATGTTTTAAATCAAGGGACAATTTCAACCTTTCCATTTATTAAATTTTCAACCTTATAGGCTAATATCACTTTTTTGCGACAAGGTGATCCCAATACTAAATTTTTACCGAGTTTAGAACCAAATTGGTTCAAATATCACGTTTCATATCAAGGGACATCGAGGGACAAGCTCAACCTTCATATTTATCAAACATGTACTCATATAGGGTAAAATCTCATTTTTACGCAATGGTCATTCCAATAGTTTTATTTTACCTGATACAAAGCCAAAGAGGTTCACATATCATGTTTTAAATCAAGGGCACATTCAACCTTCCCATTTGTCAAACTTTGTCACCAAATAGGGTAAAATCTCATTTTCGCAAATAGGGTCATTCCAATACTTTTGTTTTACCGAATACAAAACAAAATATGTTCACATATCATGTTTTAAATCAAGGGAAATGTTAACCTTCGTAGTTCTCAAACTTGTAAGTATATAGCCCAAAATCTCATTTTCGCGACAAGGGACATTTCAATACTTTCATTTTACCGAATACAAAACCAAATACGATCACAAATCATGTGTTAAATGAAGGGACACATTCAACCTTCCCATTTATAAAATTTACCATATAGGCTAAATCACGTTTTCGCGACAAGGAACATTCCAAGACATTCATTTTACCAAATACAAAACAAAATATGTTCACATATCATGTTTTAAATCAAAGGAAAAGTTCAACCTTATTATTTCTCAAACATAGAGGCATCTAGGCCAAAATCTCGTTTTCGCGACAAGGAACATTCCAACACTTTCATTTTACCAAATACAAAACAAAATAGGTTCAAATATCATATTTTAAATCAAACGACAATTTCAACCTTTCCATTTATTAAATTTACAACCATATAGGCTAATATCACTTTTTTTGCGACAAGGGTCATCCCAATACTTTATATTTACCGAGTTTAGAACCAAATAGGTTCAAATATCACGTTTCGCATCAAGGGACATCGATGGACAAGCTCAACCTTCATATTTTTCAAACATGCACTCATATAGGCTAAAATCTCATTTTTGCGCAAGGGTCATTCCAATACTTTAATTTTACCGAATACAAAACCAAATAGGTTCACATATCATGTTTTAAATCAAGGGACAATTTCTACTTTTCCATTTATTAAATTTGCAACCATATAGGCTAATATCACTTTTTTGCAACAAGGGTCATCCCAATACTTTATTTTTACCGAGTTTAGAACCAAATAGGTTCAAAT
Organism: Medicago lupulina; assembly: GCA_958299785.1. NCBI lineage: Eukaryota > Viridiplantae > Streptophyta > Magnoliopsida > Fabales > Fabaceae > Medicago > Medicago lupulina. The sequence continues at coordinate 24,643,011 of OY283141.1, read as the reverse complement.
ATCACGTTTCGCATCAAGGGACATCGATTGACAAACTCTACCTTCATATTTATCAAGCATGTACTCATATAGGCTAAAATCTCATTTTTACACAAGGGTCATTCCAATAGTTTCATTTTACTAAATGCAAAACCAAATAGTTTCACATATCATGTTTTAAATCAAGGGCACATTCAACCTTCCCATTTATCAAACTTTGTAACCAAATAGGGTAAAATCTCATTTTCGCATAAAGGGTCATTCCAATACTTTGGTTATACTGAATACAAAACAAAATATGTTCACATATCATGTTTTAAATCAAGGGACAATTTCAACCTTTCCATTTATTAAATTTTCAACCTTATAGGCTAATATCACTTTTTTGCGACAAGGGTGATCCCACTACTAAATTTTTATCGAGTTTAGAACCAAATTGGTTCAAATATCACGTTTCGCATCAAGGGACATCAAGGGACAAGCTCAACCTTCATATTTATCAAACATGTACTCATATAGGCTAAAATCTCATTTTTACGCAATGGTCATTCCAATAGTTTTATTTTACCTAATACAAAACCAAAGAGGTTCACATATCATGTTTTAAATCAAGGGCACATTCAACCTTCCCATTTATCAAACTTTGTAACCAAATAGGGTAAAATCTCATTTTCGCAAATAGGGTCATTCCAATACTTTTGTTTTACCGAATACAAAACAAAATATGTTCACATATCATGTTTTAAATCAAGGGAAATGTTAACCTTCTTATTTCTCAAACTTGTAAGTATACAGCCCAAAATCTCATTTTCGCGACAAGGGACATTTCAATACTTTCGTTTTACCGAATACAAAACCAAATATGATCACAAATCATGTGTTAAATCAAGGGACACATTCAACCTTCCCATTTATAAAATTTACCATATAGGCTAAATCACGTTTTCGCGACAAGGAACATTCCAAGACATTCATTTTACCAAATACAAAACAAAATATGTTCACATATCAAGTTTTAAATCAAAGGAAAAGCTCAACCTTATTATTTCTCAAACATAGAGGCATATAGGCCAAAATCTCATTTTCGCGACAAGGAACATTCCAAGACTTTCATTTTACCAAATACAAAACAAAATAGGTTCAAATATCATATTTTAAATCAAACGACAATTTCATCCTTTCCATTTATTAAATTTACAACCATAGAGGCTAATATCACTTTTTTTGCGACAAGGGTCATCCCAATACTTTATATTTACCGAGTTTAGAACCAAATAGGTTCAAATATCACGTTTCGCATCAAGGGACATCGAGGGACAAGCTCAACCTTCATATTTATCAAACATGTACTCATATAGGCTAAAATCTCATTTTTTCGCAAGTGCCATTCCAATACTTTCATTTTACCGAATACAAAACCAAATAGGTTCACATATTATGTTTTAAATCAAGGGCACATTCAACCTTCCCATTTATCAAACTTTGTAACCAAAGAGGGTAAAATCTCAATTTCGCAGAAAGGGTCATTCCAATACTTTCGTTTTACTAAATACAAAACAAAATATGTTCACATATCATGTTTTAAATCAAGGGAAATGTTCACCTTCTTATTTCTCAAACTTGTAAGCATATATGCCAAAATCTCATTTTCGAGACAACGGGACAAAACAATACTTTCATTTTATCGAATACAAAACAAAATATGATCACAAATCACGTTTTAAATCAACGGACAAATTCAACCTTCTCCTTTATCAAATTTGCAACCATATATGCTAATATCTCATTTTCGCGACAAGGATCATCCCAATACCTTTTATTTATCGAATTTAAAACCAAATAGGTACAAACACCATACTTCGATTCAAGGGACATCGAGGGACAAATTCAACCTTAATATTTTTCAAACTTGTAACCATATTTGAGAAAATCTCATTTTTGCGACAATGGTCATTCCAATACTTTTAATTTACTGAATACAAAACGAAATAGGTTCACATATCATAATTTAATACAAGGGACAAGTTCAACCTTCCTACTGATCAAACTTGTTATCATATAGGCTAAAATCTCATTTTTACGACAATTGTCATTCCAATACTTTCATTTTACCTAATACAAAACCAAATAGGTTTACCTCATGTTTTAAATCAAGGGACACATTCAACCTTCACATTTATAAAATTTACCATATAAGCTAAAATCACGTTTTCGTGACATGGACATTCCAAGACATTCATTTTACCTAATACAAAACAAAATATGTTCACATATCATGCTTTAAATCAAAGGACAAGTTCAACCTTATTATTTCTCAAACTTAGAAGCATATAGGCCAAAATCTCATTTTCGCAAAAAGGAACATTCCAACACTTTCATTTTACGAAATACAAAACAAAATAGGTTCACATATCATGTTTTAAATCAAGGGACAATTTCAACCTTCCCATTGATTAAATTTGTAACATTATAGGCTAATATCACTTTTTGCGACAAAGGTTATCCTAATACTTAATATATACCGAATTTAGAACCAAATAGGTTCAAATATCACGTTTCGCATCAAGGGACATCGAGGGATAAGCTCAACCTTCATATTTATCAAACATGTAATCATATAGGCTAAAATCTCATTTTTGCACAAGGGTCATTCCAATACTTTCATTTTACCGAATACAAAACCAAATAGGTTCAAATCATGTTTTAAATCAAGGGACACTTTCAACCTTTCCATTTATCAAACTTTGTAACCAAATAGGCAAAAATCTCGTGTTCGCGACAAAGGTCATTCCAATACTTTCGTTTTACCAAATACAAAAACAAAATAGGTTCACATCTTGTTTTAAATCAAGGGACATGTTCATCCTTCCCATTTATCAATCTTGATAAACGTGTAGGCTAAAATCTCATTTTTGCGACAAGGATCATCCTAACACTTTATATTTACCGAATTTAAAGCCAAATAGATTCAAATATTATGTTACGCATCAAGGGACATCGAGGGGAAAGCTCAACCTTCATATTTATCAAACATGTAATCATATAGGCTAAAATCTCATTTTTGCGCAAGGGTCATTCCAATACTTTCATTTTACCGAATAAAAAACCAAATAGGTTCACATATCATGTTTTAAATCAAGGCACACATTCAACCTTCCATTTATATAATGTTACCATATAGGCCAAAATCACGTTTTCGCGACAAGGAACATTCCAAGACTTTTCATTTTACCAAATACAAATCAAAATATATTCACATATCATGTTTTAAATCAAGGGAAATGATAACCTTCTTATTTCTCAAACTTGTAAGCATATAGGCCAAAATCTCATTTTCGAGACAACGGGACAAAACAATACTTTCATTTTATCGAATACAAAACAAAATATGATCACAAATCATGTTTTAAATCGAGGGACAAATTCAAGCTTCTTCTTTATCAAATTTGCAACCATATATGCTAATATCTCATTTTCGCGACAAGGATCATCCCAATACCTTTTATTTACCGAATTTAAAGCCAAATAGGTACAAATACCATGCTTCGCTTCAAGGGACATCGAGGGACAAATTCAACCTTAATATTTATCAAACTTGTAACCATATTTGAGAAAATCTCATTTTTGCGACAAGGGTCATTCCAATACTTTTAATTTACTGAATACAAAACCAAATAGGTTCACATATCATAATTTAATACAAGCGACAAGTTCAACCTTCCTACTGATCAAACTTGTAATCATATAGGCTAAAATCTCATTTTTCGACAATGGTCATTCCAATACTTTCATTTTACCTAATATAAAACCAAATAGGTTTACCTCATGTTTTAAATCAAGGGACACATTCAACCTTCCCATTTATAAAATTTACCATATAAGCTAAAATCACGTTTTCGTGACAAGGACATTCCAAGACATTCATATTACCTGATAGAAAACAAAATATGTTTACATATCATGCTTTAAATCAAAGGACAAGTTCAACCTTATTATTTCTCAAAATCTCATTTTCGCGACAAGGAACATTCCAAAACTTTCATTTTACCAAATACAAAACAAGGGTATCGTGGGACAAGGGTCATCCCAGTACGTTATATTTACTAAGTTTAGAACCAAATAGGTTCAAATATCACGTTTCACATCAAGGGTATCGAGGGACAAGCTCAACCTTCATATTCATCAAACATGTACTCATATAGGCTAAAATGTCATTTTTGCGCAAGGGTCATTCCAATACTTTCATTTTACCGAATAAAAAAACAAATAGGTTCACATATCATGTTTTAAATCAAGGGTACATTCAACCTTCCAATTTATCAAACTTTGTAACCAAATTGGCTGAAATTTCATTTTCCCAAAAAGGGTCATTCCAATACTTTCGTTTTACCCAATACAAAACAAAAATATGTTCACATATCATGTTTTAAATCAAGGGAAATGTTAACCTTCTTATTTCTCAAATTTGTAAGCAGATAGGTCAAAATCTCATTTTTACGACAAGGGACATTTCAATACTTTCATTTTACCGAATACAAAACCAAATAGGATCATAAATCATGTTTTGAATCAAGGGACACATTCAACCTTCCCATTTATAAAATTCACCATATAGGCTAAATCACGTTTTCGCTACAAGGAACATTCCAAGACATTCATTTTACCAAATACAAAACAAAATATGTTCACATAACATGTTTTAAATCAAAGGACAAGTTCAACCTTCCTATTTCTCAAACTTAGAAGCATATAGGCCAAAATCTCATTTTCGCGAAAAGGAAAATTCCAACACTTTCATTTTACCAAATACAAAACAAAATAGGTTCACATGTTGTTTTAAATCAAGGGACAATTTCAACCTTCCCATTTAGTAAATTTGCAACAATATAGGTTAAAATCACTTTTTTGCGACAAAGGTGATCCTAATACTTAATATTTACCAATTTAAAGCCAAATAGGTTCAAATATCACATTTCGCATCAAGGGACATCGAGGGATAAGCGCAACCTTCATATTTATCAAACATGTAATCATATAGGCTAAAATCTCATTTTTGGGCAAGGGTCACTCCAATACTTTCATTTTAGCGAATACAAAACCAAATAGGTTTAAATCATGTTTTAAATCAAGGGACACTTTCAACCTGCCCATTTATCAAACTTTGTAACCAAATAGGCAAAAATCTCGTTTTCGCGACAAGGGTCATTCCAATACTTTCGTTTTACCAAATACAAAAACAAAATAGGTTCACATCATGTTTTAAATCAAGGGACATGTTCATCATTCCCATTTATCAAACTTGATAAACGTGTAGGCTAAAATCTCATTTTTGAGACAAGGGTCATCCTAACACTTTATATTTATCGAATTTAAAGCCAAATAGATTCAAATATTATGTTACGCATCAAGGGACATCGAGGGACAAGCTCAACCTTCATATTTATCAAACATATAATCATATAGGCTAAAATCTCATTTTTACGCAAGGGTCATTCCAGTACTTTCATTTTACCGAATACAAAACTAAATAGGTTCACATATCATGTTTTAAATCAAGGGACATATTCAACCCTCCATTTATAAAATGTTACCATATCGGCTAAAATCACGTTTTCGCGAAAAGGAACATTCCAAGACTTTTCGTTTTACCAAATACAAAACAAAATATATTCACATATTATGTTTAAAATCAAGGGAAATGTTAACCTTCTTATTTCTCAAACTTGTAAGCATATAGGCCAAAATCTCATTTATGAGACAAGGGACAAATCAAGATTTTCATTTTAACGAATACAAAACAAAAAATGATCACAAATCATGTTTTAAATCTAGGGACAAATTCAACCTTCTCATTTATCAAATTTGCAACCATATATGCTAATATCTCATTTTCGCGACAAGGATCATCCCAATACCTTTTATTTACCAAATTTAAAACCAAATAGGTACAAATACCATGTTTCGCTTCAAGGGACATCGAGGGACAAATTCAACCATATTATTTCTCAAACTTCGAAGCATATATGAGAAAATCTAATTTTTTGCGACAAGGGTCATTCCAATACTTTCATTTTACCGAATACAAAACCAAATAGGTTCACATATCATGATTTAAATCAAGGGACACTTTCAACCTTCCCATTTATAAAATTTACCAAATAGGCAAAATCACGTTTTCGCGACAAGGAACATTCCAAGACATTCATTTTACCAAATACAAAACAAAATATGTTCACATAACATGTTTTAAATCAAAGGACAAGTTCAACCTTCTTATTTCTCAAACTTAGAAGCATATAGGCCAAAATCTCATTTTCGCAAAAAGGAACATTCCAACACTTTCATTTTACCAAATACAAAACAAAATAGGTTCACATATCATGTTTTAAATCAAGGGACAATTTCAACCTTCCCATTTATTAAATTTGCAACAATATAGGTTAATATCACTTTTTTGCGACAAATAGGTTCAAATATCACATTTCGCATCAAGGCATATCGAGGGATAAGCTCAACCTTCATATTTATCAAACATGTAATCATATAGGCTAAAATCTCTTTTTTGCGACAATGGTCTTTCCAATACTTTCATTTTACCTAATACCAAATCAAATAGGTTTACCTCATGTTTTAAATTAAGGGATACATTCAACCATCCCATTTATAAAATTTACTATATAGGTTAAAATCACGTTTTTGTGACAAGGACATTCCAAGACACTCATTTTACCCAATACAAAACAAAATATGTTCACATATCATGCTTTAGATCAAAGGACAAGTTCAACCTTATTATTTCTCAAACATAGAAACATATAGGCAAAAATCTCATTTTCGCGACAAGGAACATTCCAAGACTTTCATTTTCAAAACAAAATAGGTTCACATATCATGTTTTAAATCAACGGACAATTTCAACCTTTCCAATTATTAAATTTGCAACAATATAGGCTAATATCACTTTTTGCGACAAAGGTGACCCTAATACTTAATATTTACCGAATATAGAACCAAATAGGTTCAAATATCACGTTTCACATCAAGGGACATCGCGGGACAAGCTCAACCTTCATATTTATCAAAAACGTACTCATATAGGCTAAAATCTCATTTTTGAGCAAGGGTCATTCCAATACTTTCATTTTACCGAATACAAAAACAAATAGGTTCACATATCATGTTTTAAATCAAGGACACATTCAACCTTCCCATTTATCAAACTTTATAACCAAAGAGGGTAAAATCTCAATTTCGCAGAAAGTGTCATTCCAATACTTTCATTTTACTAAATACAAAACAAAATATGTTCACATATCATGTTTTAAATCAAGGGAAATGTTAACCTTCATATTTCTCAAACTTGTAAGCATATAGGCCAAAATCTCATTTATGAGACAAGGGACAAATCAAGATTTTCATTTTAACGAATACAAAACAAAAAATGATCACAAATCATGTTTTAAATCTAGGGACAAATTCAACCTTCTCATTTATCAAATTTGCAACCATATATGCTAATATCTCATTTTCGCGACAAGGATCATCCCAATACCTTTTATTTACCAAATTTAAAACCAAATAGGTACAAATACCATGTTTCGCTTCAAGGGACATCGAGGGACAAATTCAACCATATTATTTCTCAAACTTCGAAGCATATATGAGAAAATCTAATTTTTTGCGACAAGGGTCATTCCAATACTTTCATTTTACCGAATACAAAACCAAATAGGTTCACATATCATGATTTAAATCAAGGGACACTTTCAACCTTCCCATTTATAAAATTTACCAAATAGGCAAAATCACGTTTTCGCGACAAGGAACATTCCAAGACATTCATTTTACCAAATACAAAACAAAATATGTTCACATAACATGTTTTAAATCAAAGGACAAGTTCAACCTTCTTATTTCTCAAACTTAGAAGCATATAGGCCAAAATCTCATTTTCGCAAAAAGGAACATTCCAACACTTTCATTTTACCAAATACAAAACAAAATAGGTTCACATATCATGTTTTAAATCAAGGGACAATTTCAACCTTCCCATTTATTAAATTTGCAACAATATAGGTTAATATCACTTTTTTGCGACAAATAGGTTCAAATATCACATTTCGCATCAAGGGATATCGAGGGATAAGCTCAACCTTCATATTTATCAAACATGTAATCATATAGGCTAAAATCTCTTTTTTGCGACAATGGTCTTTCCAATACTTTCATTTTACCTAATACCAAATCAAATAGGTTTACCTCATGTTTTAAATTAAGGGATACATTCAACCTTCCCATTTATAAAATTTACTATATAGGTTAAAATCACGTTTTTGTGACAAGGACATTCCAAGACACTCATTTTACCCAATACAAAACAAAATATGTTCACATATCATGCTTTAGATCAAAGGACAAGTTCAACCTTATTATTTCTCAAACATAGAAACATATAGGCAAAAATCTCATTTTCGCGACAAGGAACATTCCAAGACTTTCATTTTCAAAACAAAATAGGTTCACATATCATGTTTTAAATCAACGGACAATTTCAACCTTTCCAATTATTAAATTTGCAACAATATAGGCTAATATCACTTTTTGCGACAAAGGTGACCCTAATACTTAATATTTACCGAATATAGAACCAAATAGGTTCAAATATCACGTTTCACATCAAGGGACATCGCGGGACAAGCTCAACCTTCATATTTATCAAAAACGTACTCATATAGGCTAAAATCTCATTTTTGAGCAAGGGTCATTCCAATACTTTCATTTTACCGAATACAAAAACAAATAGGTTCACATATCATGTTTTAAATCAAGGACACATTCAACCTTCCCATTTATCAAACTTTATAACCAAAGAGGGTAAAATCTCAATTTCGCAGAAAGTGTCATTCCAATACTTTCATTTTACTAAATACAAAACAAAATATGTTCACATATCATGTTTTAAATCAAGGGAAATGTTAACCTTCATATTTCTCAAACTTGTAAGCATATTGGCCAAAATCTCATTTTCGCGACAATGGACATTTCAATACTTTCATTTTACCGAATACAAAACCAAATAGGTTCACATATCATGTTTTAAATCAAGGGACACATTCAACCTTCCCATTTATAAAATTTACCATATAGGCTAAATCACGATTTCGTGACAAGGAACATTCCAAGACATTCATTTTACCAAATACAAAACAAAATATGTTCACATAACATGTTTTAAATCAAAGGACATGTTCAACCTTCTTATTTCTCAAACTTAGAAGCATATAGGCTAAAATCTCATTTTCGAAAAAAGGAACATTCCAACACTTTCATTTTACCAAATACAAAACAAAATAGGTACACATATCATGTTTTAAATCAAGGGACAATTTCAACCTTCCCATTTATTAAATTTCTAACAATATAGGCAAATATCACTTTTTGCGACAAAGGTGATCCTAATACTTAATATTTACCTAATATAGAACCAAATAGGTTTAAATATCACGTTTCGCATCAAGGGACATCGAGGGATAAGTTCAACCTTCATATTTATCAAACATGTAATCATATAAGCTAAAATCTCATTTTAGCGCAAGGGTCATTCCAATACTTTCATTTTACCGAATACAAAATCAAATAGGTTCAAATCATGTTTTAAATCAAAGGACACTTTCAACCTGCCCATTTATCAAACTTTGTAACCAAAAAGGCAAAAATCTCGTTTTCGCGACAAGGGTCACTCCAATACTTTCATTTTAACGAATACAAAATCAAATAGGTTCACAAATCATTTTTTAAATCAAGAGACACATTTAACCATCCCATTTATAAAATGTTACCGTATAGGCTAAAATCAAGAGACACGTTTTCGCGACAAGGAACATTCCAAGACTTCTCATTTTACCAAAAACAAAACAAAATCAAGTTTTAATCAAGGGAAATGTTAACCTTATTTCTCAAACTTGTAACCATATAGACCAAATACTCATTTTCGCGACAAGGGGCATTTCAATATGTTCATTTTACCAAATACAAAACCAAATAGGTTCATAAATCATGCTTAAAAGCAAGAGACAAATTCAATCTTCTCACTTATCAAATTTGCAACTATATAGGCTAATATCTCATTTTCGCGACAAGGGTCATCCCAATACTTTATATTTACCGCATTTAGAACCAAATAGGTTAAATAATGTTTCGCATCGAGGGACAAGCTCAACCTTCATATATATCAAACATATAACCATATAGGCTAAAATCTCATTTTTGGGCAAGGGTCATTCCAATACTTTCATTTTACCGAATACAAAACCAAATAGGTTCACATATCATGTTTTAAATCAAGGGAAATGTTAACCTTCTTATTTCTCAAACTTATAAGCATATAGGCCAAAATCTCATTTTCGCGACAAGGGACATTTCAATACTTTCATTTTACCGAATACAAAACCAAATAGGTTCACAAATTATGGTTTAAATCAAGGGACAAATTCAACCTTCTCATTTATTAAATTTGCAACCATTTAAGCTAATATCTCTTTTTCGCGACTCAGGACATTTCAATACTTTCATTTTACCGAATACAAAACCAAATAGGTTCATATATCATGTTTCGCAACAAGGGACATCGAGGGACAAGCTCAACCTTCATATTTATCAAACATGTAACCATATAGGCTACAATCTCATTTTTGAACAAGGGTCATTCCAATACTTTCATTTTACCGAATACAAAACCAAATAGGTTCACATATCATGTTTTAAATCAAGGGAAATGTTAACCTTCTTATTTCTCAAACTTGTAAGCATATAGGCCAAAATCTCATTTTCGCGACAAGGGACATTTCAATACTTTCATTTTACCGAATACAAAACCAAATAGGTTCACAAATCATGGTTTAAATCAAGGGACAAATTCAACCTCCTCATTTACCAAGTTTGCAACCATTTAAGCTAATATCTCTTTTTCGCGACACAGGACATTTCAATACTTTCATTTTACCGAATACAAAACCAAATAGGTTCATATATCATGTTTCGCAACAAGGGACATCGAGGGAAAAGCTCAACCTTCATATTTATCAAACATGTAACCATATAGGCTATAATCTCATTTTTGCACAAGGGTCATTCCAATACTTTCATTTTACCGAATACAAAACAAAATAGGTTCACATATCATGTTTCAAATCAAGAGAAACATTCAACCTTCACATTTATAAAATGTTACCATATAGGCTAAAATGACGTTTTCACGACAAAAAAACTTTTCATTTTACCAAATACAAAACAAAATATGTTCACATATTATGTTTTAAATCAAGGGAAATGTTAACCTTCTTATTTCTCAAACTTGTAAGCATATAGGCCAAAATCTCATTTTCGCGACAAGGGACATTTCAATATGTTCATTTTACCAAATACAAAATCAAATAGGTTCACAGATCATGCTTTAAATCAAGTGACAAATTCAATCTTTCCATTTATCAAATTTGCAACCATATAAATTAATATAACATTTTTGCGACAAGGGTCAAATATCAAGTTCCGCATCAAGGGACATCGAGGGACAAGCTCAACCTTCATATATATCAAACATATATCCATATAGGCTTAAACCTCAATTTTGCGACAAGGGTCATTCCAGTGCTTTTATTATACCAAATACAAAATCATATAGGTTCACATATCATATTTTAAATCAAGGGACAAGTTCAACCTTCCCATTTATCAAACTTGTAATCATTTAGGCTAAAATCTCATTTTCGCGACAAGGAACATTTCAAGACTTTTCATTTTACCAAAAACAAAACAAAATCATGTTTTAAATCAAGGAATATGTTAACCTTATTTCTCAAACTTGTAATCATATAGGCCAAAATCTCATTTTCGCGACAAGGGACATTTCAATACGTTCATTTTACCAAATACAAAACCAAATAGCTTCACAAATCATGCTTTAAATTAAGGGACAAATTCGACTTTCCCATCTATCAAATTTTGCAACCATATAGGCTAATATCTCATTTTCGCGACAAGGGTCATCCCAATACTTTATATTTACCGAATTTAGAACCAAATAGGTTCAAATATCTTGTTTCGCATCAAGGAACATCGAAGGACAAGCTCAACTTCATATTTATCAAACATGTAACCATATTGGCTAAAATCTCATTTTTGCGCAAGGGTCATTTCAATATTACTTTCACTTTGCAGAATACAAAACCAAATGATTCACGTATCATGTTTTAAATCAAGGGAAATGTTAACCTTCTTTTTTCTCAAACTTGAAAGCATAAGCCAGAATATCATTTTCGCGACAAGGGACATTTCAATACTTTCATTTTACCGAATACAATACCAAATAGGTTCACAAATCATGGTTTAAATCAAGGGACAAATTCAACCTTCTCATTTATCAAATTTGCAACCATTTAAGCTAATATCTCTTTTTCACGACACAGGACATTTCAATACTTTCATTTTACCGAATACAAAACCAAATAGGTTCATATATCATGTTTCGCAACAAGGGACATCGAGGGACAAGCTCAACCTTCATATTTATCAAACATGTAACCATATAGGCTACAATCTCATTTTTGCACAAGGGTCATTCCAATACTTTCATTTTACCGAATACAAAACCAAATAGGTTCACATATCATGTTTTAAATCAAGGGAAATGTTAACCTTCTTATTTCTCAAACTTGTAAGCAACTAGGCCAAAATCTCATTTTCGCGACAAAGGACATTTCAATACTTTCATTTTAACGAATACAAAATCAAATAGGTTCACAAATCATGATTTAAATCGAGAGACACATTTAACCTTCCCATTTATAAAATGTTACCGTATAGGCTAAAATCAAGAGACACGTTTTCGCGACAAGGAACATTTCAAGACTTTTCATTTTACCAAAAACAAAACAAAATCATGTTTTAAATCAAGGAATATGTTAACCTTATTTCTCAAACTTGTAATCATATAGGCCAAAATCTCATTTTCGCGACAAGGGATATTTCAATACGTTCATTTTACCAAATACAAAACCAAATAGCTTCACAAATCATGCTTTAAATTAAGGGACAAATTCGACTTTCCCATCTATCAAATTTTGCAACCATATACGCTAATATCTCATTGTCGCGACAAGGGTCATCCCAATACTTTATATTTACCGAATTTAGAACCAAATAGGTTCAAATATCTTGTTTCGCATCAAGGAACATCGAAGGACAAGCTCAACTTCATATTTATCAAACATGTAACCATATTGGCTAAAATCTCATTTTTGCGCAAGGGTCATTTCAATATTACTTTCACTTTGCAGAATACAAAACCAAATGATTCACGTATCATGTTTTAAATCAAGGGAAATGTTAACCTTCTTTTTTCTCAAACTTGAAAGCATAAGCCAAAATATCATTTTCGCGACAAGGGACATTTCAATACTTTCATTTTACCGAATACAAAACCAAATAAGTTCACAAATCATGCTTTAAATCAAGGGACAAATTCAACCTTCCGATTTATCAAATTTGCAACCATATAGGCTAATATCTCTTTTTTGCGACAAGGGTCATCCCAATACTATATATTTACCGAATTTAAAACCAAATAGGTTCAAATATCATGTTTCGCATCAAGGGACTTCGAGGGACAAACTCAACCTTCATATTTATCAAACAAGTAACCATATAGGCTACAATCTCATTTTTGCGCAAGGGTCATTCCAATACTTTCATTTTACCGAATACACAACCAAATAGGGTTGCAAATCATGTTTTAAATCAAGGGACAAACTCAACCTTCCCATTTATCAAATTTGCAACCATATAGACCAGTATCTCATTTTTGCGACAAGGGTCATCCCAATACTTTATATTTATCGAATTTAGAACCAAATTGGTTCAAATATCTTGTTTCGCACTACGGGACATCAAGGGACAAGTTCAACATTCGTATATATCAAACATATAACCATATAGGCTAAAATCTCATTTTTGCGTAAGGGTCATTCCAATACTTTCATTTTACATAATACAAAACCAAATAGATTCACATATCATGTTTTAAATCAAGGAAACTTTTCATTTTACCAAATACACATGTTTTAAATCAAGAGAAATGTTAACCTTCTTATTTCTCAAACTTGTAAGCAACTAGGCCAAAATCTCATTTTCGCGACAAAGGACATTTCAATACTTTCATTTTAACGAATACAAAATTAAATAGGTTCACAAATCATGTTTTAAATCGAGAGACACATTTAACCTTCCCATTTATAAAATGTTACCGTATAGGCTAAAATCAAGAGACACGTTTTCGCGACAAGGAACATTCCAAGACTTTTCATTTTACCAAAAACAAATCAAAATCAAGTTTTAATCAAGGGAAATGTTAACCTTATTTCTCAAACTTGTAACCATATAGACCAAATACTCATTTTCGCGACAAGGGACATTTCAATATGTTCATTTTACCAAATACAAAACCAAATAGGTTCATAAATCATGCTTAAAAGCAAGAGACAAATTCAATCTTCTCACTTATCAAATTTGCAACTATATAGGCTAATATCTCATTTTCGCGACAAGGGTCATCCCAATACTTTATATTTACCGAATTTAGAACCAAATAGGTCAAATAATGTTTCGCATCGAGGGACAAGCTCAACCTTCATATATATCAAACATATAACCATATAGGCTAAAATCTCATTTTTGGGCAACGGTCCTTCCAATACTTTCATTTTACCGAATACAAAACCAAATAGGTTCACATATCATGTTTTAAATCAAGGGAAATGTTAACCTTCTTATTTATCAAACTTATAAGCATATAGGCCAAAATCTCATTTTCGCGACAAGGGACATTTCAATACTTTCATTTTACCGAATACAAAACCAAATAGGTTCACAAATTATGGTTTAAATCAAGGGACAAATTCAACCTTCTCATTTATCAAATTTGCAACCATTTAAGCTAATATCTCTTTTTCACGACACAGGACATTTCAATACTTTCATTTTACCGAATACAAAACCAAATAGGTTCATATATCATGTTTCGCAACAAGGGACATCGAGGGACAAGCTCAACCTTCATATTTATCAAACATGTAACCATATAGGCTACAATCTCATTTTTGCACAAGGGTCATTCCAATACTTTCATTTTACCGAATACAAAACCAAATAGGTTGACATATCATGTTTTAAATCAAGGGAAATGTTAACCTTCTTATTTCTCAAACTTGTAAGCATATAGGCCAAAATCTCATTTTCGCGACAAGGGACATTTCAATACTTTCATTTTACCGAATACAAAACCAAATAGGTTCACAAATCATGGTTTAAATCAAGGGACAAATTCAACCTCCTCATTTACCAAATTTGCAACCATTTAAGCTAATATCTCTTTTTCGCGACACAGGACATTTCAATACTTTCATTTTACCGAATACAAAACCAAATAGGTTCATATATCATGTTTCGCAACAAGGGACATCGAGGGACAAGCTCAACCTTCATATTTATCAAACATGTAACCATATAAGCTATAATCTCATTTTTGCACAAGGGTGATTCCAATACTTTCATTGTACCGAATACAAAACAAAATAGGTTCACATATCAAGTTTCAAATCAAGAGAAACATTCAACCTTCACATTTATAAAATGTTACCATATAGGCTAAATTGACGTTTTCACGACAAAAAAACTTTTCATTTTACCAAATACAAAACAAAATATGTTCACATATTATGTTTTAAATCAAGGGAAATGTTAACCTTCTTATTTCTCAAACTTGTAAGCATATAGGCCAAAATCTCATTTTCGCGACAAGGGACATTTCAATATGTTCATTTTACCAAATACAAAATCAAATAGGTTCACAGATCATGCTTTAAATCAAGAGACAAATTCAATCTTTCCATTTATCAAATTTGCAACCATATAGATTAATATAACATTTTTGCGACAAGGGTCAAATATCAAGTTCCGCATCAAGGGACATCGAGGGACAAGCTCAACCTTCATATATATCAAACATATATCCATATAGGCTTAAACCTGAATTTTGCGACAAGGGTCATTCCAATGCTTTTATTATACCAAATACAAAATCATATAGGTTCACATACCATGTTTTAAATCAAGGGACAAGTTCAACCTTCCCATTTATCAAACTTGTAATCATTTAGGCTAAAATCTCATTTTCGCGACAAGGAACATTTCAAGACTTTTCATTTTACCAAAAACAAAACAAAATCATGTTTTAAATCAAGGAATATGTTAACCTTATTTCTCAAACTTGTAATCATATAGGCCAAAATCTCATTTTCGCGACAAGGGATATTTCTATACATTCATTTTACCAAATACAAAACCAAATAGCTTCACAAATCATGCTTTAATTAAGGGACAAATTCGACTTTCCCATCTATCAAATTTTGCAACCATATAGGCTAATATCTCATTTTCGCGACAAGGGTCATCCCAATACTTTATATTTACCGAATTTAGAATCAAATAGGTTCAAATATCTTGTTTCGCATCAAGGAACATCGAAGGACAAGCTCAACTTCATATTTATCAAACATGTAACCATATTGGCTAAAATCTCATTTTTGCGCAAGGGTCATTTCAATATTACTTTCACTTTACAGAATACAAAACCAAATGATTCACGTATCATGTTTTAAATCAAGGGAAATGTTAACCTTCTTTTTTCTCAAACTTGAAAGCATAAGCCAAAATATCATTTTCGCGACAAGGGACATTTCAATACTTTCATTTTACCGAATACAAAACCAAATAAGTTCACAAATAATGCTTTAAATCAAGGGACAAATTCAACCTTCCGATTTATCAAATTTGCAACCATATAGGCTAATATCTCTTTTTCGCGACAAGGGTCATCCCAATACTATATATTTACCGAATTTAAAACCAAATAGGTTCAAATATCATGTTTCGCATCAAGGGACATCGAGGGACAAACTCAACCTTCATATTTATCAAACAAGTAACCATATAGGCTACAATCTCATTTTTGCGCAAGGGTCATTCCAATACTTTCATTTTACCGAATACACAACCAAATAGGGTTGCAAATCATGTTTTAAATCAAGGGACAAACTCAACCTTCCCATTTATCAAATTTGCAACCATATAGACCAGTATCTCATTTTTGCGACAAGGGTCATCGCAATACTTTATATTTATCGAATTTAGAACCAAATAGGTTCAAATATCTTGTTTCGCACTACGGGACATCAAGGGACAAGTTCAACATTCGTATATATCAAACATATAACCATATAGGCTAAAATCTCATTTTTGCGTAAGGGTCATTTCAATACTTTCATTTTACATAATACAAAACCAAATAGATTCACATATCTTGTTTTAAATCAAGGAAACTTTTCATTTTACCAAATACACATGTTTTAAATCAAGAGAAATGTTAACCTTCTTATTTCTCAAACTTGTAAGCAACTAGGCCAAAATCTCATTTTCGCGACAAAGGACATTTCAATACTTTCATTTTAACGAATACAAAATTAAATAGGTTCACAAATCATGTTTTAAATCGAGAGACACATTTAACCTTCCCATTTATAAAATGTTACCGTATAGGCTAAAATCAAGAGACACGTTTTCGCGACAAGGAACATTCCAAGACTTTTCATTTTACCAAAAACAAATCAAAATCAAGTTTTAATCAAGGGAAATGTTAACCTTATTTCTCAAACTTGTAACCATATAGACCAAATACTCATTTTCGCGACAAGGGACATTTCAATATGTTCATTTTACCAAATACAAAACCAAATAGGTTCATAAATCATGCTTAAAAGCAAGAGACAAATTCAATCTTCTCACTTATCAAATTTGCAACTATATAGGCTAATATCTCATTTTCGCGACAAGGGTCATCCCAATACTTTATATTTACCGAATTTAGAACCAAATAGGTCAAATAATGTTTCGCATCGAGGGACAAGCTCAACCTTCATATATATCAAACATATAACCATATAGGCTAAAATCTCATTTTTGGGCAACGGTCCTTCCAATACTTTCATTTTACCGAATACAAAACCAAATAGGTTCACATATCATGTTTTAAATCAAGGGAAATGTTAACCTTCTTATTTCTCAAACTTATAAGCATATAGGCCAAAATCTCATTTTCGCGACAAGGGACATTTCAATACTTTCATTTTACCGAATACAAAACCAAATAGGTTCACAAATTATGGTTTAAATCAAGGGACAAATTCAACCTTCTCATTTATCAAATTTGCAACCATTTAAGCTAATATCTCTTTTTCACGACACAGGACATTTCAATACTTTCATTTTACCGAATACAAAACCAAATAGGTTCATATATCATGTTTCGCAACAAGGGACATCGAGGGACAAGCTCAACCTTCATATTTATCAAACATGTAACCATATAGGCTACAATCTCATTTTTGCACAAGGGTCATTCCAATACTTTCATTTTACCGAATACAAAACCAAATAGGTTGACATATCATGTTTTAAATCAAGGGAAATGTTAACCTTCTTATTTCTCAAACTTGTAAGCATATAGGCCAAAATCTCATTTTCGCGACAAGGGACATTTCAATACTTTCATTTTACCGAATACAAAACCAAATAGGTTCACAAATCATGGTTTAAATCAAGGCACAAATTCAACCTCCTCATTTACCAAATTTGCAACCATTTAAGCTAATATCTCTTTTTCGCGACACAGGACATTTCAATACTTTCATTTTACCGAATACAAAACCAAATAGGTTCATATATCATGTTTCGCAACAAGGGACATCGAGGGACAAGCTCAACCTTCATATTTATCAAACATGTAACCATATAAGCTATAATCTCATTTTTGCACAAGGGTGATTCCAATACTTTCATTGTACCGAATACAAAACAAAATAGGTTCACATATCAAGTTTCAAATCAAGAGAAACATTCAACCTTCACATTTATAAAATGTTACCATATAGGCTAAATTGACGTTTTCACGACAAAAAAACTTTTCATTTTACCAAATACAAAACAAAATATGTTCACATATTATGTTTTAAATCAAGGGAAATGTTAACCTTCTTATTTCTCAAACTTGTAAGCATATAGGCCAAAATCTCATTTTCGCGACAAGGGACATTTCAATATGTTCATTTTACCAAATACAAAATCAAATAGGTTCACAGATCATGCTTTAAATCAAGAGACAAATTCAATCTTTCCATTTATCAAATTTGCAACCATATAGATTAATATAACATTTTTGCGACAAGGGTCAAATATCAAGTTCCGCATCAAGGGACATCGAGGGACAAGCTCAACCTTCATATATATCAAACATATATCCATATAGGCTTAAACCTGAATTTTGCGACAAGGGTCATTCCAATGCTTTTATTATACCAAATACAAAATCATATAGGTTCACATACCATGTTTTAAATCAAGGGACAAGTTCAACCTTCCCATTTATCAAACTTGTAATCATTTAGGCTAAAATCTCATTTTCGCGACAAGGAACATTTCAAGACTTTTCATTTTACCAAAAACAAAACAAAATCATGTTTTAAATCAAGGAATATGTTAACCTTATTTCTCAAACTTGTAATCATATAGGCCAAAATCTCATTTTCGCGACAAGGGATATTTCTATACATTCATTTTACCAAATACAAAACCAAATAGCTTCACAAATCATGCTTTAAATTAAGGGACAAATTCGACTTTCCCATCTATCAAATTTTGCAACCATATAGGCTAATATCTCATTTTCGCGACAAGGGTCATCCCAATACTTTATATTTACCGAATTTAGAATCAAATAGGTTCAAATATCTTGTTTCGCATCAAGGAACATCGAAGGACAAGCTCAACTTCATATTTATCAAACATGTAACCATATTGGCTAAAATCTCATTTTTGCGCAAGGGTCATTTCAATATTACTTTCACTTTACAGAATACAAAACCAAATGATTCACGTATCATGTTTTAAATCAAGGGAAATGTTAACCTTCTTTTTTCTCAAACTTGAAAGCATAAGCCAAAATATCATTTTCGCGACAAGGGACATTTCAATACTTTCATTTTACCGAATACAAAACCAAATAAGTTCACAAATAATGCTTTAAATCAAGGGACAAATTCAACCTTCCGATTTATCAAATTTGCAACCATATAGGCTAATATCTCTTTTTCGCGACAAGGGTCATCCCAATACTATATAATTACCGAATTTAAAACCAAATAGGTTCAAATATCATGTTTCGCATCAAGGGACATCGAGGGACAAACTCAACCTTCATATTTATCAAACAAGTAACCATATAGGCTACAATCTCATTTTTGCGCAAGGGTCATTCCAATACTTTCATTTTACCGAATACACAACCAAATAGGGTTGCAAATCATGTTTTAAATCAAGGGACAAACTCAACCTTCCCATTTATCAAATTTGCAACCATATAGACCAGTATCTCATTTTTGCGACAAGGGTCATCGCAATACTTTATATTTATCGAATTTAGAACCAAATAGGTTCAAATATCTTGTTTCGCACTACGGGACATCAAGGGACAAGTTCAACATTCGTATATATCAAACATATAACCATATAGGCTAAAATCTCATTTTTGCGTAAGGGTCATTTCAATACTTTCATTTTACATAATACAAAACCAAATAGATTCACATATCTTGTTTTAAATCAAGGAAACTTTTCATTTTACCAAATACACATGTTTTAAATCAAGAGAAATGTTAACCTTCTTATTTCTCAAACTTGTAAGCAACTAGGCCAAAACCTCATTTTCGCGACAAAGGACATTTCAATACTTTCATTTTAACGAATACAAAATCAAATAGGTTCACAAATCATGTTTTAAATCGAGAGACACATTTAACCTTCCCATTTATAAAATGTTACCGTATAGGCTAAAATCAAGAGACACGTTTTCGCGACAAGGAACATTCCAAGACTTTTCATTTTACCAAAAACAAAACAAAATCAAGTTTTAATCAAGGGAAATGTTAACCTTATTTCTCAAACTTGTAACCATATAGACCAAATACTCATTTTCGCGACAAGGGACATTTCAATATGTTCATTTTACCAAATACAAAACCAAATAGGTTCATAAATCATGCTTAAAAGCAAGAGACAAATTCAATCTTCTCATTTATCAAATTTGCAACTATATAGGCTAATATCTCATTTTCGCGACAAGGGTCATCCCAATACTTTATATTTACCGAATTTAGAACCAAATAGGTCAAATAATGTTTCGCATCGAGGGACAAGCTCAACCTTCATATATATCAAACATATAACCATATAGGCTAAAATCTCATTTTTGGGCAACGGTCATTCCAATACTTTCATTTTACCGAATACAAAACCAAATAGGTTCACATATCATGTTTTAAATCAAGGGAAATGTTAACCTTCTTATTTCTCAAACTTATAAGCATATAGGCCAAAATCTCATTTTCGCGACAAGGGACATTTCAATACTTTCATTTTACCGAATACAAAACCAAATAGGTTCACAAATTATGGTTTAAATCAAGGGACAAATTCAACCTTCTCATTTATCAAATTTGCAACCATTTAAGCTAATATCTCTTTTTCACGACACAGGACATTTCAATACTTTTATTTTACCGAATACAAAACCAAATAGGTTCATATATCATGTTTCGCAACAAGGGACATCGAGGGACAAGCTCAACCTTCATATTTATCAAACATGTAACCATATAGGCTACAATCTCATTTTTGCACAAGGGTCATTCCAATACTTTCATTTTACCGAATACAAAACTAAATAGGTTCACATATCATGTTTTAAATCAAGGGAAATGTTAACCTTCTTATTTCTCAAACTTGTAAGCATATAGGCCAAAATCTCATTTTCGCGACAAGGGACATTTCAATACTTTCATTTTACCGAATACAAAACCAAATAGGTTCACAAATCATGGTTTAAATCAAGGGACAAATTCAACCTCCTCATTTACCAAATTTGCAACCATTTAAGCTAATATCTCTTTTTCGCGACACAGGACATTTCAATACTTTCATTTTACCGAATACAAAACCAAATAGGTTCATATATCATGTTTCGCAACAAGGGACATCGAGGGACAAGCTCAACCTTCATATTTATCAAACATGTAACCATATAAGCTATAATCTCATTTTTGCACAAGGGTGATTCCAATACTTTCATTGTACTGAATACAAAACAAAATAGGTTCACATATCATGTTTCAAATCAAGAGAAACATTCAACCTTCACATTTATAAAATGTTACCATATAGGCTAAAATGACGTTTTCACGACAAAAAAACTTTTCATTTTACCAAATACAAAACAAAATATGTTCACATATTATGTTTTAAATCAAGGGAAATGTTAACCTTCTTATTTCTCAAACTTGTAAGCATATAGGCCAAAATCTCATTTTCGCGACAAGGGACATTTCAATATGTTCATTTTACCAAATACAAAATCAAATAGGTTCACAGATCATGCTTTAAATCAAGAGACAAATTCAATCTTTCCATTTATCAAATTTGCAACCATATAGATTAATATAACATTTTTGCGACAAGGGTCAAATATCAAGTTCCGCATCAAGGGACATCGAGGGACAAGCTCAACCTTCATATATATCAAACATATATCCATATAGGCTTAAACCTGAATTTTGCGACAAGGGTCATTCCAATGCTTTTATTATACCAAATACAAAATCATATAGGTTCACATATCATGTTTTAAATCAAGGGACAAGTTCAACCTTCCCATTTATCAAACTTGTAATCATTTAGGCTAAAATCTCATTTTCGCGACAAGGAACATTTCAAAACTTTTCATTTTACCAAAAACAAAACAAAATCATGTTTTAAATCAAGGAATATGTTAACCTTATTTCTCAAACTTGTAATCATATAGGCCAAAATCTCATTTTCGCGACAAGGGATATTTCAATACATTCATTTTACCAAATACAAAACCAAATAGCTTCACAAATCATGCTTTAAATTAAGGGACAAATTCGACTTTCCCATCTATCAAATTTTGCAACCATATAGACTAATATCTCATTTTCGCGACAAGGGTCATCCCAATACTTTATATTTACCGAATTTAGAATCAAATAGGTTCAAATATCTTGTTTCGCATCAAGGAACATCGAAGGTCAAGCTCAACTTCATATTTATCAAACATGTAACCATATTGGCTAAAATCTCATTTTTGCGCAAGGGTCATTTCAATATTACTTTCACTTTACAGAATACAAAACCAAATGATTCACGTATCATGTTTTAAATCAAGGGAAATGTTAACCTTCTTTTTTCTCAAACTTGAAAGCATAAGCCAAAATATCATTTTCGCGACAAGGGACATCCCAATACTTTATATTTACCGAATTTAGAACCAAATAGGTCAAATAATGTTTCGCATCGAGGGACAAGCTCAACCTTCATATATATCAAACATATAACCATATAGGCTAAAATCTCATTTTTGGGCAACGGTCCTTCCAATACTTTCATTTTACCGAATACAAAACCAAATAGGTTCACATATCATGTTTTAAATCAAGGGAAATGTTAACCTTCTTATTTCTCAAACTTATAAGCATATAGGCCAAAATCTCATTTTCGCGACAAGGGACATTTCAATACTTTCATTTTACCGAATACAAAACCAAATAAGTTCACAAATAATGCTTTAAATCAAGGGACAAATTCAACCTTCCGATTTATCAAATTTGCAACCATATAGGCTAATATCTCTTTTTCGCGACAAGGGTCATCCCAATACTATATATTTACCGAATTTAAAACCAAATAGGTTCAAATATCATGTTTCGCATCAAGGGACATCGAGGGACAAGCTCAACCTTCATATTTATCAAACAAGTAACCATATAGGCTACAATCTCATTTTTACGCAAGGGTCATTCCAATACTTTCATTTTACCGAATACACAACCAAATAGGGTTGCAAATCATGTTTTAAATCAAGGGACAAACTCAACCTTCCCATTTATCAAATTTGCAACCATATAGACCAGTATCTCATTTTTGCGACAAGGGTCATCGCAATACTTTATATTTATCGAATTTAGAACCAAATAGGTTCAAATATCTTGTTTCGCACTACGGGACATCAAGGGACAAGTTCAACATTCGTATATATCAAACATATAACCATATAGGCTAAAATCTCATTTTTGCGTAAGGGTCATTACAATACTTTCATTTTACATAATACAAAAGCAAATAGATTCACATATCATGTTTTAAATCAAGGAAACTTTTCCTTTTACCAAATACACATGTTTTAAATCAAGAGAAATGTTAACCTTCTTATTTCTCAAACTTGTAAGCAACTAGGCCAAAATCTCATTTTCGCGACAAAGGACATTTCAATACTTTCATTTTAACGAATACAAAATCAAATAGGTTCACAAATATGTTTTAAATCGAGAGACACATTTAACCTTCCCATTTATAAAATGTTACCGTATAGGCTAAAATCAAGAGACACGTTTTCGCGACAAGGAACATTCCAAGACTTTTCATTTTACCAAAAACAAAACAAAATCAAGTTTTAATCAAGGGAAATGTTAACCTTATTTCTCAAACTTGTAACCATATAGACCAAATACTCATTTTCGCGACAAGGGACATTTCAATATGTTCATTTTACCAAAAACAAAACAAAATCAAGTTTTAATCAAGGGAAATGTTAACCTTATTTCTCAAACTTGTAACCATATAGACCAAATACTCATTTTCGCGACAAGGGACATTTCAATATGATCATTTTACCAAATACAAAACCAAATAGGTTCGTAAATCATGCTTAAAAGCAAGAGACAAATTCAATCTTCTCATTTATCAAATTTGCAACTATATAGGCTAATATCTCATTTTCGCGACAAGGGTCATCCCAATACTTTATATTTACCGAATTTAGAACCAAATAGGTCAAATAATGTTTCGCATCGAGGGACAAGCTCAACCTTCATATATATCAAACATATAACCATATAGGCTAAAATCTCATTTTTGGGCAACAGTCATTCCAATACTTTCATTTTACCGAATACAAAATCAAATAGGTTCACATATCATGTTTTAAATCAAGGGAAATGTTAACCTTCTTATTTCTCAAACTTATAAGCATATAGGCCAAAATCTCATTTTCGCGACAAGGGACATTTCAATACTTTCATTTTACCGAATACAAAACCAAATAGGTTCACAAATTATGGTTTAAATCAAGGGACAAATTCAACCTTCTCGTTTATCAAATTTGCAACCATTTAAGCTAATATCTCTTTTTCACGACACAGGACATTTTAATACTTTCATTTTACCGAATACAAAACCAAATAGGTTCATATATCATGTTTCGCAACAAGGGACATCGAGGGACAAGCTCAACCTTCATAATTATCAAACATGTAACCATATAGGCTACAATCTCATTTTTGCACAAGGGTCATTCCAATACTTTCATTTTACCGAATACAAAACCAAATAGGTTCACATATCATGTTTTAAATCAAGGGAAATGTTAACCTTCTTATTTCTCAAACTTGTAAGCATATAGGCCAAAATCTCATTTTCGCGACAAGGGACATTTCAATACTTTCATTTTACCGAATACAAAACCAAATAGATTCACAAATCATGGTTTAAATCAAGGGACAACTTCAACCTCCTCATTTACCAAATTTGCAACCATTTAAGCTAATATCTCTTTCGCGACACAGGACATTTCAATATTTTCATTTTACCGAATACAAAACCAAATAGGTTCATATATCATGTTTCGCAACAAGGGACATCGAGGGACAAGCTCAACCTTCATATTTATCAAACATGTAACCATATAGGCTATAATCTCATTTTTGCACAAGGGTCATTCCAATACTTTCATTTTACCGAATACAAAACAAAATAGGTTCACATATAATGTTTCAAATCAAGAGAAACATTCAACCTTCACATTTATAAAATGTTACCATATAGGCTAAAATGACGTTTTCACGACAAAAAAACTTTTCATTTTACCAAATACAAAACAAAATATGTTCATATATTATGTTTTAAATCAAGGGAAATGTTAACCTTCTTATTTCTCTAAAATCTCATTTTCGCGACAAGGGACATTTCAATATGTTCATTTTACCAAATACAAAATCAAATAGGTTCACAGATCATGCTTTAAATCAAGAGACAAATTCAATCTTTCCATTTATCAAATTTGCAGCCATATAGATTAATATAACATTTTCGCGACAAGGGTCAAATATCAGCTTCCGCATCAAGGAACATCGAGGGACAAGCTCAACCTTCATATATATCAAACATATAACCATATAGGCTTAAATCTCATTTTTGCGCAAGGGTCATTCCAATACTTTCATTTTACCGAATACAAAACCAGATAAGTTCACATATCATGTTTAAAATCAAGGGAAATGTTAACATTCTTAATTCTCAAACTTGTACCCATATGGGCCAAAATATCATTTTCCTGACAAGGGACATTACAATACTTTCATTTTACCGAATACAAAACCTAATAGGATCACAAATAATGTTTTAAATCAAAAGACACATTCAACCTTCCTATTTATAAAGTTTACCACATAGGCTACATCACGTTTTCGCGATAGGAACATTCTAAGACATTCATTTTACCAAATACAAAACAAAATACGTTCAGATAACATGTTTTAAGTCAAATGACAAATTCAACCTTCTTATTTATCAAACTTAGAAGCATATAGGCCAAAATCTCATTTTCTTGACAAGGGACATTTCAATACTTTCATTTTACCGAATACAAAACCAAATAAGTTCACAAATTATGTTTTAAATCAAGGGACAAATTCAACCTTCCGATTTATCAACTTTGCAACAATATAGGCTAATATCTGTTTTTCGCGACAAGGGTTATCCCAATACTTTATATTTACCGAATTTAGAACCAAATAGATTCAAATATTTTGTTTCACATCAAGGAACATCGAATGACATGCTCAACCTTTATATGTAACAATATTGACTAAAATCTCATTTTTGCGCAAGGATCATTTCAATGCTTTCATTTTACAGAATACAAAACTAAATAGGTTCACGTATCATGGTTTAACCTTCTCATTTATAAAATGTTACCATATAGGCTAAAATCACGTTTTCGCGACAAGGAAACTTTTCATTTTACCAAATACAAAACAAAATATGTTCTCATATCATGTTTTAAATCAAGGGAAATGTTAACCTTCTTATTTCTCAAACTTGTAACCATATAGGCCAAAATCTCATTTTCGCGACAAAGGACATTTCAATAATTTCATTTTACCGAATACAAAACCAAATAGGATCACAAATCATGTTTTAAATCAAGAGACACATTCAACCTTCCTATTTAAAAAATTTACCAAATAGGCTAAATCACGTTTTCGCGATAGGAACATTCCAAGACATTCATTTTACCAAATAAAAAACAAAATACGTTCACATAACATGTTTTAAATCAAAGGACAAGTTTAACCTTCTTATTTCTCAAACTTAGAAGCATATAGGTCAAAATCTCATTTTCGCAAAAAGGAACATTCCAACACTTTCATTTTACCAAATACAAAACAAAATAGGTTCACATATCATGTTTTAAATCAAGGGACAATTTCAACTTTCTCTTTTATTAAATTTGCAAAAATATAGGTTAATATCACTTTTTTGCGACAAAGGTGATCTTAATACTTAATATTTACCGAATTTAGAACCAAATAGGTTCAAATATCACATTTCACATCAAGGACATCGAGGAATAAGCTCAACCTTCATATTTATCAAACATGTAATCATATAGGCTAAAATCTCATTTTTGCGCAAGGGTCATTCAAATAATTTACTTTACCGAAAACAAAACCAAATAGGTTCACATATCATGTTTTAAATCAAGGGAAATGTTAACCTTCTTATTTCTCAAACTTGTAACCATATAGGCCAAAATCTCATTTTCGCGACAAGGGACATTTTAATATGTTCATTTTACCAAATTCAAAATCAAATAGGTTCACAGATCATGAGACAAATTCAATCTTCCCATTTATCAAATTTGCAACCATATAGGTTAATATAACATTTTCGCAACAAGGGTCAAATATCATGTTTCGCATCAAGGGACATCGAAAGACAAACTCAACCTTCATATATATCAAACATATAACCATATAGGCTAAAATCTCATTTTTGCGCAAGGGTCATTCCAATACTTTCATTTTACCGAATACAAAACCAAATAGGTTCACATATCATGTTTTAGATCAAGGGAAATGTTAACTTTCTTAATTCTCAAACTTGTAACCACATATGCCAAAATCTCATTTTCGCGACAAGGGACATTTCAATACTTTCATTTTACCGAGTACAAAACCAAATAGGTTCCCAAATCATGCTTTAAATCAACGGACAAATTCAACCTTCCCAGTTATCAAATTTGCAAACATATAAGCTAATATCTCATTTTCGCGACAAGGGTCATCCCAATACTTCATATTTACCGAATTTAGAACCAAATATGTTCAAATATCTTGTTTCGCATCAAGGAACATCGTAGGACAAGCTCAACCTTCATATTACAAAATACAAAACCAAATAGGTTCACGTATCATGTATCATGTTTTAAATCAAGAGACACATTCAACCTTCCCACTTATTAAATGTTACCATATAGGCTAAAATCACGTTTTCGCGACAAGAAAACTTTTCATTTTACCAAATACAAAACAAAATATGTTCACATATCATGTTTTAAATCAAGAGAAATGTTAACCTTCTTATTTCTCAAACTTGTTAGCATATAGGCCAAAATCTCATTTTCGCGACAAGGGACATTTCAATAATTTCATTTTGCCGAATGCAAAACTAAAAAGGTTCAAATCATGTTTTAAATCAAGGGACACTCTCAACCTTCCCATTTATCAAACTTTGTAACCAAATAGGCTAAAATTTCGTTTTCGCGACAAGGGTCATTCCAATACTTTCGTTTTACCGAATACAAAACAAAATAAGTCCACATCATGTGTTAAATCAAAAGACACGTTCAACCTTCCCATTTGTCAAACTTTGTAACCATGTAGACTAAAATCTCATTTTTGCGCAGGGGTCATCCTAATACTTTATATTTACCGAATTTAAAACCAAATAGGTCCAAATATTATGTTACGCACCAAGGGACATTGAGGGACAAGTTCAAAGTTACTTTTTATCAAACATGTAACCATATAAGCTAAAATCTCATTTTCGCGGAAAATAGAAGAAATAAGTCAATAAAATAAAAAGAAAATACTCATAGTTTTAAACCCAAAAGACAATCGGTAAAAAATAAAAAAAAATAAACATGAGAAAGAGATTATATTTTGACGACAAAATTCAATAACTCAAAAACCAAAAAACAAATGGTAAAAGATGAATAGTAAGAGATGTTGCGGTGATTATAGAAATTAAATTTACAAGAGTTACACGACTAACCTTGAGAAGACTGCATATTGAATGATTGAGCCATAAATCAAGAAGCTTCGTATTTCTGCCCATTTTTTGCATTGTCTTCGTAATTGTTTGATCCAGATGATAAACAGGAAAGCCAAGAAAATATTTTGCAGCAAAGGCATCCTTCCCATTTTAATAGTGTAGCCACAATTGGGTTGATTATCCTACAATAAATAGTAATGACATAAAACAACCTAAACTAACTAATGGATAATAAGGAGAAAAAGTTGTCGACAAACTATGTAATAACCGAGAATACAAGAAAGACTAGATGTAGCTCCTTAAGGATTTGGAAAGCAACGTGTTTAATATGCTGATGTAGACGAACAATTAACAGTTAAACACAGAATATTTGTTGAGAATAACTATTCAGATGTTTAGAGAAACTAAAAAATAATTGAAATTTAATGAAAATGCAGTGTCTTGAGTTGTGAGCTTGTGACTTACATCTGAAATTTACAGAAAATGTAAAAAGTATGCAATGTGTCTAAAAAAATTGATTATTAAAAGGCAGGAAAGTGACAAAAAGTATGAGTCTGAATTGATTATTTATGATATTGTATAAGCTATACTATAGATAATGCATAGTGTTATCTTCAAGCGAAGCTTCAAGAATCTATATACCTCTTAAGGACATCAATGGTTAGTACCAAAGCCTTGTTTACACCAAGAATATGATGAATTGAAGATGGTTGACTTAGCTAAACGAAGGAAGCTCCCATCACTGGAAATTAAGAGTAATGAAAAGGAACTTATGTCAATAACCTTGTAAGATGAATGTGATCCCATTAAAAGAAAAACAATTGTAGAATAAGGGTTTTAATAAGATAAACTTAATCTCAATGACTGAGTGAAAAAAACTAAGGATGTATTCTTCAAAGGAAGTATATATTGATTCAAAGGAAGATGAATGCTCACCTATAATGCTCACCCATAAAAGAGCTCACCTATGATGCTCTTCAGCAGTTTTATAGTCCAAGTTGAAGATACGAGCTATCTTTTCGACATTCACCTTCCATTATTCAAAATGTACCGATTCTAACCTAAGAATGTGTAAATTCATGCATAAATGGTCCATGCATAAACGATCACTATTTACGCTAATCAACATCAATAATACTGCAGTTTTGACAGACATTTAGTATACAGAGCAATTTACTACTTACTACATCTCAATTTACTATAAGACGTGTAAAGAAGAATACAACATCTCAATTTACTATAAGACATGTAAACAAGAACATACAGTTTCATGCTCTTATTCGACAACCCTTTGTATTTCAAAATTATGAGAAAATGTACTTTGGGTGAATTAAACCAAGCAAATCTGCAGACCAAGATGCATCATAAAACACATCAGACCAGATTAATTAAAATACTAAAATTCAAGTCAATGTAAATCATAAGCATAGGTGTTTAGATTTGCATATTATGGGAAAAATATCATTTGTATTATTTAATCTAAAGCATGAATGAACTTAACAAAACAGAAAAGCAATGTACACATAAATTATTTGTTTGAAACTCACATTAATTGAAAATCATTTACTTGTGAAAGGACAATTACTCGGTCTCAGAGGGAAAGTAACTAAATTATCTATGTTCCGTCTCAGAGGTTGTGTTGTCGGTCACTCTGCATCAAATAGAACAAGTCAATTGTATCCTTCCATCACAAGATAAACAGGAAGGGGAAAAAAACCACTACACGACATGCATGAAAGTTCATCAGTTCCACTATTTCATTCCTTGTGCCCACATATTAATATACATTATGCCGAATTGGTAACATAACTAATCCACATGGCAGACCTTGTGTCCACATATTGGAAAGTACACCAGTTCTCATAGTCAAAACTGTTAACATGCTCTATCATCTAAATAAAAGTAAAATCTGCCAATCACCCTCGGTCAATTCAAGTTACACTCCGTCAATTACAAAGGTAAAATCTATCAAATACATACCTTGTGTTTGATTCTATCATAGGCATCAAATTTTGAACCTTCCAAAGCCAGACTTGCCAAAATACATGCAAATATTGTTATTGTCCCTGTGTGGCTGTGTCTATTGGAAAAAGAGGTTGTAGGTAGGTGCAGTGCAGGAGGTTGGAACAGTGACATTGTCCATCACACCATCTTAGTATTTTCTAGGATCTAAACAACCACACAGTTTTTTTAATTAATAGAAACATACAAGTCAATACCCAAACAAACTTATAGATGAACATACATGAAGTTGGAATAACTTATTTGATATTAGGCAATTGTTTTATGAGATCTTCATTATTGTAAATCTCTCCATTTACCTGATTTTTATGATACAATTTATATGTTATTATAGTATATAGTATGAGAAGTGTAAATTAACCATATAGAATATTATAAATATGGCTTAATTATTACCGTGACAATAATTGATTTGTCTTCATTGAAGAGAGGTTGATCACCAGAAGTAGAAATAATCATTTCCTCGTCCTTTGTTCTGAATATCACCAACACATATTGTAGCAACTGGAAGCTCACAAAATTTGCTGCATAAAAATAACATGATATTTGGAAAAATAAGATCTTAAACATACTGGGAATGACAACAGGTAAATAAAAAATAAAAATTGGTAAGATATGATCTCATGCACAATAAATTTTGGATACATAATAATTTTTCACTAGCTGATTATGGGTCCAACCAATGCATAGTCTAAAACACAAAGAACATAAAAAAAAAAAAAAAAAAAAAAGGAGCAGGACATACTGTGAATCCTCTTGAGTAATGCGTTTTATACGCACAACAGAACAAAGGTATATACTAGAGTAATAGCAAATCCTCTTGACTCTAATTTCAAAGGTATATATCAACGTAATAGAAAGGTCATAATAAAACATAATCAAGATTAAAATACATAAGTTAATCCTAATACATAATGATAGAACCCAGGAAATTTACTGAATGAAAATCGATGAGCTTAAGAGCTCTACTACAATGATGTCCTAACCAGGGTATTCGTGTTTTTTCTTCTCACAAGTGCTTATGCTCAAATAAGTCAATCAAAGTAGATACCTTAGTTGTGAATTTAAAGATAATCACTTATGGACAATAAGTGATTATCACACTGAAAATGTATATGTTGGGGCGGATGACCCGAGGTTAAGCAGAACACGAGTTTCTAATAGCAACAACCAGTAGAACAAAACTGATTATTCTATATGAAACCAAGGACCTGTTTGGATTAGTTTAATTGAGCTTATATACGGGCATAATTTTCATAAAGCTGTTTCGGGGAACTTTTGAAAACAACTTATGACATTTTTCATAAGCTTTTTCAGCTTATTTTCATAAGTTTGTTTGAATCAAGCTTATTTTCATAAGTTCTCCAAACTAAAATACAAAAATTGCTATAGCATATACAAAAACAATTTAACTTTATTTTATCATTTTCGATTAAAATAACTTAAGTAAGTTTATACATATGACTTAAACATAAGAAGTGATTATGCTATAAGCTCCAAAAAAGTTATTTATCCAAACAGGCCTAATTCAATAGTTCTCTAAAGTTTGATGCAGCATATATATATAACAACACATACATGAATTTAAACATGGAATGAATTGAACTAGAAACAAAAGTGATTATTCAACGTAATTCAAATAAGTTTGATTACAACATTGGTTACATGTGAAAAGATTTGAAGAAAGTTACATAGAAGATGAAAGTACAAAAATTAGGGTTCTTACCAAAGCAACACAGATCGCAAAATTGATTGTATCGGAGAAAGAAAAATCACGTGAAACGCCAAATTGTGGTCTCATCGGAGGAAAACGAAGCATAAACTCGCCAGATTGAGGTTTCATCGGATGAAATTATGGTTTCCTGGCCATGACGGTGTAGATAGATGAGAAAGAGATGAAGCGTAGTAGATCGGAGAGGTGATGGTGACGGTTGTGCGAGAGACGGTGATGATCGGCACTACGGCGGAGTTGTGCGAGTGGCGTTGACGGAATCGCGATCGAGTTTTACGGTGGTGCTGTGTTTCTTTTTCTTTTTCACGAGAGAGTGTGAGTGTTTTTTTTTAAAACAAAAATAAATATTGACAATAATTTATTTATATATATAAAAAAAAAAAATAAACAAATTTCTATCAAATGGTAGTTAATTATTTTAAAATTCACTACCATTATACTTTCCTAGCACAATGATGGTAGCAAATGTCATATTCTCTTGTAGTGCTTGTTACCTTAGAAGAAGAGACATTAAACCACTAAATCCAAGAATACATTGGAATGTTGAACCAACAATTATAGCTCCTTGAAGTTCCCTCATTATGTGCTTAAATTTCTGCAGTTATAAGAATACATTATTAATATGAAAAACCAGAAACAGTAATCATAGACAAATGACTTAACATTTTTTTGTCCATCAGTGAAACTTACATGGTGTGTAAGATTTCGAAAGTCTTCAGAATTCATGATAACTAATGCCGGTGCTAAATACACAAATGAGCTACCTTGAACTAAAGGAAGTCGAGTTCCAAAGTACGAATGGAGTATTGTTGTGATGCCGGAAAGTAACAGCATTGTAGAAATCACATTAGCAGTATCGTTCTGTCATCGTTGATGCAAAATTGAATAGATATGAGTATGGAAAACTATCAACTTACCTAGTTCATTATCAAAGCAACAACCATTACATAAAAAACATAGATGCTTACATCTGTTCCACCCATGGTTGGGACCATTACTAATGGGATTAACACTAATGAGCCAATCAATGATAGGTAGTGCTGAAGGCTATAGTAGAAAAGAGGTACTGCAGTTTAAGATGCTAAAAAGTAAGTAAAAAAAAAAGTACTAGCCATTTCGGCATTGCTATATATAACATACTCGGCTAATAGAAAATAGCTTAATAGCTTTTACATATACCATTTATAGACCAATTTATCACGATAAAGTGAAGCAACATTGCTTAAATTCAAGCTAAACGAATTGTGATTTTAACCTTTAGGCACATTTTCATAATGTGTAAACATAAATGTGAGGACCAATTTGTGGCTTATAATTGAAAAGACTTTTGAGTTTGTGTATACCTAAATACACAGAAGCTTGCTACATCGATATTACTATTTACTGCATATGACAAAATTACATTGCTTGATGATGTTATGCAGTTCAAAAATCATACGATAAATGAAACTGAATAGAATATACCGTATTGACTTAAGGCTAAGGCCGGCATAAGGCTTAAGATCTGTCTCTGACACGGACACGACACCAATCCATTTAATTTTCCATTTTTCAAATTATTACCGCTATTGACATGTTGCTTACTACATCAGTAATTATTAATGACAAAATGTTCAGAATTCAAAAAATGCAAAAATAATGCATTTATTAGATAATAACAAGAGAGCCACTAACATTCAAGGACTGCACATTACATTAGAAATATTTATTTAGGAGAAAGAAAAACACATTATGTTCACATAGAGAAGAAAATGTTGTATACCTGGAGCGCAAAACTTAGGCCTCATTTTCTTCATGGTCGAAATGTAATAACTGTGGAAAGATGATTATTCAACACCACTAAAAAATATCAATTATTAATCTGACATATTTATAATTGCAGGACATGTCTTCCTACTTATTCAAAGTTTCAAATGAATTCAAGACATGTAAAATTACTCAACCTTTGAGTTATTATTATGAAATAATGATCTCACAAAGTAGATAAATAACATGACCGAAACTCTATTAAATTCAAAGTACTTTTATAATTTGAATTCAGTTAGGTCATATATTTCAAAAATAATTGCAAAAAAGTCATTCTACATTAAGCAAAACAAAAATCTTTGAGATTAGCAAGTTGAACATAACTAGCATCCAACCTTTTTATTAATATAAATGGCAGAAAATTAAAATTAAAATTGAACCTTGAATTTGCTTTGGTATGATGATTGCACTCGACAAACAAATCCAGCTTTTGCATCCACTTCTGTGATTGTAAGAGTTATTGTACCTAAATAGGAATGTGCAAATTGCTTCCCAAACTATGACATGAAAGCACCAAAGCATAAATAAACAAAATTATGACCATAAAGAGATTAATAAATCGAAAAAAGTGCGTACCCTTTTAGATACAAATTGTCCCAACGCAAGTTGCCGAATTGTAACTGAACCATTGAGTGCCTCTTACAAAACAGCCGTAGATCCAGTTGTTTTAATTGGTACACCATGTTTGTTGTCGTGTGCGAAGATAGTTTTAGATACAAGAAGTTGAAAACTAAAGCACGGATGAATTGAAAAAAAAAACAAAAATTCTCTACTACATAGACAAAAAGAAAAAAGGGTAAAGGTGCAAATGGGAGGGAATAGAGGCAAATTAAGTCTTCTTACCGGTAAAACAGCAGCAATCATTGTAGCACCTAAACATGAATGATCCAACTCAAACTCTTGACTATCAAATTCAACGACATACAGGCACAATATGATACAAGAGAAAACTCATATATTCAAATTACCAAATTTTAAACCAAATAGACATTGAGGGACAAATATAAACTTCCTGTTTATCAAACTTGTAACCAAATAGGCTAAAATCTCATTTTAGCGACTGCGGTCATTCCAATAGTTTCATTTTACCAAATAGGTTCATAAACCATGTTTTAAATCAACGGAAAAATTCAATCTTCCTATCTATCAAATTTAAAACCATATAGGTACAAATATCATGTTTCGCTTCAAGGGACATCGAGGGACAAATTCAACCTTAATATTTATCAAACTAGTAACCATATAGGCGTAAACCTCAATTTTGCGACAAGGGTCATTCCAATGCTTTTATTATACCAAATACAAAATCATATAGGTTCACATATCATGTTTTAAATCAAGGGACAAGTTCAACCTTCCCATTTATCAAACTTGTAATCATTTAGGCTAAAATCTCATTTTCGCGACAAGGAACATTCCAAGACTTTTCATTTTACCAAAAACAAAACAAAATCATGTTTTAAATCAAGGAATATTTTAACCTTATTTCTCAAACTTGTAATCATATAGGCCAAAATCTCATTTTCGCGACAAGGGACATTTCAATACGTTCATTTTACCAAATACAAAACCAAATAGCTTCACAAATCATGCTTTAAATTAAGGGACAAATTCGACTTTCCCATCTATCAAATTTTGCAACCATATAGGCTAATATCTCATTTTCGCGACAAGGGTCATCCCAATACTTTATATTTACCGAATTTAGAACCAAATAGGTTCAAATATCTTGTTTCGCATCAAGGAACATCGAAGGACAAGCTCAACTTCATATTTATCAAACATGTAACCATATTGGCTAAAATCTCATTTTTGTGCAAGGGTCATTTCAATACTACTTTCATTTTACAGAATACAAAACCAAATGATTCACGTATCATGTTTTAAATCAAGGGAAATGTTAACCTTCTTTTTTCTCAAACTTGAAAGCATAGGCCGAAATATCATTTTCGCGACAAGGGACATTTCAATACTTTCATTTTACCGAATACAAAACCAAATAAGTTCACAAATCATGCTTTAAATCAAGGGACAAATTCAACCTTCCGATTTATCAAATTTGCAACCATATAGGCTAATATCTCTTTTTCGCGACAAGGGTCATCCCAATACTATATATTTACCGAATTTAAAACCAAATAGGTTCAAATATCATGTTTCGCATCAAGGGACATCGAGGGACAAGCTCAACCTTCATATTTATCAAACAAGTAACCATATAGGCTACAATCTCATTTTTGCGCAAGGGTCATTCCAATACTTTCATTTTACCGAATACACAACCAAATAGGGTTGCAAATCATGTTTTAAATCAAGGGACAAACTCAACCTTCCCATTTATCAAATTTGCAACCATATAGACTAGTATCTCATTTTTGCGACAAGGGTCATCCCAATACTTTATATTTATCGAATTTAGAACCAAATAGGTTCAAATATCATGTTTCGCACTACGGGACATCGAGGGACAAGTTCAACCTTCGTATATATCAAACATATAACCATATAGGCTAAAATCTCATTTTTGCGTAAGGGTCATTCCAATACTTTCATTTTACATAATACAAAACCAAATAGATTCACATATCATGTTTTAAATCAAGGAAACTTTTCATTTTACCAAATACACATGTTTTAAATCAAGAGAAATGTTAACCTTCTTATTTCTCAAACTTGTAAGCAACTAGGCCAAAATCTCATTTTCGCGACAAAGGACATTTCAATACTTTCATTTTAACGAATACAAAATCAAATAGGTTCACAAATCATGTTTTAAATCAAGAGACACATTTAACCTTCCCATTTATAAAATGTTACCGTATAGGCTAAAATCAAGAGACACGTTTTCGCGACAAGGAACATTCCAAGACTTTTCATTTTACCAAAAACAAAACAAAATCAAGTTTTAATCAAGGGAAATGTTAACCTTATTTCTCAAACTTGTAACCATATAGACCAAATACTCATTTTCGCGACAAGGGACATTTCAATATGCTCATTTTACCAAATACAAAACCAAATAGGTTCATAAATCATGCTTAAAAGCAAGAGACAAATTGAATCTTCTCATTTATCAAATTTGCAACTATATAGGCTAATATCTCATTTTCGCGACAAGGGTCATCCCAATACTTTATATTTACCGAATTTAGAACCAAATAGGTCAAATAATGTTTCGCATCGAGGGACAAGCTCAACCTTCATATATATCAAACATATAACCATATAGGCTAAAATCTCATTTTTGGGCAAGGGTCATTCCAATACTTTCATTTTACCGAATACAAAACCAAATAGGTTCACATATCATGTTTTAAATCAAGGGAAATGTTAACCTTCTTATTTTTCAAACTTATAAGCATATAGGCCAAAATCTCATTTTCGCGACAAGGGACATTTCAATACTTTCATTTTACCGAATACAAAACCAAATAGGTTCACAAATTATGGTTTAAATCATGGGACAAATTCAACCTTCTCATTTATCAAATTTGCAACCATTTAAGCCAATATCTCTTTTTCGCGACACAGGACATTTCAATACTTTCATATTACCGAATACAAAACCAAATAGGTTCATATATCATGTTTCGCAACAAGGGACATCGAGGGACAAGCTCAACCTTCATATTTATCAAACATGTAACCATATAGGCTACAATCTCATTTTTGCACAAGGTTCATTCCAATACTTTCATTTTACCGAATACAAAACCAAATACGTTCACATATCATGTTTTAAATCAAGGGAAATGTTAACCTTCTTATTTCTCAAACTTGTAAGCATATAGGCCAAAATCTCATTTTCGCGACAAGGGACATTTCAATACTTTCATTTTACCGAATACAAAACCAAATATGTTCACAAATCATGGTTTAAATCAAGGGACAAATTCAACCTCCTCATTTACCAAATTTGCAACCATTTAAGCTAATATCTCTTTTTCGCGACACAGGACATTTCAATACTTTCATTTTACCGAATACAAAACCAAATAGGTTCATATATCATGTTTCGCAACAAGGGACATCGAGGGACAAGCTCAACCTTCTTATTTATCAAACATGTAACCATATAGGCTATAATCTCATTTTTGCACAAGGGTCATTCCAATACTTTCATTTTACCGAATACAAAACAAAATAGGTTCACATATCATGTTTCAAATCAAGAGAAACATTCAACCTTCACATTTATAAAATGTTACCATATAGGCTAAAATGACGTTTTCACGACAAAAAAACTTTTCATTTTACCAAATACAAAACAAAATATGTTCACATATTATGTTTTAAATCAAGGGAAATGTTAACCTTCTTATTTCTCAAACTTGTAAGCATATAGGCCAAAATCTCATTTTCGCGACAAGGGACATTTCAATATGTTCATTTTACCAAATACAAAATCAAATAGGTTCACAGATCATGCTTTAAATCAAGAGACAAATTCAATCTTTCCATTTATCAAATTTGCAACCATATAGATTAATATAACATTTTCGCGACAAGGGTCAAATATCAAGTTCCGCATCAAGGGACATCGAGGGACAAGCTCAACTTTCATATATATCAAACATATAACCATATAGGCTTAAACCTCAATTTTGCGACAAGGGACATTCCAATGCTTTTATTATACCAAATACAAAATCATATAGGTTCACATATCATGTTTTAAATCAAGGGACAAGTTCAACCTTCCCATTTATCAAACTTGTAATCATTTAGGCTAAAATCTCATTTTCGCGACACGGAACATTCCAAGACTTTTCATTTTACCAAAAACAAAACAAAATCATGTTTTAAATCAAGGAATATGTAAACCTTATTTCTCAAACTTTTAATCATATAGGCCAAAATCTCATTTTCGCGACAAGGGACATTTCAATACGTTCATTTTACCAAATACAAAACCAAATAGCTTCACAAATCATGCTTTAAATTAAGGGACAAATTCGACTTTCCCATCTATCAAATTTTGCAACCATATAGGCTAATATCTCATTTTCGCGACAAGGGTCATCCCAATACTTTATATTTACCGAATTTAGAACCAAATAGGTTCGAATATCTTGTTTCGCATCAAGGAACATCGAAGGACAAGCTCAACTTCATATTTATCAAACATGTAACCATATTGGCTAAAATCTCATTTTTGCGCAAGGGTCATTTCAATACTACTTTCATTTTACAGAATACAAAACCAAATGATTCACGTATCATGTTTTAAATCAAGGGAAATGTTAACCTTCTTTTTTCTCAAACTTGAAAGCATAGGCCAAAATATCATTTTCGCGACAAGGGATATTTCAATACTTTCATTTTACCGAATACAAAACCAAATAAGTTCACAAATCATGCTTTAAATCAAGGAACAAATTCAACCTTCCGATTTATCAAATTTGCAACCATATAGACTAATATCTCTTTTTCGCGACAAGGGTCATCCCAATACTATATATTTACCGAATTTAAAACCAAATAGGTTCAAATATCATGTTTCGCATCAAGGGACATCGAGGGACAAGCTCAACCTTCATATTTATCAAACAAGTAACCATATAGGCTACAATCTCATTTTTGCGCAAGGGTCATTCCAATACTTTCATTTTACCGAATACACAACCAAATAAGGTTGCAAATCATGTTTTAAATCAAGGGACAAACTCAACCTTCCCATTTATCAAATTTGCAACCATATAGACTAGTATCTCATTTTTGTGACAAGGGTCATCCCAATACTTTATATTTATCGAATTTAGAACCAAATAGGTTCAAATATCATGTTTCGCACTACGGGACATCGAGGGACAAGTTCAACCTTCGTATATATCAAACATATAACCATATAGGCTAAAATCTCATTTTTGCGTAAGGGTCATTCCAATACTTTCATTTTACATAATACAAAACCAAATAGATTCACATATCATGTTTTAAATCAAGGAAACTTTTCATTTTACCAAATACACATGTTTTAAATCAAGAGAAATGTTAACCTTCTTATTTCTCAAACTTGTAAGCAACTAGGCCAAAATCTCATTTTCACGACAAAGGACATTTCAATACTTTCATTTTAACGAATACAAAATCAAATAGGTTCACAAATCATGTTTTAAACCAAGAGACACATTTAACCTTCCCATTTATAAAATGTTACCGTATAGGCTAAAATCAAGAGACACGTTTTCGCGACAAGGAACATTCCAAGACTTTTCATTTTACCGAAAACAAAACAAAATCAAGTTTTAATCAAGGGAAATGTTAACCTTCCTTCTCAAACTTGTAACCATATAGACCAAATACTCATTTTCGCGACAAGGGACATTTCAATATGTTCATTTTACCAAATACAAAACCAAATAGGTTCATAAATCATGCTTAAAAGCAAGAGACAAATTCAATCTTCTCATTTATCAAATTTGCAACTATAAAGGCTAATATCTCATTTTCGCGACAAGGGTCATCCCAATACTTTATATTTACCGAATTTAGAACCAAATAGGTCAAATAATGTTTCGAATCGAGGGACAAGCTCAACCTTCATATATATCAAACATATAACCATATATGCTAAAATCTCATTTTTAGGCAAGGGTCATTCCAATACTTTCATTTTACCGAATACGAAACCAAATAGGTTCACATATCATGTTTTAAATCAAGGGAAATGTTAACCTTCTTATTTCTCAAACTTATAAGCATATAGGCCAAAATCTCATTTTCGTGACAAGGGACATTTCAATACTTTCATTTTACCGAATACAAAACCAAATAGGTTCACAAATTATGGTTTAAATCAAGGGACAAATTCAACCTTCTCATTTATCAAATTTGCAACCATTTAAGCTAATATCTCTTTTTCGCGACACAGGACATTTCAATACTTTCATTTTACCGAATACAAAACCAAATAGGTTCATATATCATGTTTCGCAACAAGGGACATCGAGGGACAAGCTCAACCTTCATATTTATCAAACATGTAACCATATAGGCTACAATCTCATTTTTGCACAAGGGTCATTCCAATACTTTCATTTTACCGAATACAAAACCAAATAGGTTCACATATCATGTTTTAAATCAAGGGAAATGTTAACCTTCTTATTTCTCAAACTTGTAAGCATATAGGCCAAAATCTCATTTTCGCGACAAGGGACATTTCAATACTTTCATTTTACCGAATACAAAACCAAATAGGTTCACAAATCATGGTTTAAATCAAGGGACAAATTCAACCTCCTCATTTACCAAATTTGCAACCATTTAAGCTAATATCTCTTTTTCGCGACACAGGACATTTCAATACTTTCATTTTACCGAATACAAAACCAAATAGGTTCATATATCATGTTTCTCAAAAAGGGACATCGAGGGACAAGCTCAACCTTCATATTTATCAAACATGTAACCATATAGGCTATAATCTCATTTTTGCACAAGGGTCATTCCAATACATTCATTTTACGGAATACAAAACAAAATTGGTTCACATATCATGTTTCAAATCAAGAGAAACATTCAACCTTCACATTTATAAAATGTTACCATATAGGCTAAAATGACGTTTTCACGACAAAAAAACTTTTCATTTTACCAAATACAAAACAAAATATGTTCACATATTATGTTTTAAATCAAGGGAAATGTTAACCTTCTTATTTCTCAAACTTGTAAGCATATAGGCCAAAATCTCATTTTCGCGACAAGGGACATTTCAATATGTTCATTTTACCAAATACAAAATCAAATAGGTTCACAGATCATGCTTTAAATCAAGAGACAAATTCAATCTTTCCATTTATCAAATTTGCAACCATATAGATTAATATAACATTTTTGCGACAAGGGTCAAATATCAAGTTCCGCATCAAGGGACATCGAGGGACAAGCTCAACCTTCATATATATCAAACATATAACCATATAGGCTTAAACCTCAATTTTGCGACAAGGGTCATTCCAATGCTTTTATTATACCAAATACAAAATCATATAGGTTCACATATCATGTTTTAAATCAAGGGACAAGTTCAACCTTCCCATTTATCAAACTTGTAATCATTTAGGCTAAAATCTCATTTTCGCGACAGGGAACATTCCAAGACTTTTCATTTTACCAAAAACAAAACAAAATCATGTTTTAAATCAAGGAATATGTTAACCTTATTTATCAAACTTGTAATCATATAGGCCAAAATCTCATTTTCGCGACAAGGGACATTTCAATACGTTCATTTTACCAAATACAAAACCAAATAGCTTCACAAATCATGCTTTAAATTAAGGGACAAATTCGACTTTCCCATCTATCAAATTTTGCAACCATATAGGCTAATATCTCATTTTCGCGACAAGGGTCATCCCAATACTTTATATTTACCGAATTTAGAACCAAATAGGTTCGAATATCTTGTTTCGCATCAAGGAACATCGAAGGACAAGCTCAACTTCATATTTATCAAACATGTAACCATATTGGCTAAAATCTCATTTTTGCGCAAGGGTCATTTCAATACTACTTTCATTTTACAGAATACAAAACCAAATGATTCACGTATCATGTTTTAAATCAAGGGAAATGTTAACCTTCTTTTTTCTCAAACTTGAAAGCATAGGCCAAAATAT
Organism: Medicago lupulina; assembly: GCA_958299785.1. NCBI lineage: Eukaryota > Viridiplantae > Streptophyta > Magnoliopsida > Fabales > Fabaceae > Medicago > Medicago lupulina. The sequence goes on along the minus strand of OY283141.1, from coordinate 24,599,211 downwards.
CATTTTCGCGACAAGGGACATTTCAATACTTTCATTTTACCGAATACAAAACCAAATAAGTTCACAAATCATGCTTTAAATCAAGGGACAAATTCAACCTTCCGATTTATCAAATTTGCAACCATATAGACTAATATCTCTTTTTCGCGACAAGGGTCATCCCAATACTATATATTTACCGAATTTAAAACCAAATAGGTTCAAATATCATGTTTCGCATCAAGGGACATCGAGGGACAAGGTCAACCTTCATATATATCAAACATATAACCATATAGGCTTAAACCTCAATTTTGCGACAAGGGTCATTCCAATGCTTTTATTATACCAAATACAAAATCATATAGGTTCACATATCATGTTTTAAATCAAGGGACAAGTTCAACCTTCCCATTTATCAAACTTGTAATCATTTAGGCTAAAATCTCATTTTCGCGACAAGGAACATTCCAAGACTTTTCATTTTACCAAAAACAAAACAAAATCATGTTTTAAATCAAGGAATATGTTAACCTTATTTCTCAAACATGTAATCCTATAGGCCAAAATCTCATTTTCGCGACAAGGGACATTTCAATACGTTCATTTTACCAAATACAAAACCAAATAGCTTCACAAATCATGCTTTAAATTAAGGGACAAATTCGACTTTCCCATCTATCAAATTTTGCAACCATATAGGCTAATATCTCATTTTCGCGACAAGGGTCATCCCAATACTTTATATTTACCGAATTTAGAACCAAATAGGTTCAAATATCTTGTTTCGCATCAAGGAACATCGAAGGACAAGCTCAACTTCCTATTTATCAAACATGTAACCATATTGGCTAAAATCTCATTTTTGCGCAAGGGTCATTTCAATACTACTTTCATTTTACAGAATACAAAACCAAATGATTCACGTATCATGTTTTAAATCAAGGGAAATGTTAACCTTATTTCTCAAACTTGTAATCATATAGGCCAAAATCTCATTTTCGCGACAAGTGACATTTCAATACGTTCATTTTACCAAATACAAAACCAAATAGCTTCACAAATCATGCTTTAAATTAAGGGACAAATTCGACTTTCCCATCTATCAAATTTTGCAACCATATAGGCTAATATCTCATTTTCGCGACAAGGGTCATCCCAATACTTTATATTTACCGAATTTAGAACCAAATAGGTTCAAATATCTTGTTTCGCATCAAGGAACATCGAAGGACAAGCTCAACTTCATATTTATCAAACATGTAACCATATTGGCTAAAATCTCATTTTTGCGCAAGGGTCATTTCAATACTACTTTCATTTTACAGAATATAAAACCAAATGATTCACGTATCATGTTTTAAATCAAGGGAAATGTTAACCTTCTTTTTTCTCAAACTTGAAAGCATAGGCCAAAATATCATTTTCGCGACAAGGGACATTTCAATACTTTCATTTTACCGAATACAAAACCAAATAAGTTCACAAATCATGCTTTAAATCAAGGGACAAATTCAACCTTCCGATTTATCAAATTTGCAACCATATAGGCTAATATCTCTTTTTCGCGACAAGGGTCATCCCAATACTATATATTTACCGAATTTAAAACCAAATAGGTTCAAATATCATGTTTCGCATCAAGGGACATCGAGGGACAAGCTCAACCTTCATATTTATCAAACAAGTAACCATATAGGCTACAATCTCATTTTTGCGCAAGGGTCATTCGAATACTTTCATTTTACCGAATACACAACCAAATAGGGTTGCAAATCATGTTTTAAATCAAGGGACAAACTCAACCTTCCCATTTATCAAATTTGCAACCATATAGACTAGTATCTCATTTTTGCGACAAGGGTCATCCCAATACTTTATATTTATCGAATTTAGAACCAAATAGGTTCAAATATCATGTTTCGCACTACGGGACATCGAGGGACAAGTTCAACCTTCGTATATATCAAACATATAACCATATAGGCTAAAATCTCATTTTTGCGTAAGGGTCATTCCAATACTTTCATTTTACATAATACAAAACCAAATAGATTCACATATCATGTTTTAAATGAAGGAAACTTTTCATTTTACCAAATACACATGTTTTAATTCAAAAGAAATGTTAACCTTCTTATTTCTCAAACTTGTAAGCAACTAGGCAAAAATCTCATTTTCGCGACAAAGGACATTTCAATACTTTCATTTTAACGAATACAAAATCAAATAGGTTCACAAATCATGTTTTAAACCAAGAGACACATTTAACCTTCCCATTTATAAAATGTTACCGTATAGGCTAAAATCAAGAGACACGTTTTCGCGACAAGGAACATTCCAAGACTTTTCATTTTACCAAAAACAAAACAAAATCAAGTTTTAATCAAGGGAAATGTTAACCTTATTTCTCAAACTTGTAACCATATAGACCAAATACTCATTTTCGCGACAAGGGACATTTCAATATGTTCATTTTACCAAATACAAAACCAAATAGGTTCATAAATCATGCTTAAAAGCAAGAGACAAATTCAATCTTCTCATTTATCAAATTTGCAACTATATAGGCTAATATCTCATTTTCGCGACAAGGGTCATCCCAATACTTTATATTTACCGAATTTAGAACCAAATAGGTCAAATAATGTTTCGAATCGAGGGACAAGCTCAACCTTCATATATATCAAACATATAACCATATAGGCTAAAATCTCATTTTTGGGCAAGGTTCATTCCAATACTTTCATTTTACCGAATACAAAACCAAATAGGTTCACATATTATGTTTTAAATCAAGGGAAATGTTAACCTTCTTATTTCTCAAACTTATAAGCATATAGGCCAAAATCTCATTTTCGCGACTAGGGACATTTCAATACGTTCATTTTACCAAATACAAAACCAAATAGCTTCACAAATCATGCTTTAAATTAAGGGACAAATTCGACTTTCCCATCTATCAAATTTTGCAACCATATAGGCTAATATCTCATTTTCGCGACAAGGGTCATCCCAATACTTTATATTTACCGAATTTAGAACCAAATAGGTTCAAATATCTTGTTTCGCAACAAGGGACATCGAGGGACAAGCTCAACCTTCATATTTATCAAACATGTAACCGTATAGACTACAATCTCATTTTTGCACAAGGGTCATTCCAATACTTTCATTTTACCGAATACAAAACCAAATAGGTTCACATATCATGTTTTAAATCAAGGGAAATGTTAACCTTCTTATTTCTCAAACTTGTAAGCATATAGGCCAAAATCTCATTTTCGCGACAAGGGACATTTCAATACTTTCATTTTACCGAATACAAAACCAAATAGGTTCACAAATCATGGTTTAAATCAAGGGACAAATTCAACCTCCTCATTTACCAAATTTGCAACCATTTAAGCTAATATCTATTTTTCGCGACACAGGACATTTCAATACTTTCATTTTACCGAATATAAAACCAAATAGGTTCATATATCATGTTTCGCAACAAGGGACATCGAGGGACAAGCTCAACCTTCATATTTATCAAACATGTAACCATATACGCTATAATCTCATTTTTGCACAAGGGTCATTCCAATACTTTCATTTTCCCGAATACAAAACAAAATAGGTTCACATATCATGTTTCAAATCAAGAGAAACATTCAACCTTCACATTTATAAAATGTTACCATATAGGCTAAAATAACGTTTTCACGACAAAAAAACTTTTCATTTTACCAAATACAAAACAAAATATGTTCACATATTATGTTTTAAATCAAGGGAAATGTTAACCTTCTTATTTCTCAAACTTGTAAGCATATAGGCCAAAATCTCATTTTCGCGACAAGGGAAATTTCAATATGTTCATTTTACCAAATACAAAATCAAATAGGTTCACAGATCATGCTTTAAATCAAGAGACAAATTCAATCTTTCCATTTATCAAATTTGCAACCATATAGATTAATATAACATTTTCGCGACAAGGGTCAAATATCAAGTTCCGCATCAAGGGACATCGAGGGACAAGCTCAACCTTCATATATATCAAACATATAACCATATAGGCTTAAACCTCAATTTTGCGACAAGGGTCATTCCAATGCTTTTATTATACCAAATACAAAATCATATAGGTTCACATATCATGTTTTAAATCAAGGGACAAGTTCAACCTTCCCATTTATCAAACTTGTAATCATTTAGGCTAAAATCTCATTTTCGCGACAAGGAACATTCCAAGACTTTTCATTTTACCAAAAACAAAACAAAATCATGTTTTAAATCAAGGAATATGTTAACCTTATTTATCAAACTTGTAATCATATAGGCCAAAATCTCATTTTCGCGACAAGGGTCATCCCAATACTTTATATTTACCGAATTTAGAACCAAATAGGTTCAAATATCTTGTTTCGCATCAAGGAACATCGAAGGACAAGCTCAACTTCATATTTATCAAACATGTAACCATATTGGCTAAAATCTCATTTTTGCGCAAGGGTCATTTCAATACTACTTTCATTTTACAGAATACAAAACCAAATGATTCACGTATCATGTTTTAAATCAAGGGAAATGTTAACCTTCTTTTTTCTCAAACTTGAAAGCATAGGCCAAAATATCATTTTCGCGACAAGGGACATTTCAATACTTTCATTTTACCGAATACAAAACCAAATAAGTTCACAAATCATGCTTTAAATCAAGGGATAAATTCAACCTTCCGATTTATCAAATTTGCAACCATATAGACTAATATCTCTTTTTCGCGACAAGGGTCATCCCAATACTATATATTTACCGAATTTAAAATCAAATAGGTTCAAATATCATGTTTCGCATCAAGGGACATCGAGGGACAAGCTCAACCTTCATATTTATCAAACAAGTAACCATATAGGCTACAATCTCATTTTTGCGCAAGGGTCATTCCAATACTTTCATTTTACCGAATACACAACCAAATAGGGTTGCGAATCATGTTTTAAATCAAGGGACAAACTCAACCTTCCCATTTATCAAATTTGCAACCATATAGACTAGTATCTCATTTTTGCGACAAGGGTCATCCCAATACTTTATATTTATCGAATTTAGAACCAAATAGGTTCAAATATCATGTTTCGCACTACGGGACATCGAGGGACAAGTTCAACCTTCGTATATATCAAACATATAACCATATAGGCTAAAATCTCATTTTTGCGTAAGGGTCATTCCAATACTTTCATTTTACATAATACAAAACCAAATAGATTCACATATCATGTTTTAAATCAAGGAAACTTTTCATTTTACCAAATACACATGTTTTAAATCAAGAGAAATGTTAACCTTCTTATTTCTCAAACTTGTAAGCAACTAGGCCAAAATCTCATTTTCGCGACAAAGGACATTTCAATACTTTCATTTTAACGAATACAAAATCAAATAGGTTCACAAATCATGTTTTAAACCAAGAGACACATTTAACCTTCCCATTTATAAAATGTTACCGTATAGGCTAAAATCAAGAGACACGTTTTCGCGACAAGGAACATTCCAAGACTTTTCATTTTACCAAAAACAAAACAAAATCAAGTTTTAATCAAGGGAAATGTTAACCTTATTTCTTAAACTTGTAACCATATAGACCAAATACTCATTTTCGCGACAAGGGACATATCAATATGTTCATTTTACCAAATACAAAACCAAATAGGTTCATAAATCATGCTTAAAAGCAAGAGACAAATTCAATCTTCTCATTTATCAAATTTGCAACTATATAGGCTAATATCTCATTTTCGCGACAAGGGTCATCCCAATACTTTATATTTACCGAATTTAGAACCAAATAGGTCAAATAATGTTTCGCATCGAGGGACAAGCTCAACCTTCATATATATCAAACATATAACCATATATGCTAAAATCTCATTTTTGGGCAAGGATCATTCCAATACTTTCATTTTACCGAATACAAAACCAAATAGGTTCACATATCATGTTTTAAATCAAGAGAAATGTTAACCTTCTTATTTCTCAAACTTATAAGCATATAGGCCAAAATCTCATTTTCGCGACAAGGGACATTTCAATACTTTCATTTTACCGAATACAAAACCAAATAGGTTCACAAATTATGGTTTAAATCAAGGGACAAATTCAACCTTCTCATTTATCAAATTTGCAACCATTTAAGCCAATATCTCTTTTTCGCGACACAGGACATTTCAATACTTTCATTTTACCGAATACAAAACCAAATAGGTTCATATATCATGTTTCGCAACAAGGGACATCGAGGGACAAGCTCAACCTTCATATTTATCAAACATGTAACCATATAGGCTACAATCTCATTTTTGCAGAAGGGTCATTCCAATACTTTCATTTTACCGAATACAAAACCAAATAGGTTCACATATCATGTTTTAAATCAAGGGAAATGTTAACCTTCTTATTTCTCAAACTTGTAAGCATATAGGCCAAAATCTCATTTTCGCGACAAGGGACATTTCAATACTTTCATTTTACCGAATACAAAATCAAATAGGTTCACAAATCATGTTTTAAACCAAGAGACACATTTAACCTTCCCATTTATAAAATGTTACCGTATGGGCTAAAATCAAGAGACACGTTTTCGCGACAAGGAACATTCCAAGACTTTTCATTTTACCAAAAACAAAACAAAATCAAGTTTTAATCAAGGGAAATGTTAACCTTATTTCTCAAACTTGTAACCATATAGACCAAATACTCATTTTCGCGACAAGGGACATTTCAATATGTTCATTTTACCAAATACAAAATCAAATAGGTTCACAGATCATGCTTTAAATCAAGAGACAAATTCAATCTTTCCATTTATCAAATTTGCAACCATATAGATTAATATAACATTTTCGCGACAAGGGTCAAATATCAAGTTCCGCATCAAGGGACATCGAGGGACAAGCTCAACCTTCATATATATCAAACATATAACCGTATAGGCCTAAACCTCAATTTTGCGACAAGGGTCATTCCAATGCTTTTATTATACCAAATACAAAATCATATAGGTTCACATATCATGTTTTAAATCAAGGGACAAGTTCAACCTTCCCATTTATCAAACTTGTAATCATTTAGGCTAAAATCTCATTTTCGCGACAAGGAACATTCCAAGACTTTTCATTTTACCAAAAACAAAACAAAATCTTGTTTTAAATCAAGGAATATGTTAACCTTATTTATCAAACTTGTAATCATATAGGCCAAAATCTCATTTTCGCGACAAGGGACATTTCAATACGTTCATTTTACCAAATACAAAACCAAATAGCTTCACAAATCATGCTTTAAATTAAGGGACAAATTCGACTTTCCCATCTATCAAATTTTGCAACCATATAGGCTAATATCTCATTTTCGCGACAAGGGTCATCCCAATACTTTATATTTACCGAATTTAGAACCAAATAGGTTCAAATATCTTGTTTCGCATCAAGGAACATCGAAGGACAAGCTCAACTTCATATTTATCAAACATGTAACCATATTGGCTAAAATCTCATTTTTGCGCAAGGGTCATTTCAATACTACTTTCATTTTACAGAATACAAAACCAAATGATTCACGTATCATGTTTTAAATCAAGGGAAATGTTAACCTTCTTTTTTCTCAAACTTGAAAGCATAGGCCAAAATATCATTTTCGCGACAAGGGACATTTCAATACTTTCATTTTATCGAATACAAAACCAAATAAGTTCACAAATCATGCTTTAAATCAAGGGACAAATTCAACCTTCCGATTTATCAAATTTGCAACCATATAGGCTAATATCTCTTTTTCGCGACAAGGGTCATCCCAATACTATATATTTACCGAATTTAAAATCAAATAGGTTCAAATATCATGTTTCGCATCAAGGGACATCGAGGGACAAGCTCAACCTTCATATTTATCAAACAAGTAACCATATAGGCTACAATCTCATTTTTGCGCAAGGGTCATTCCAATACTTTCATTTTACCGAATACACAACCAAATAGGGTTGCAAATCATGTTTTAAATCAAGGGACAAACTCAACCTTCCCATTTATCAAATTTGCAACCATATAGACTAGTATCTCATTTTTGCGACAAGGGTCATCCCAATACTTTATATTTATCGAATTTAGAACCAAATATGTTCAAATATCATGTTTCGCACTACGGGACATCGAGGGACAAGTTCAACCTTCGTATATATCAAACATATAACCATATAGGCTAAAATCTCATTTTTGCGTAAGGGTCATTCCAATACTTTCATTTTACATAATACAAAACCAAATAGATTCACATATCATGTTTTAAATCAAGGAAACTTTTCATTTTACCAAATACACATGTTTTAAATCAAGAGAAATGTTAACCTTCTTATTTCTCAAACTTGTAAGCAACTAGGCCAAAATCTCATTTTCGCGACAAAGGACATTTCAATACTTTCATTTTAACGAATACAAAATCAAATAGGTTCAAAAATCATGTTTTAAACCAAGAGACACATTTAACCTTCCCATTTATAAAATGTTACCGTATAAGCTAAAATCAAGAGACACGTTTTCGCGACAAGGAACATTCCAAGACTTTTCATTTTACCAAAAACAAAACAAAATCAAGTTTTAATCAAGGGAAATGTTAACCTTATTTCTCAAACTTGTAACCATATAGACCAAATACTCATTTTCGTGACAAGGGACATTTCAATATGTTCATTTTACCAAATACAAAACCAAATAGGTTCATAAATCATGCTTAAAAGCAAGAGACAAATTCAATCTTCTCATTTAACAAATTTGCAACTATATAGGCTAATATCTCATTTTCGCGACAAGGGTCATCCCAATACTTTATATTTACCGAATTTAGAACCAAATAGGTCAAATAATGTTTCGCAACGAGGGACAAGCTCAACCTTCATATATATCAAACATATAACCATATATGCTAAAATCTCATTTTTGGGCAAGGATCATTCCAATACTTTCATTTTACCGAATACAAAACCAAATAGGTTCACATATCATGTTTTAAATCAAGAGAAATGTTAACCTTCTTATTTCTCAAACTTATAAGCATATAGGCCAAAATTTCATTTTCGCGACAAGGGACATTTCAATACTTTCATTTTACCGAATACAAAACCAAATAGGTTCACAAATTATGGCTTAAATCAAGGGACAAATTCAACCTTTTCATTTATCAAATTTGCAACCATTTAAGCCAATATCTCTTTTTCGCGACACAGGACATTTCAATACTTTCATTTTACCGAATACAAAACCAAATAGGTTCATATATCATGTTTCGCAACAAGGGACTTCGAGGGACAAGCTCAACCTTCATATTTATCAAACATGTAACCATATAGGCTACAATCTCATTTTTGCACAAGGGTCATTCCAATACTTTCATTTTACCGAATACAAAACCAAATACGTTCACATATCATGTTTTAAATCAAGGGAAATGTTAACCTTCTTATTTCTCAAACTTGTAAGCATATAGGCCAAAATCTCATTTTCGCGACAAGGGACATTTCAATACTTTCATTTTACCGAATACAAAACCAAATATGTTCACAAATCATGGTTTAAATCAAGGGACAAATTCAACCTCCTCATTTACCAAATTTGCAACCATTTAAGCTAATATCTCTTTTTCGCGACACAGGACATTTCAATACTTTCATTTTACCGAATACAAAACCAAATAGGTTCATATATCATGTTTCGCAACAAGGGACATCGAGGGACAAGCTCAACCTTCATATTTATCAAACATGTAACCATATAGGCTATAATCTCATTTTTGCACAAGGGTCATTCCAATACTTTCACTTTACCGAATACAAAACAAAATAGGTTCACATATCATGTTTCAAATCAAGAGAAACATTCAACCTTCACATTTATATAATTTTACCATATAGGCTAAAATGACGTTTTCACGACAAAAAAACTTTTCATTTTACCAAATACAAAACAAAATATGTTCACATATTATGTTTTAAATCAAGGGAAATGTTAACCTTCTTATATCTCAAACTTGTAAGCATATAGGCCAAAATCTCATTTTCGCGACAAGGGACATTTCAATATGTTCATTTTACCAAATACAAAATCAAATAGGTTCACAGATCATGCTTTAAATCAAGAGACAAATTCAATCTTTCCATATATCAAATTTGCAACCATATAGATTAATATAACATTTTCGCGACAAGGGTCAAATATCAAGTTCCGCATCAAGGGACATCGAGGGACAAGCTCAACCTTCATATGTATCAAACATATAACCATATAGGCTTAAATCTCATTTTTGTGCAAGGGTTATTCCAATACTTTCATTTTACCGAATACAAAACCAGATAGGTTCACATATCATGTTTTAAATCAAGGGAAATGTTAACATTCTTAATTCTCAAACTTGTACCCATATGGGCCAAAATCTCATTTTCCTGACAAGGGACATTTCAATACTTTCATTTTACCGAATACAAAACCAAATGGGATCACAAATCTTGTTTTAAATCAAACGACACATTCAACCTTCCTATTTATAAAGTTTACCACATAGGCTACATCACGTTTTCGCCATAGGAACATTCCAAGACATTCATTTTACCAAATACAAAACAAATTACGTTCACATAACATGTTTTAAGTCAAAGGACAAGTTCAACCTTCTTATTTATCAAACTTAGAAGCATATAGGCAAAAATCTCATTTTCTTGACAAGGGACATTACAATACTTTCATTTTACCGAATACAAAACCAAATAAGTTCACAAATCATGTTTTAAATCAAGGGACAAATTCAAACTTCCGATTTATCAAATTTGCAACCATATAGGCTAATATCTCTTTTTCGCGACAATGGTCATCCCAATACTATATATTTACCGAATTTAAAACCAAATAGGTTCAAATATCATGTTTCGCATCAAGGGACATCGAGGGACAAGCTCAACCTTCATATTTATCAAACAAGTAACCATATAGGCTACAATTTCATTTTTGCGCAAGGGTCATTCCAATACTTTCATTTTACCGAATACACAACCAAATAGGTTCCCAAATCATGCTTTAAGTCAACGGACAAATTCAACCTTCCCATTTATCAAATTTGCGACCATATAGGCTAACATCTCATTTTCGCGACAAAGGTTATCCAAATACTTTATATTTACCGAATTTAGAACCAAATAGATTCAAATATTTTGTTTCACATCAAGGAACATCGAATGACATGCTCAACCTTTATATGTAAAAATATTGGCTAAAATCTCATTTTTGTGCAAGGGTCATTTCAATACTTTCATTTTACAGAATACAAAACTAAATAGATTCACGTATCATGGTTCAACCTTCTCATTTATAAAATGTTACCATATAGGCTAAAATCACGTTTTCGCGACAAGGAAACTTTTCATTTTACCAAATACAAAACAAAATATGTTCACATATCATGTTTTAAATCAAGGGAAATGTTAACCTTCTTATTTCTCAAACTTGTAACCATATAGGCCAAAATCTCATTTTCGCGACAAACGACATTTCAATAATTTCATTTTACCGAATACAAAGCCAAATAGGATCACAAATCATGTTTTAAATCAAGAGACACATTCAACCTTCCTAATTATAAAATTTACCAAATAGGCTAAATCACGTTTTCGCGATAGGAACATTCCAAGACATTCATTTTACCAAATACAAAACAAAATCGTTCACATAACATGTTTTAAATCAAAGGACAAGTTCAACCTTCTTATTTCTCAAACTTAGAAGCATATAGGTCAAAATCTCATTTTCGCAAAAAGGAACATTCCAACACTTTCATTTTACCAAATACAAAACAAAATAGGTTCACATATCATGTTTTAAATCAAGAGACAATTTCAACTTTCTCGTTTATTAAATTTGCAAAAATATAGGTTAATATCACTTTTTTGCGACAAAGGTGATCTTAATACTTAATATTTACCGAATTTAGAACCAAATAGGTTCAAATATCACATTTCACATCAAGCGACATAGAGGAATAAGCTCAACCTTCATATTTATCAAACATGTAATCATATAGGCTAAAATCTCATTTTTGCGCAAGGTTCATTCAAATAATTTCACTTTACCGAAAACAAAACCAAATAGGTTCACATATCATGTTTTAAATCAAGGGAAATGTTAACCTTCTTATTTCTCAAACTTGTAACCATATAGGCCAAAATGTCATTTTCTCGACAAGGGACATTTCAATATGTTCATTTTACCAAATTCAAAATCAAATAGGTTCACAGATCATGAGACAAATTCAATCTTCCCATTTATCAAATTTGCAACCATATAGGTTAATATAACATTTTCGCGACAAGGGTCAAATATCATGTTTCGCATCAAGGGACATCGAGAGACAAACTCAACCTTCATATATATCAAACATATACCCATATAGGCTAAAATCTCATTTTTGCGCAAGGGTCATTCCAATACTTTCATTTTACCGAATACAAAACCAAATAGGTTCACAAATCATGCTTTAAATTAAAGGACAAATTCGACTTTCCCATCTATCAAATTTTGCAACCATATAGGCTAATATCTCATTTTCGCGACAAGGGTCATCCCAATACTTTATATTTACCGAATTTAGAACCAAATAGGTTCAAATATCTTGTTTCGCAACAAGGGCCATCGAGGGACAAGCTCAACCTTCATATTTATCAAACATGTAACCATATAGACTACAATCTCATTTTTGCACAAGGGTCATTCCAATACTTTCATTTTACCGAATACAAAACCAAATAGGTTCACATATCATGTTTTAAATCAAGGGAAATGTTAACCTTCTTATTTCTCAAACTTGTAAGCATATAGGCCAAAATCTCATTTTCGCGACAAGGGACATTTCAATACTTTCATTTTACCGAATACAAAACCAAATAGGTTCACAAATTATGGTTTAAATCAAGGGACAAATTCAACCTCCTTAATTACGAAATTTGCAACCATTTAAGCTAATATCTCTTTTTCGCGACACATGACATTTCAATACTTTCATTTTACCGAATACAAAACCAAATAGGTTCATATATCATGTTTCGCAACAAGGGACATCGAGGGACAAGCTCAACCTTCATATTTATCAAACATGTAACCATATAGGCTATAATCTCATTTTTGCACAAGGGTCATTCCAATACTTTCATTTTACCGAATACAAAACAAAATAGGTTCACATATCATGTTTCAAATCAAGAGAAACATTCAACCTTCACATTTATAAAATGTTATCATATAGGCTAAAATGACGTTTTCACGACAAAAAAACTTTTTATTTTACCAAATACAAAACAAAATATGTTCACATATTATGTTTTAAATCAAGGGAAATGTTAACCTTCTTATTTCTCAAACTTGTAAGCATATAGGCCAAAATCTCATTTTCGCGACAAGGGACATTTCAATATGTTCATTTTACCAAATACAAAATTAAATAGGTTCACAGATCATGCTTTAAATCAAGAGACAAATTCAATCTTTCCATTTATCAAATTTGCAACCATATAGATTAATATAACATTTTTGCGACAAGGGTCAAATATCAAGTTCCGCATCAAGGGACATCGAGGGACAAGCTCAACCTTCATATATATCAAACATATATCCATATAGGCTTAAACCTCAATTTTGCGACAAGGGTCATTCCAATGTTTTTATTATACCAAATACAAAACCATATAGGTTCACATATCATGTTTTAAATCAAGGGACAAGTTCAACCTTCCCATTTATCAAACTTGTAATCATTTAGGCTAAAATCTCATTTTCGCGACAAGGAACATTCCAAGACTTTTCATTTTACCAAAAACAAAACAAAATCATGTTTTAAATCAAGGAATATGTTAACCTTATTTCTAAAACTTGTAATCATATAGGCCAAAATCTCATTTTCGCGACAAGGGACATTTCAATACGTTCATTTTACCAAATACAAAACCAAATTGCTTCACAAATCATGCTTTAAATTAAGGGACAAATTCGACTTTCCCATCTATCAAATTTTGCAACCATATAGGCTAATATCTCATTTTCGTGACAAGGGTCATCCCAATACTTTATATTTACCGAATTTAGAACCAAATAGGTTCAAATATCTTGTTTCGCATCAAGGAACATCGAAGGACAAGCTCAACTTCATATTTATCAAACATGTAACCATATTGGCTAAAATCTCATTTTTGCGTAAGGGTCATTTCAATACTTTCATTTTACAGAATACAAAACCAAATAGGTTCACGTATCTTGTTTTAAATCAAGGGAAATGTTAACCTTCTTTTTTCTCAAACTTGAAAGCATAGGCCAAAATATCATTTTCGCGACAAGGGACATTTCAATACTTTCATTTTACCGAATACAAAACCAAATAAGTTCACAAATCATGCTTTAAATCAAGGGACAAATTCAACCTTCCGATTTATCAAATTTGCAACCATATAGGCTAATATCTCTTTTTCACGACAAGGGTCATCCCAATACTATATATTTACCGAATTTAAAACCAAATAGATTCAAATATCATGTTTCGCATCAAGGGACAAGCTCAACCTTCATATTTATCAAACAAGTAACCATATAGGCTACAATCCCATTTTTGCGCAAGGGTCATCACAATACTTTCATTTTACCGAATACACAACCAAATAGGTTTGCAAATCATGTTTTAAATCAAGGGACAAACTCAACCTTCCCATTTATCAAATTTGCAACGATATAGACTAGTATCTCATTTTTGCAACAAGGGTCATCCCAATACTTTATATTTATCGAATTTAGAAACAAATAGGTTCAAATATCATGTTTCGCACCACGGGACATCGAGGGACAAGCTCAACCTTCGTATATATCAAACATATAACCATATAGGCTAAAATCTCATTTTTGCGTAAGGGTCATTCCAATACTTTCATTTTACATAATACAAAACCAAATAGATTCACATATCATGTTTTAAATCAAGGAAACTTTTCATTTCACCAAATACACATGTTTTAAATCAAGGGACATGTTAACCTTCTTATTTCTCAAACTTGTAAGCAACTACGCCAAAATCTCATTTTCACGACAAAGGACATTTCAATACTTTCATTTTAACGAATACAAAATCAAATAGGTTCGCAAATCATGTTTTAAATCAAGAGACACATTTAACCTTCCCATTTATAAAATGTTACCGTATAGGCTAAAATCAAGAGACACATTTTCGCGACAAGGAACATTCCAAGACTTCTCATTTTACCAAAAACAAAACAAAATCAAGTTTTAAATCAAGGGAAATGTTAACCTTATTTCTCAAACTTGTAACCATATAGACCAAATACTCATTTTTTCGACAAGGGACATTTCAATATGTTCATTTTACCAAATACAAAACCAAATAGGTTCATAAATCATGCTTTAAAGCAAGAGACAAATTCAATCTTCTCATTTATCAAATTTGCAACTATATAGGCTAATATCTCATTTTCGCGACAAGGGTCATCCCAATACTTTATATTTACCGAATTTAGAACCAAATAGGTCAAATAATGTTTCGCATCGAGGGACAAGCTCAACCTTCATATATATCAAGCATATAACCATATAGGCTAAAATCTCATTTTTGGGCAAGGGTCATTCCAATACTTTCATTTTACCGAATACAAAACCAAATAGGTTTACATATCATGTTTTAAATCAAGGGAAATGTTAACCTTCTTATTTCTCAAACTTGTAAGCATATAGGCCAAAATCTCATTTTCGCGACAAGGGACATTTCAATACTTTCATTTTACCGAATACAAAACCAAATAGGTTCACAAATCATGGTTTAAATCAAGGGACAAATTCAACCTTCTCATTTATCAAATTTGCAACCATTTAAGCTAATATCTCTTTTTCGCGACACAAGACATTTCAATACTTTCATTTTACCGAATACAAAACCAAATAGGTTCATATATCATGTTTCGCAACAAGGGACATCGAGGGACAAGCTCAACCTTCATATTTATCAAACATGTAACCATATAGGCTACAATCTCTATTTTGCACAAGGGTCATTCCAATACTTTCATTTTACCGAATACAAAACAAAATAGGTTCACATATCATGTTTTAAATCAAGAGAAACATTCAACCTTCGCATTTAAAAAATGTTACCATATAGGCTAAAATGACGTTTTAACGACAAAAATCTTTTCATTTTACCAAATAAAAAACAAAATATGTTCACATATTATGTTTTAAATCAAGGGAATTGTTAACCTTCTTATTTCTCAAACTTGTAAGCACATAGACCAAAATCTCATTTTCGCGACAAGGGACATTTCAATATGTTCATTTTACCAAATACAAAACCAAATAGGTTCACAAATCATGCTTTAAATCAAGAGACAAATTCAATCTTCCCATTTATCAAATTTGCAACCATATAGGTTAATATCTCATTTTCGCGACAAGGGTCAAATATCATGTTTCGCATCAAGGGACATCGAGGGACAAGTTCAACTCTCATATATATCAAACATATAACCATATAGGCTAAAATCTCATTTTTGCACAAGAGACATTCAAATACTTTCATTTATCCGAATACAAAACCAAATAGGTTCTAATATCATGTTTTAAATCAAGGGAAATGTTAACCTTCTTAATTCTCAAACTTGTAACCATATAGGCCAAAATCTCATTTTCACGACAAGGGACATTTCAATACTTTCATTTTACCGAATACAAAACCAAATAGGTTCCTAAATCATGCTTTTAATCAACGGACAAATTCTACCTTCCCATTTATCAAATTTGCAACCATATAGGCTAATATCACATTTTCGCGACAAGGGCCATCCCAATACTTTATATTTACCGAATTTAGAACCAAATAGGTTCAAATATCATGTTTCGCATAAAGGAACATCGAAAGACAAGCTCAACCTTCGTATTTATCAAACATGTAACCATATAGGCTAAAATCTCATATTTGCGCAAGGGTCATTTTCATACTTTCATTTTACAGAATACAAAACCAAATAAGTTAACGTATGTTTTAAATCAAGAGACACATTCAACCTTCCCATTTATAAAATGTTACCATATAGGGTAAAATCACGTTTTCGCGACAAGGAAACTTTTCATTTTACCAAATACAAAACAAAATATGTTCACATATCATGTTTTAAATCAAGGGACACTCTCAACCTTCCCATTTATCAAACTTTGTAACCAAATAGGCTAAAATTTCGTTTTCGCGACAAGGGTCATTCCAATACTTTTGTTTTACCGAATACAAAACAAAATAAGTCCACATCATGTTTTAAATCAAAGGACACGTTCAACCTTCCCATTTATCAAACTTTGTAACCATGTAGACTAAAATCTCATTTTTGCGCAGGGGTCGTCCTAATACTTTATATTTACCGAATTTAAAACCAAATAGGTCCAAATATTTTGTTACGCACCAAGGGACATTGAGGGACAAGTTCAAACTTACTTTTTATCAAACATGTAACCATATAAGCTAAATTCTCATTTTCGCGGCAAATAGAAGAAATAAGTCAATAAAATAAAAAGAAAATACTCATAGTTTTAAACCCAAAAGACAATCGGTAAAAAATAAAAAAAAATAAACATGAGAAAGAGATTATATTTTGACGACAAAATTCAATAACTCAAAAACCAAAAAACAAATGGTAAAAGATGAATAATAAGAGATGTTGCGGTGATTATAGAAATTAAATTTACAAGAGTTACACGACTAACCTTGAGAAGACTGCATATTGAATGATTAAGCCATAAATCAAGAAGCTTCGTATTTCTGCCCATTTTTTGCATTGTCTTCGTAATTGTTTGATCCAGGTGATAAACAGGAAAGCCAAGAAAATATTTTGCAGCAAAGGCATCCTTCCCATTTTTTTACACTTAATAGTGTAACCACAATTGCGTTGATTATCCTACAATAAATAGTAATGAAATAAAACAACCTAAACTAACTAATGGATAATAAGGAGAAAAAGTTGTCGACAAACTATGTAATAACCGAGAATACAAGAAAGACTAGATGTAGCTCCTTGTTACCTTAGAAGAAGAGACATTAAACCACTAAATCCAAGAATACATTGGAATGTTGAACCAACAATTATAGCTCCTTGAAGTTCCCTCATTATGTGCTTAAATTTCTGCAGTTATAAGAATACATTATTAATATGGAAAACCATAAACAATTATCATAGGCAAATGACTTAACATTTTTTTGTCCATCAGTGAAACTTACATGGTGTGTAAGATTTCGAAAGTCTTCAGAATTCATGATAACTAATGCCGGTGCTAAATACACAAATGAGCTACCTTGAACTAAAGGAAGTCGAGTTCCAAAGTACGAATGGAGTATTGTTGTGATGCCGGAAAGAAACAACATTGTAGAAATCACATTAGCAGTATCGTTCTGTCATCGTTGATGCAAAATTGAATAGATATGAGTATGGAAAACTATCAACTTACCTAGTTCATTATCAAAGCAACAACCATTACATAAAAAACATAGATGCTTACATCTCTTCCACCCATGGTTGGGACCATTACTAATGGGATTAACACTAATGAGCCAATCAATGATAGGTAGTGCTGAAGGCTATAGTAGAAAAGAGGTACTGCAGTTTAAGATGCTAAAAAGTAAGTAAAAAAAAAAGTACTAGCCATTTCGGCATTGCTATATATAACATACTCGGCTAATAGAAAATAGCTTAATAGCTTTTACATATACCATTTATAGACCAATTTATCACGATAAAGTGAAGCAACATTGCTTAAATTCAAGCTAAACGAATTGTGATTTTAACCTTTAGGCACATTTTCATAATGTGTAAACATAAATGTGAGGACCAATTTGTGGCTTATAATTGAAAAGACTTTTGAGTTTGTGTATACCTAAATACACAGAAGCTTGCTACATCGATATTACTATTTACTGCATATGACAAAATTACATTGCTTGATGATGTTATGCAGTTCAAAAATCATACGATAAATGAAACTGAATAGAATATACCGTATTGACTTAAGGCTAAGGCCGGCATAAGGCTTAAGATCTGTCTCTGACACGGACACGACACCGATCCATTCAATTTTCCATTTTTCAAATTATTACCGCTATTGACATGTTGCTTACTACATCAGTAATTATTAATGACAAAATGTTCAGAATTCAAAAAATGCAAAAATAATGCATGTATTAGATAATAACAAGAGAGCCACTAACATTCAATGACTGCACATTACATTAGAAATATTTATTTAGGAGAAAGAAAAACACATTATGTTCACACAGAGAAGAAAATGTTGTATACTTGGAGCGCAAAACTTAGGCCTCATTTTCTTCATGGTCGAAATGTAATAACTGTGGAAAGATGATTATTCAACACCACTAAAAAATATCAATTATTAATCTGACATATTTATAATTGCAGGACATGTCTTCCTACTTATTCAAAGTTTCAAATGAATTCAAGACATGTAAAATTACTCAACGTTTGAGTTATTATTATGAAATAATGATCTCACAAAGTAGATAAATAACATGACCGAAACTCTATTAAATTCAAAGTACTTTTATAATTTGAATTCAGTTAGGTCATATATTTCAAAAATAATTGCAAAAAAGTCATTCTACATTAAGCAAAACAAAAATCTTTGAGATTAGCAAGTTGAACATAACTAGCATCCAACCTTTTTATTAATATAAATGGCAGAAAATTAAAATTAAAATTGAACCTTGAATTTGCTTTGGTATGATGATTGCACTCGACAAACAAATCCAGCTTTTGCATCCACTTCTGTGATTGTAAGAGTTATTGTACCTAAATAGGAATGTGCAAATTGCTTCCCAAACTATGACATGAAAGCACCAAAGCATAAATAAACAAAATTATGACCATAAAGAGATTAATAAATCGAAAAAAGTGCGTACCCTTTTAGATACAAATTGTCCCAACGCAAGTTGCCGAATTGTAACTGAACCATTGAGTGCCTCTTACAAAACAGCCGTAGATCCAGTTGTTTTAATTGGTACCCCATGTTTGTTGTCGTGTGCGAAGATAGTTTTAGATACAAGAAGTTGAAAACTAAAGCAGGGATGAATTGAAAAAAAACAAAAATTCTCTACTACACAAACAAAAAGAAAAAAGGGTAAAGGTGCAAATGGGAGGGAATAGAGGCAAATTAAGTCTTCTTACCGGTAAAACAGCAGCAATCATTGTAGCACCTAAACATGAATGATCCAACTCAAAATCTTGACTATCAAATTCAACGACATACATGCACAATATGATACGAGAGAAAACTCATATATTCAAATTACCAAATTTTAAACCAAATAGACATTGAGGGACAAATATAAACTTCTTGTTTATCAAACTTGTAACCAAATAGGCTAAAATCTCATTTTAGCGACTGCGGTCATTCCAATAGTTTCATTTTACCAAATAGGTTCATAAACCATGTTTTAAATCAAGGGACAAATTCAATCTTCCTATCTATCAAATTTAAAACCATATAGGTACAAATATCATGTTTCGCTTCAAGGGACATTGAGGGACAAATTCAACCTTAATATTTATCAAACTAGTAACCATATAGGCGTAAACCTCAATTTTGCGACAAGGGTCATTCCAATGCTTTTATTATACCAAATACAAAACCATATAGGTTCACATATCATGTTTTAAATCAAGGGACAAGTTCAACCTTCCCATTTATCAAACTTGTAATCAATTAGGCTAAAATCTCATTTTTCACGACAAGGAACATTCCAAGACTTTTCATTTTACCAAAAACAAAACAAAATCATGTTTTAAATCAAGGAATATGTTAACCTTATTTCTCAAACTTGTAATCATATAGGCCAAAATCTCATTTTCGCGACAAGGGACATTTCAATACGTTCATTTTACCAAATACAAAACCAAATAGCTTCACAAATCATGCTTTAAATTAAGGGACAAATTCGACTTTCCCATCTATCAAATTTTGCAACCATATAGGCTAATATCTCATTTTCGCGACAAGGGTCATCCCAATACTTTATATTTACCGAATTTAGAACCAAATAGGTTCAAATATTGTTTCGCATCAAGGAACATCGAAGGACAAGCTCAACTTAATATTTATCAAACATGTAACCATATTGGCTAAAATCTCATTTTTGCGCAAGGGTCATTTCAATACTTTCATTTTACAGAATACAAAACCAAATAGGTACACGTATCATGTTTTAAATCAAGGGAAATGTTAACCTTCTTTTTTCTCAAACTTGAAAGCATAGGCCAAAATATCATTTTCGCGACAAGGGACATTTCAATACTTTCATTTTACCGAATACAAAACCAAATAAGTTCCCAAATCATGCTTTAAATCAAGGGACAAATTCAACCTTCCGATTAATCAAATTTGCAACCATATAGGCTAATATCTCTTTTTCGCAACAAGGGTCATCCCAATACTATACATTTACCGAATTAAGAACCAAATAGGTTCAAATATCATGTTTCGCATCAAGGGACATCGAGGGACAAGCTCAACCTTCATATTTATCAAACAAGTAACCATATAGGCTACAATCTCATTTTTGAGCAAGGGTCATTCCAATACTTTCATTTTACCGAATACACAACCAAATAGATTTGCAAATCATGATTTAAATCAAGGGACAAACTCAACCTTCCCATTTATCAAATTTGCAACCATATAGACTAGTATCTCATTTTTGCGACAAGGGTCATCCTAATACTTTATATTTATCGAATTTAGAACCAAATAGGTTCAAATATCATGTTTCGCACCACGGGACATCGAGGGACAAGCTCAACCTTCGTATATATCAAACATATAACCATATAGGTTAAAATCTCATTTTTGCGTAAGGGTCATTCCAATACTTTCATTTTACATAATACAAAACCAAATAGATTCACATATCATGTTTTAAATCAATGAAACTTTTCATTTTACCAAATACACGTGTTTTAAATCAAGGGAAATGTTAACCTTCTTATTTTTCAAACTTGTAAGCAACTAGGCCAAAATCTCATTTTCGCGACAAAGGACATTTCAATACTTTCATTTTAACGAATACAAAATCAAATAGATTCACAAATCATGTTTTAAATCAAAAGACACATTTACTACACAATCTCGTCGTATTTTTAATAGCCGTTTTAAATTAATGAACGTAATAGTATTTGTGAAGTTTGGTTGGATATCTAGTCGTAATTAAAATATTCAATTATATATTATATTTTTATATTAATTTATTTTAAAACATATTTCTTTTTATTTTTTTAACAAACTAAAATGAAATTAGATTAACGAGCAACCATGTAGCACAAGGCGTGCCAGATAGAAATCCAAAACGTACAAAGAGTCACAACAAGGAAAAACACCACCAAAAAACAAGCAAAATGAATTACAGACAGCAAACAATTTTGAGGATGTAACTTCCAAAATCGGTAATCAAAATCAAATATTCATGTATTTTATTAGTTGGATACACTTCATTTATTCTTTCAATGTCCAAGTAGCTTAAATGTTTAGAGGATGCTTCATTTCTTTTCTTCTATTTCTAACAAGATATGGATAGTAAGAATATTATTTTCAAAGCATTACAGGATTTATCTAAGGAAGATGCAGCTTTATTTTGTTGTGTTGTGGAGTATATGAAAACAAAGAAATAACAAACTGTAAAATGAGGTAATTGATACTCAAGTTTATGTTGTGCAGAGAGCAAAAGCTATGCTTCATGATTGGCAAGATGCACATAGGTTTCGTAATACATCTTGTGCACAACCGCCACAAGAAGGAAATGTGAAACAGATCAAACCACCTGAAGGAAGATTTAAGTGCAATATTGATGCTTCTTTCTCACAACTTTCTAATAGAGTGGGAATATGAGTTTGTATAAGGGATGATACATGCACTTTTGTTTTGGCAAAAACTGAATGGTTTACTCCAGTCTGTGAGGTACATGTTGGCGAAGCTCTTGGATTGTCATCAGCTTTGAAATAGGTTCATCAACTGTACTTGGGACCTATCGATTTTGAGCTTGATGCCAAAAAAGTGGTGGATAGTTTTTCATCTTCAAGTCAGGATGTTACAGAATTTGGGATGATTATCCATAATTGTAAAACTATCTTTGAACAATATTATGTCAACTCTAGTGTTGAGTTTGTGAGGAGAAAAACAAATGAGGTAGCCCATACATTAGCTAGGGAGGCCGCATCTTCAGCTAGTTTCCAAATTTTGATAGAAATACCAGATTGTATTGAACACATTTTAAGTAATGAAATAATATAAGCTTCTTTCCTTCAAAAAAATGTATTTTATTAGTTCGGATTAGATAGTCTGAATTTTAATAACCACCAATCAATGTCTTGTAAGTATAACTCAATGAGTATTTTCAAGGACAATGATATGTAGGGGTCAGGGTTCGAACCCTCGAATTCTCAACATCTCCAACCTTAAGGTGTGTGAATCTAGCCAATATTGGTGTAAGCTCTAGAGGCCAATAGTTTTATGTTCGACTTATGTTTTGATTCATGACTTTTATTATTAAATAGAGTAGTGATATATGTACATCTATTTGAAGACAACTTTCATGACAACCTGTTTTTCTCTATT